>CM061123.1:14500252-14912765 GCA_030770115.1 Daphnia galeata
GCTGCTCAAAGAGGCGTAATAAAGAGTTGTAATGATTTTTTTTTTTTTAATTTAAAAGGAAAATTAAAATAAATCTAGCCCAAGGCACTATTGTTCTTAAAAACCTGCCATGAAAATGTAGGTTACGGTCAGCAGACTTATTAGGTTTAGATATACACAGCACCGTCACTCGCGATGACCCGTTACATTTACCGTTAGTCGCGTCAGTAAATTCAATATATTTTACATAAAAATTTTCAATCAAACTATATTAAATTGCATTTATAGACTCATAGGTATATACGTACTGTACGACAATTTTGTATGTTATTCTAATTGTATAATGAAAATGTTGCGGAACGATTTTTGACAAATTATTTACTATAAGACATGGATTTAAAAATATGTATTTCATCATTCCTACTCTCTAAGACAACTTTGAAGTCAACTGCTGAGTTCTGTTGCTCGTCTTGTTGGTCGTCAGCAGTTCAGAAGATTGGGGAGCAGTGGGAGCACACACTGGAGTGCCCAATTCAATGCAGATGACCAACTGCTAGCTTGTTATTGTATTGTGTATCTTCTTAATCATACCGTGTCCTTATTTAAAATGATCCTATTAACAGTGTTCCAGTTAACGATGGTTTTTGAGGTAAGTCATTTATTTGAGAAATGTTTTATGTTATATAAAATTAGGTCGGCCATATAATATTTGAATTATATTTTTAATTTTAAATTATTTGTTAATCCAATCATTTTAATTTTGGACAATAGATTTTGTTTTTCCTCCTTTGGGCATTCCCCAATTGGGCAAATCTACCAGCTACAAAACAGCTGTCTTCGGAATTAAAACAAAATGAATTATTATTGGACGGGAGAACTACTCTAGGATCATGTCATGTCCAAGGTAGGATAATAAATTATTTAAATAAAATAAAATATTAAGATAAAATGTCAATGTAAAAAGACGAATGTTATAAATTTTATTATTTTTTTAATTTGTTTAATTTAAAATACAGAAAAATGTGGGTTGTGTACGAACACAACAAGCGAAGGTGGCACCATTGAATCCTCGAGTTTCCCCGCAGACGATTATGCTCCAGATTTGAATTGCCAATTTGAAATTCAATCGCCTTCGGGATCACAAATTCATTTGACGTTTACCGATTTCGCTATGGAGAATAAATGCTGCGACTTAATAACCGTTAGCTATAAATATTATAAATTTTAAGTTATTCACAAAGGAAGAATTTTTAAAAAATTATTATTAATCAATTTATTTATATTACATCAGGTCTTTGATGGGGAAAACGATCCTTTTGAACTGCGATTAAATGGCCAAGACATTCCAGAAGAAATCACTTCTACCTCTGGACAGATCAAAATCAAGTTCACTTCCAATTCGAATAACTCGACGCTAACTTTAAATTCAACGAAAAATGTGGGATCGGCTCGATGGCAAGCAAGATACAAGTTCCTAATAGCCGATGATAATAAAAATCTGGTCAATCAGCAATTGCTGGACACGGTCAATTCGACAAATTATTCGACTGATTCGAATAACGTCTAAATTTTCCTATTTTTGTCAAAAATTAATGTTTTAAAATATATAAGTAGCTTTGCCAAATTTTACATTTTATCCTTAAAATATACACAATTTATTTAAGATTTGTTTCAATTTTTACTGATTTATTCAACAAATAACAAGTTCTGATCGTGAATTTTTTTTTTCTGGATATTTTATGTGGTGTCTTTATCGAATACTTAAAATATATAAGAACTATTTAAAAGCAGTCTGTGTGTGTCGATTGATGACGGCTAAGGATTAAAGCCACCATGAACATCGTCGTATATTTTTTCAGAAGGCTCAATTTGAATCACCCGCTCTAATTGCTGGCGATGAGCTGTTGATGATGGTAATGTTTCATACCGGACGTTGATGTTTGAAAAGTAGTAGCTACAGGCTTTTACCCAGGGCACAACACTGTAAAAGGCATTGTCAACGAGATATGCCGAATCAGAAAATTAATTTATATATTTAAAATAAATGTCAACTTATTACGTCGCCTCCAAAATGAGAACAGTCAGTCGCCGAACAAACCCTAAATTTATTCTGAGATGACTCAAACCTGGCTGGTAACACCAGATATGCTATAATAATATAAATACAGTAAAAGCTAGTTTTAATTAATAACAGCAAGCGCGATTATATCATACATATATTAAAATATTTCAAATACCATGAAACTCTGACAGCCAAATCGCAAGCCAAACCACAAGGCGAGAATCGGGCCAAAGATAAGGGCGAGTGATTTGTAGCAACAGCTTTGGGATTTAGTATAAATCTGTAATACATAAATTGGTTACAAGATAATATAAGATAAAAATTTTTTGAAACTGAAAATATTTTTAGATAGATATAAAAATTGTAGGGGCCTATGTATACTTTGTAAGATAAATTCCAGCTGAAATCAGCGCTGCGAGCTCCGTCTGGTTCGTTAATGATATCACTCCATTTCACCTGATTCATAATATATACACAATATTTAAAATATAATTGAGCATTCGATCGAGTTTATAGGAAATCAGCATATGAAAAAGTGAAATGAAATACTCTGATGTATTCGTTGTTATTGTTGGGGTCTCGGTGTTCCATGTGGTTATAATTTTGATGACTGTTGTCGTGGTTGTTCATCGTGTTTGCAAACGAGGAGGTACAGAATTACACCACTTGCCACTTCTGAAGCACTTATTTAACCAAATCAATGCAATAAACCAACCTCGGAATCACCTACAATAGATTTTAATTTTCCCAATATATCTGATTCGACTGGTTGAAACTTGTAAATGACTTCATTATCTCTATATACATTTATTTGATATGATTAGATAAGAGCCAAAGTAATGGACAGCGCTGCGCTGTGAGTTATTGATACACAATCTTGTACACAATGATAATAATAATCGAGGAGTAATATTGCCCACTCTTTATTAGCCAAGTGTACCAAATTTCGTCCAAAGTCTAAAACTGGGAAATTTCTTTCTCTGCTGGGAATTCCCGGATTTTCTTAGTTTACCTTATTTCCCTAATTTCGATAATCGATATTAATATAAGGCTAGTCTTTTTACACGGTCGGTCCCATACTGCATTTTAAAATTGAGTTAATTAAACGACCAAAATGATTATTAATTCGATTTCTGTTGTATTTGCAGATGTATACGCGAATAACGAATGGAAGATGATATGAAACTATCATGATACAAAAAAAAGGAGCTCTAATTTGCGGGTAAAATTGTTTTTAAGCTGCTACAGTTATTGGTGATGCAGATTGAGTGATGCTGGCCGTCACGACGGGTTCGGCCGGAGCAGCAACAGCAGCAGCGGGAGCTTCCACGGCAGCAGTGGTGATTGGTGTCAGACGAGCCCTGACAGCGGCGTGAGCGGCAAAATGAGCGGCTTTGGCTTGGGCCACTTCTAAAGTGTCTTGCACTTGAAGAGGAGCCACGGGCAAATCGTTGGATAGGACGCGGAAGCCTCTGTGATCAGCCGTGTAAGAGACTCGGACTTGTTTACCTTCCGGATTGAAATAGGAATAGCTGCCGATTTGATTGCCAAATGCGTCGCGGTAATTGGTGGAAGCCTGTCCGGGATGAGAGTAGCCGAATGTTGTCTGACCGAATTCATCTTGGGCGTGATATTGGGTAGAAGTGGCTAGTGGAAAGACAGGAGCGATACCTCCCGTGTAAGCAGTGGGATAGACGTTGTTGGCCGGATAGTATCCACCAAAGTTGAAAGCCAAAGGAGATGAGTTGACGGGAGCCAACGGTTGAATCTGTCGCTTTTTTGCGGGAAATGGGTGTGGCCGCAACAGCGACAGACTCTACGGGAGCAACGGCAACAGTTTTGATGACCGGAGTGACAGGAGTCTCAGCGACGGGAACAGCAACGGGAGCCATCAGATGAGCCGTGGCGGCGGCATGAGCGGCAAAATGAGCGGCTTTGGCTTGGGCCACTTCGGGAGTGTCTTGAACTTGTCCGTAGCCTCCAATTTGGTTGCCAAATGCGTCATAAGAAGGAAGAGATGCTGCTGGATAGTTGACGAATCGTCCGGGGTGTCCGTAGAAAGGGCTGACTGCTGATGGGAATCCGGTGTAACCCGTGTGGATGCCGTTGGCTCCTGGATAATATCCGCCAAAGTATCCAGCAGGATTCAGACCGTACCCGAAGTTGTTCAGCCATTGACATTGGACAGAAACAGCCAGAACCAAGAGACAGGCAACCTTTTATACACATGAGATATTAAATTAACTATTTATTATTAATAATGACAATTGGTCAAATTAAAAATGGACTTACAATGGACTTCATCTTAGTTTCGCTGAATTGGATGTGAGAACTGAGACGAGAAGTTGGTGACTGACTCCATTCTCAGTTGTACCTTTTATACTTGTACTCTGAGAAGGGAGAAATATAGTTGTTGGATAAAAATCCTTGTCGAATGATTGCGGAAAATGCCAAAAAATGGTTAGCCAATAAAAGAAGAAGGAGAAAAAAAAATACTATCTGATAATCAAAATAACGTGAACTGGTTTTTATTTTTGTTCTTCAGAAAAAAAGTGTCTGCATTATTATTGAAATAACACAGTCGATCTGGTTCCGCAATCCGTGTAAAGCCGAACACGGTTGTTAAACGACTCTCTCTCTCTATAAAGTATATAGTATATCAACATGCATTATCTCAAACGACCTTGCGTATAGTTCAAGGTATTCAATGACTCGGTCGTAATTTTGAATTTCAATGATTTTTACATTTCATTGATAAAAAAAAACAAAAACAATCAAACAACAAAAGCAAAAAAGCAATGTTGTTATTATTGACGGGGCGTGGTATTGTATAAGGCGCAGCATTAGAAGTAGCATACTCTATTAAGTGAAGTTCCGGGTATCGTCGATATCCAAAAAGAAATGAAAAAGAATCAAAACAAAAAGACCAAGGGCTTACATTATTTCGACGAATTATATAGTTAATGTAGAATTGCATAAATAAATAAATAATGAATTTTTTTGTTTTTAAATTTAAGTCTTGCAATACTCTGTTGTACGTATGTACATGGAAATCTAGGGCAGTTTCATTTGAAACTTTAAGGTCGCATATTGACAAGACAAGACGTCGATGACGCAGCAGCCAGTTCTCTTTTTTATTTAAATTTTTTAAAATATTTTCCGCATGTTGTAGGTATACAAAGTCTTTTACAAAATAATCCTTGAGCGCAGTTTGAACAGGATTTGTATTGTCATAGGCTACTATGCATTGGATTGCTTGCTGTATCTGAATTTCTTCTTATATCTTAACAATTTCTTTAATATTATGACTGGTCTAATAATGGTCTGAGCCATAGAGAAAGGACTTGTTAGATTCCAGTTCGATCCCAAAGGCGATCTTATAATAATTTTAAGAAAAATCCCAATTAAAAACGGCTTCCTTTTAAAATCAATAGAAAATGTTAACAAAATTAAACATTGAATATAAAATCCCGGAAGAAGAAGAAAAAAAGTAAAATGGGAGTTTGCCTCTATTATTTGATATGTTTACGTCATACACGTTTTCCATTTTGTATAACTTCGGGCTATATAAAAACCTCTTTCTGTTTGGTTTTATAACGCTAGACATCACCCAACGGCCAATGCACACACAGCTGATTACGTACGAAAAAGGGAAATATTAACGTTAATTTAGCCGTGAAAAATTGGCGGCTTGCATATATCATAACAAAGACACTGCCGAAAATAATAATCTATGCAAAATGGATTGATAAAAGTTAAATTATTTTGGTATTATATAGACTGCGGCCAGATATGAATAATATTTGGGGTTTTTTTTTTTGTTGCTAAAGCGAAGGTGAACAAGTTTTCAAGTTGATTCGAAGAAACCAAAAACAAAAAAAAAACGAAAATCACCGAGTCCTATTTGAAATTCGAGAAAAACTATAACATGTCCTTATTTGGAATGAAATAGAAACTTATGAGTTGATTAATGAAATGTCGATGAAGGTCACCGTCCCGTGTGTACTGACGCTAGATAATAACAAAGTGTTGCACTACGGTTGTTCGTTTCAAGTTTCACAATGTTGTATGTTTTGTTTTTGTTTTGCTGATTTCAATCGAATCCATCAGTTTGATATCAATTACAGGAATGTCTCGCATTGGACATGCTTATGCTAGTTAGTCATGTCTGCGTTAAGTGTTGGCCTCAATTAGAAATAGACTTTTTGTGCGTGGCAGAATTTATCGATTTTTAGTCGATTGGCCGCCAGAAAATGTCTGGGACGAGATGTAGGAAAACTTGTACGGGTTTATAATCTCGCCCTTTTTGATATTGCGCAATCTAATTACTAAATCGATACCGTACGTGAGATGTCGCTACAGAAAAATGAATATTAAGACTGTTTGAATAACAATATGGTATTTTAATTTCAATTTCCTGTTACGTCATAATTTTGTGGCATCGAGTTGTATTTTGATTTTAGATTATTCATCGTTTCCAAACTGGAGTGTGCAGTTGCATGTCAGCCATAGTGTGTGTCCTCGTATACACACTGATGGAATTGTATATTTTAGAATAGTCAGTAATAATAAAGTGGAATTCGATTAATACGTTTTGTATTGAATATTGGATTTTGGCAGCGATATGGCGACAACTATTGTACAGATAAACAAAGAAAAATAAAGAGAATTGCTATTCCCACGACTTATTCATCGAATCATCAGGCGGTTTGGGCGACGGTTGTGGTGACGTCAGCGACGCTTTTCGTTGCGGAAACAGGCGAGTCGACGACGGGGGAAGTAGCAGCAGCAGCCAAGTTATAAGGCGTGGGATAATATTGGCTAATGTAAGGATAAGGATTAGCAAAGTGATAGCCGAAAGGAGCGCCGTAATTGTAGCCGGCAAATGGAGTTCCAAAATTGTTGTAAGCCAAAGGAGATCCAGCGTAGTGATTGTAAACAAACGGAGAAGTGAAACTGTAAGCGAAAGGAGATGAGCTGGCGGGAGTCAACGGTTGAATCTGTCGCTTTTTGCGGGAAATGGGAGTGGCCGCAACAGCGACAGACTCTACGGGAGCAACGGCGATAGTTTCGACGACCGGAGTGACAGGAGCAGCGACGGGAACAGCAACGGGAGCCATCAGATGAGCCGTGGCGGCGGCATGAGCGGCAAAATGAGCGGCTTTGGCTTGGGCCACTTCGGGAGTGTCTTGAACTTGTCCGTAGCCTCCGATTTGGTTGCCAAATGCGTCATAAGAAGGAAGAGATGCTGCTGGATAGTTGACGAATCGTCCCGGGTGTCCGTAGAAAGGGCTGACTGCTGATGGGAATCCGGTGTAACCCGTGTGGAAGCCGTTGGCTCCTGGATAATATCCGCCAAAGTATCCAGCAGGATTCAGACCGTATCCGAAGTTGTTCAGCCATTGACATTGGACAGAAACAGCCAGAACCAAGAGACAAGCAACCTGAGTTAAAACGATTAAATTAAACTATTTGGGATTCTACAAAACATTCAAATTTTAAAAATGGCTGGACTTACAATGGATTTCATCTTAGTATCGCAAAATTGGATGTGAGAACTGAGACGAGAAGTTGGTGACTGACTCCATTCCCAGTTGTACCTTTTATACTTGTATTTACTCTGAAACCAAAAGGTTACAGACTACGAAGAAAAACGAAAACCGGTTGACGAAAGATTGCGGAAAGAGTTTAGAATAATCACACACAGCAAGCAACACAAAAAATAGCAACAAAAATTATATCCTGTGGAGAGATTTCAATAACACCAGAAATTTCAGTTTACCGAGAAAAAAAAAACCAAATGACCTGCCCTCGTCCTCTCCTCGACACTGAACAAGACGGAAGCATTATTGAACTTTTTTTTTAAAAAACGTCCTTGCCATTATGTATACAACATTCCAAGGTGCCACAATGACGCCGTTGACTTGTGTCTATATCAAACTATATTTAGTTATAATCGATTTTTGTTTGACCCCGCTCATGGAATAGTTTTAAATATTCTTCCGGGTTTCGTTATTATTCAGTTCCCGCATTAAAAAAAAAATCTATTTACCTGATCTCTACATAGGCTCCACCGGCCAGCACCTGTTATCCATCAGCCACCACGCCCAAAACGTCAGCAAATAATAATCTGACCTTAATATTTGATATCGTCTGTAAATCTACTTTATTCAGCACGACGAACGATTTTTTGAAACAATTAAGCCCAGTCCCTATATACTGGCAAATGTTTCATTTCGCGTTTCCACATAATATAGGCTAACCTAACCCACTGGTGTATTGATGATGCAATGAACAATTGAACATATGCTGTTTGTAGACTATATTACGTACACTACATATTTCTCCCACGTTAGCCATGTTATATGACGGACAGCGTTAATAGATCATTGTTGGTGATATTTCACCATATCTATACATATGGGAAGTGCCAAAATATATAGAGCCGCGTGATAGACTGATAGCGCACCACACATAGCGTGCGGTGTATATTATATAGCGAGGGGGTGAAACAGCTGCTGTGTTATATAGAATTTGTTTATAGCCAACGGGGTTGTACGTAATAATAATATATGGACGTTGGGTTGTCACAGTTACACACATATGTATAACATATTACACGCGCTGAAAAAAAAAGAAATAGAAAACATGCATACTGTATCCCTTTTTGCTGCTGGCAGAAAACAAGTTTGACTACAGTATATCCCAGCCATATGAGTACTCGAGGAAAAAACAAAACATTTCTCCTGGTTAACGTTGGAGAATAGGACGTGTGTTTGTCATATTCTATATATCTCGGAGCAGTGTTCTCTCGTCTCTTTCGGAAAGTTTTCGAGAATATAATGTCGAAGGTTATCGTCGCTACTTTTCTGTCGTTGGTAATTACGTGCCGCTATCGCTATCGTTGCATCATTCATTTGCGAATTTTCGATATTCGTCAACTTAATTATTCCAATGTTGATTCATATTCATTCATAGTTCTTGGTGACGGCTAGTTGGTTGTGGAGCGGCATCGAAGGTCATCCGACGCCAAATAACTTGCGCCCATTCGTCGTCAGTGCTGGTGATGCTGATGAAATTCGACAGCTGCGTGAACTTCATCATCGTCCTTTGATGATTTCAGATGTTGGCCACCGTCAGCTGATGCATCATCAGACCATCGATTTCATTCAAATGCCCAAAATCGTCAAGCGATCCGTGATGCAGCCGGATATTCTCATCAATATCACAGGTATATTCAATAAGCTTTTTTATTATTATTTTTTAAATTAAAATGATGTAACTACTGAAAAATAAAAAGAGCGTCAATCGAGAGGAGAATCTTCGGATGACGCAGACGATTTTAAAGTCGCCGGTAAAATCATTTTCAATGACTGAATATATGTCTTGATATATTGACGCTGATTTGATATATAGCCGTCGAAAATGAACTCAATCAACTTTCAGAGACCGTGAATTCTATCGGCAACAATCTGACAACTAATAACATCGTCGGACCTGCAGCTGCTGCAGGTAATCACAGCAGCGGCACGAAATTCTGGGGAGTTGCTAAATCGGTTGACGGCAATGAAGATTACGTCTCGTTTCAAGACTCGCCGCTGTTGTTGTTACCCGAAAAGACCAGCAACGAAACGTTAGCCCAGTTTTTCGGCATCACCAACATTTACGTCGGACAGCCGAATAATAACAAACTCATCAACAAGAAACAGTCAGAGTTAGTCGTCCCTGATTGCCCCGTGTGTCCGTCAGCAACTACTAATACCGTAGTCGAATGTCCTATTATTACCCAATTACCTGAACATATCATTTTGACAGTCACTGGTAAATATTATTCTTTTTTAAAAAATTGTAACAAACCCAAATTTTGTTGTTTCTTTTGAAAATTGGACATCATTTTAGCGTGCGAGAGTTTCGGTTCTTCACTGGGGACTTGCTCGGTGGCCTCCATAGCTCCTAGCGGCACGATTTTCGTTTTGTTTTCTTCGTCGTCTTCTTCTTCAATTAAAAGGAGCAGCAGCGGAAATGGCGGTCGAAAAGGATTCGCCCGTTACCTGAAAAAGAATAAGAAGAACGGCAATAATAACAACAACAATTCTCCCATCGTCGCCACGGCTGTCATCGGAGTTGTGGCCTCAGCTCCCAACACTAAAGTCAAAATGACATGTCCTTATATCCCGACAGATGTTACGGTTACAACGGTGAGTTAGAACTGACTGTAATAAGGGGACAGCAGCAGACCAATTAAAATAATAATAATTATAACTTTAGCAAAATGGGCCAGTGTTGCCGTACAAGCCAAGAGAAGAGGCAGGATTTATACAGCTCATTGTCACCGGTGCTTTATCTTCGGAGAAATACACAATGGCCTGTGTTTGGTCATCCAGTCCGTAAATGACATATAATGCAACAACACATTTTAAATTATTATTTAATAATTCTTGTTTATGTTTAATGAAATATGAAAAATGTACAGATTATTTATAAAAATTTAAAAATACAAATCGATTCTTTTGGACGATGTTTGCGGTATACTAATCAATACCAGCAGCAGAGATGCGCCACAGCACGAATTTATTTCTCGCTGGATGCTGCCCTATACATCGATGTAGGGCGTCGTATAAATTTGATCGTCATTCACGCACAGGTCAGTCCGTTGAGCGCATCAAATGTTTAGCATCGAAGAAAGTCTTTGGCCGTTGATCGTTTGGATGAAACTCTTCGGCATCCAAATGGGTCCCATCGATAAGAAAATAACGGGATTGTCATCAAATCGTCGTCGTCAATCAGTTTGTTTGTTATTGATCGGATCGCTGATGGTTTTGTCGACAGTGGGTCTTCATTGCACTTCGTTCGTTCGCGGAGTTGTCCGGCTGAAAGCCAACGGACTCGGACCCGACGGGACTAACTTGTCGACGGCCAATTTGATCAACATCGGGATCGAGCATTTGAATTACACTTGCGTCCTCGTCGGTGTCCACGCGGGATTCTTTGTCGTTTCGCTCACGGGCAATTGGAAATCCCTGTGGGACGCTTTTCAATTGATCCAAGAGAATCTCAATTTTGAATCGTCGTTTTATCACAAGTGCAGGAAGATTGTCATCGTTGGATTTTCTCTCCTCTTCCTCGTAATATATTCACTTTACTATAATTAACTACCGTATACAATTACGTAATGAAATATTCGTGTAGGATTGCGTCATTCACGTTTTTGTTTCGATTCAATCGTCCTATTGGGACATGGGCGCGATGAGACCGTTGGCCATCGTCCTGGCCAACATTTCACGGACGGCGGTCATGAGCGTTTACTTTCTCTTCTGCGTCCTGACCAGAATCATCACGCTGGTCTTTCAGGGACTCAACGAGCAAATCGATTACCTGGACGAAGCCAAAAAATTCGCTCCTTTCTATTCGACGCGAATTTTGAACGTCCGACTGGAGAAGTGGCGCAGGAATCACGCGCTGGCCTGCACGTTGGTCCAATTGGTCAACAGCTCGTTGGGTCTCGAGATGCTCATGACCATCGTCAACGTTTTCGTCACGTTCATCACGACGGCGTTCGAGATCGTCCGCTCCATGAGAGACTACGAGCCGGTCCCGTTTCTCTTCTTCTACATTTTCGTCAAGAAATTCATTTTGCTCATCGTCATCATTTACGAGCCCTATCGTTTGCAATCCGAGGTGATTATTTTAATATAGGATCGCCCATTTATTGTTAATATGATGTTATTTACATAAATATTTGTTTATATATGTACAGGCTGGACGAACAGCTGCTTCTATTCGAAGTCTGCAGCCATTGACATCTGATCTCTTTACTCAAATTAAAGTAATTTTAAATACTAAATATATAGGGCAATTTAAATCAAATGAATTATACAAAATGATGTAAATAAATATATAGCTCAATACAGTGGTGATGGAGGTCACACACGCTGGGCCCAAGATTACGGCCATGGAATTCTTCGACATCAACCTCAGACTTTTGCCAACGGTACGGAGAAATTATATAATATTATACATCACGCGTGACAATGTCATTGTTTAAAATCGTTCGTTTATAATATAGTTATTGGGCAGTGCACTGACATACGTGGCCATACTCTGTCAAGCCTCTTCGACTTAGAGTATATATAAAGAGCTGGCGGGAGATTAATAAATCAAACGATTAAATCTCGTCTCCGATTCTACGTGAATTCTACGCTGTGTTTACTCGGCCGTAAGTGCTGGAATTGCGGGCACAGCACATAATACCTTCTATACATGTACTACTTTCTATAGCGTATATGCTATATTTACAAAGTAAATTGAATATACAAGGAAACGTTTGCTTCACCACTTACATTTTCTGGGAATAACCCAATCCTGGCTCGTGTGCTCTATTATTCCACGGTATGTTACAAGTCCATATAGAGCTAGAGAAAACGCCCTACTATTCCTCTATGTATCGCTACGTTTATGTAATATCTGTTGTAAAATATTGAATTGCTTTTCATTTATGTACGTATTTGTTATATCAGAGAGCTTTTGAACATCTCCCACTGTACAGGGAAAAACCGCATCAATAAATGTTTTCAAAAGCTACTGATACTGCTGCTGGCCTGCTGCGGAGTAAACTATAACAAGGAGGCCATTATTAATATAGTACAAGGTGATTTCTATAAATTTGAACTCATCATTTCGTATTATATAGAAGGTGTATAAAATGTCTTATTCTTTCTAGTCGAGTAAATATATAAGTTTATATACTTTTCGTTATTATTATCATGATGCGTGTCAGCTGCGCTATGGAAAGTTTCTCTCGGGCTAACATTAACTACTTTATTGGCTCGTTTTTATAAAATCACGAGACCGGAAAAAAGGACACGAGGTCCAGCACCAGCGCATTTTCCACCTAACACGCATTTCTCATTTATCTATAGAGAGTTTGGCCATCCAACAAGTATACATCCATTAAATAAAACAAGAGTAAATAGCTATAATATATCAACCAGCATCTATATAGAAACGAGACAGCTATACTATAAGGCCAGCATCACAATTTATCGATTTTAGGATGCGACGCCGACCGTATACTATAGCGTCACAGTTCCAAAGTAAATATCATTCGATTATAAACACAGTTCGCACGAAAAAAGAAAGAAAAGAGAGTGTTTGAACAGCACAGCAGTCCTTTCGTTGAGAGAGAATGTTGCCGTGTGTGTCGCAAGTTCTTTTCGACTTTCATTTTCGTGTTTTCTGTTATTTCACAGCACCGGCGCTGGAAATTGGCGTCGTCGGTAAGATGGCCCATTAAAAAGCAAATGACTTGCTCGACAAAAAAGTCAGTGTCGAATTGGAAACAATCGAGGCAACAACCACCTACACACACACAACAAAGGTAAAATAAACGCGCACTTTATTACAATTTAAGTTTTTACAAATTTCAAAAAATGCTTAATTGCTGAAATCTTTTGTGCTGATCAGAGAATTCCAGAACCATCTCCAATACGTGTGAATAATGGCGATGCGAGCTTTGGTTAGTTTCCTATACATTGTATATCCTGAATAAATACAAGTTTTTTAAATCCATTCGATTATCATTCATTTATATAGGCCTGCGTTGCGCTTTTCACTGCGACTGTTTTTTCAACGCCGTCGCAGCAGTACTACGAACGCGGGGGTTATTTCAGCGATTCAAGCAACTCGAATAACGGCCAATGGACTCCGTCTTTAAATCCCTACACCGGCACTGCTGATGTCCTGCCCAATTCTTATCAACAACGACCGAAGAACAATAACGGAGACGATGCAGATGCGCAGAAGTTGTGGGAAATATTACTGGAACAATATCCATCGCTGATCGGACCTCCTGGTCCACCCGGTGAAACTGGAGAAACGTTTTCCAGCAATTACTTGAAATTGATTCCCGGTCCACCGGGAAATCCTGGCGATAGGGGAGCCAACGGGGCAAAAGGTGACGATGGAATTGCAGGTGCTCCGGGTGATGTTGGAGAACAAGGTCCGCAAGGGAAATCTGGCAGTCCTGGAAGTCCCGGCACACCGGGAGAGAAAGGCGATCCTGGTTATCCCGGAGCAGTTGGAAACCCTGGCTTACCGGGAATCAAAGGTGAAAGAGGAGATCCTGGTTATAACGGAGAACCTGGTCTTATTGGGACACCGGGAAGTCCCGGAAAAGATGGATTTAATGGGGAACCAGGAGCGCAAGGACTTAAAGGTGACATTGGAGCGCCAGGTTTAACTCTTCCTTCCAAGATCGTAGGACCCCCTGGATTATCTGGACTGCCTGGAAAAGATGGAGCTCCGGGAAGTCCTGGTGGTCCTGGACCCATTGGCGATCAAGGTCCGATTGGATTGATTGGAAATTCTGGTAAACCAGGTTTGAATGGAGTTCCCGGTGGACCTGGACCAAAAGGTGACAACGGATTCAATGGAATTCCCGGAGCTCCGGGTAAAGATGGTTTACCTGGTGCACCTAGCGACGTTGTTGGTCCGATTGGAGCAGTCGGAGAAACTGGCAGACCAGGATCCAACGGGTTGCCTGGAAAAGATGGTCCCATTGGTCCACCCGGCGTACCTGGCAAGGACGGATTACCCGGAGATTCTGGCCAACCAGGTAAACTACTGACGTTTACGAAATTCAATCATTTAAATCATATCCCTTATGTAATACTATAAAAAGGCGCTCCTGGTGAGCAAGGCAAACCAGGAAAGGACGGTGAAACTGGACCCATAGGAACACCTGGAAATCCTGGTGGCCCGGGCCCGGAAGGTCCCAAAGGTAAACCTGGAGCTAATGGCTATCCCGGACGTCCTGGAGAAATTGGGCCAATCGGACCAATTGGACCCGAAGGAAAACCAGGTGATGCAGGTTCTCCTGGTAAACCCGGTCCGGTTGGTGCCGTTGGAGAAGTTGGTCCTCAAGGTGTACAGGGAGAAAAAGGCTATCCTGGTGAGCGTGGACCACCGGGACCAATTGGACCTCGCGGAAAACCGGGCGTCAGCAGCTATAAAGTCAATAAGGCCAGCAGCAATAAACCCTATTCATCATCGTCCTCTGCTGAATCATTCGGATCTTTTTGGTCTGTTGGACCGCCAGCAAGTAGACCGGTGTCCAGCTCGTCACTCTATTACCCAACGGGATCTGCTCCGGAATATTCAGGACCATCTTATCAATTGAATCAACTACCCGCGTACCCGGGCTACGTGCGAGTCATGTGGTGATAAATCACCAAATCTAAAATAAATCCTAATAATAAAGTTATCTTTGACTTCGTAATATATACAATGTCATATACGTGCGATCTATATATGCAAATTTATTTTTAAGTGTGTCTTTTAACTCTTTACTGACTTTTTGTGAAAATGTGTAAACTATGCATACGAAAAAACGGAAATGCACGAAACGTGAATTCAAAACCATCGAAAACCATTGCCAAATTTCGCATATTAAATTTTTTAAAACAAATGAAAATTATTTCATACCCATACCTAGAATAAAAGACAAATTGAATATAAAATGAAAGAGAGAACATGTTCCATCCAAGTTTATCGTCCGCCGTCTATCCAATTCACGTACTACACTTTCTCTCGCATGCGATACAATAACCGGCGGGAGAATATAGGACGCTTACCATGTCGCAGTTATATTATACACAATGCTCTAAATATATATACACCTGGAAAAAAGCTAATTTGATACAGGTGATTAATGCATATTTTAATAATAAAAGATTCGAAATCTTTAATTGCATAATTATAAGGAACTATTATAAGAAACTATACAAAACTAACGGGCTGCTAACGGCAAACAGTGCTACACCCACTAGGTGACTAGGCCGCTACTACCGGCCTTTTACCACCAGGCCATATCTTGCATATTAATTAAAAACAAATGAAAATTGTTTCCTATCCATATCTAGAAATCAATAAGTCGAATCGACAAGAATGAGAAAAAGCGAACATGTACATGAATTATTCGTCTGTTGTCTATTAAGTTCCTGTCCTACATTTTCCCAGCTTGCAATATCATTACAGGCGTGACAGCCGTGATATGTAGAACGCTTATCCATGATCCGGTAGTGAAGTTATCACGTGCCAACCACCGCTGATGTTTCTGTTCAATCAACCTACTATAACTCATTCGCCCATGTTCAGTTGACTTGCATGAGTATCGAACTCATCATCTTCGTGCCCATAATACGATGCTTTAACCAACTGTGCTATCAAGCCACACAATGATAATCAATAAAATAATTGGTGTATAAATATTTAAAGAAAACAGATTTTCAATCTTCATTATCCATCACAACTCGTAATGTAAACTAAACGGAAAAAGAAAGTGCATGGATTAAATAATTATTAACAGCAGAGTTAACAGCTATTAATTTTTGGGGGTTTAGTCGATTATACTTATTTCTAAGGGTTTAACCATGTTTTCAGACTTTTCACCACTAAAAAGTAAAAGCTCTTGCACTTTTATTTAAAAAACCCGAAAAAACAACGAGAAATTAAGTTTTCTCAGTAAAATATCTTGAATTGTTTCAAAGTTTCCGGGTTTCCGCCTACTGGCCCGCCAATGCGTACAAAATAACAAGTGAGAAGAGGCTTCAGTAATTTGACAGTTTCTAGTTTTCTACACTACACATACGGCCAAGACGCTTTGGTTTGTTGTTTTCAGTTGAAGAGTTGAGAGGGAAGTGATATATATTTTGAGACTCCCTTTTTCAAAAGTTTTTTCACGCCGAGAATCAATTTTGACTACTGCTGAAATGGCATTGCCACAGAATTACCGCCAAAACGCCATGGCTTCACCTGCTCCAATTCCAAGTACCGGTTCATCTCGTATGTTGTGTATATGTTCCTAAGTTCGATTCAGTTGCTTGCACTTGATTTAGTTTTCCTATTTGAATGTCACGTTTCTTTCCTTTTTTTTTTTCATTTGCACCCGCCTTTGATTTATTTAGACTTAGATAGACAAGGCTTTGCTGTGTTACGTAGATTGTTGTTACTCTTTTTTCTTAGTTTTTATTTTACGTTTTCTCTAATGCTTCAGATGCCATGAATCACAACCATGGAATGCCTGTATCATTTAACATTCTCAAAGGTACCCTTTTGTGTTGACCCCGACAAAATTTATCATTTCAACTCTCTTTCATGTTGCAAGAGTGTCTGTAATTAATCTTTTTCCTCTCTCATTCAGAACGGCTAAGGGCATCTGGCTCGCAGGGAATGTCAGTAAGTGATTTAAAGTTTGAGGGCAAAAATATTCCGTACTAATACAAATTTGTTTTCAATACATTTCTAGAAAGATGCAAGCAACCAGAATCCTTTTGTAATGAATCCCCATGGACATCCTCAGTTCAATCCCATAAAACTTGGGACCAAATTTGCAGTGGTAGCTATAAAAATTTTCATATCCTATGCCATGTGACATTAAACAATTGACATTTTGTCGTTTAGAGTGGAACCAACACCTTGAAACCACCGAAAGCACCAGAGAAACCTTTGATGCCCTACATGCGATATTCTCGCAAAGTTTGGGACGAAGTCAAAGCAGCTAATCAAGAGCTGAAACTATGGGAGATTGGTAAGATCATCGGTCAAATGTGGCGAGATCTTCCCGATGGCGATAAGCAAGAATTTGTCGAGGAGTACGAAACCGAGAAGATCGAATATGAACGCACTCTAAAAGCCTATCATAATTCTCCGGCTTATCAGGTAATTCACTTTAAGAATACTGAATTAATTACCTGTAAAACTTCTCATTGTATTCGTTACAGTCTTACATTACTGCAAAGAGCAAAGCCCAACAGGGAGCAGACGAAAAGGAGTCTGCCAGTGAAAGAGGAATGTCGGCTAAAGCGGCTTTTAATGACAGGTTTGACTTTTCGTGTTTCCTCTTTTCAAGTTGTCCAGCACTAAATTTTTGTTATTTATTTTATAAATAGACGCATTGAAATTCAACCGGCCGAAGATGAAGAGGACATTGACGACGGTATGTCTGTGAAGCACGTGGCCCACGCTCGCTACATCCGAAATCACAGATTGGTGCACGAAATATTCTCGGATGTGGTAGTGCCAGATGTCCGTTCAGTCGTCACCACGGCTCGCATGCAAGTGCTCAAGAGACAGGTGCACTCGTTGACAATGCACCAGAAAAAATTGGAGACGGAATTGCAACAAATTGAAGAGAAATTCGACTCCAAGAAGCGCAAGTTTGTTGAATCGAGTTCCGTTTTTCAAGAGGATCTGGTCCGCACTTGTCGCAAACCAATTGACGAAGAGACTTTCCAATCCATGGTTGAACAACAAACAGAAATCATCAAGAAAGAGCGTGAGAGGGAGAGAGAACGTCAGGCTGAACTGATGCGTGAAGTATGTTTGCCTATAACTTATTAATTTATATCGTCTATACTTAAATTGATTTAACAATTATTTGATAGCGTGAAGCTGCTGCTGCTGTCGCCGCTTTGCAAGCTGAAAAGGAAGCAGCTATTGCCGCGGCCGCTGCGGCTGCAGCTGCTGCTTCCGCTCCAACTCCGCCTACTCCAGTGGAACCGATGGAAACGGATGATGCCTCTTCGGCCATGGTTAAAGAAGAGCCCCAAAAAGATAGGATTGTTTCAGTGGCTGCTCCTTTGGAAATCAAGCCGGAAGAATCAACTGTCGCTCCGCCAGTGAACCAAGAGACGCCGTCTTTCGCTCCTGTTCCCATGGAGACAGAAGAAACCAAGCCGGCCATTACTGAGCCCGTCAAAGTTGATGAACCAAAACGTGATGAGTCTCCAGCTGCTGGACCGCCTCCTGCAGTGCCAACTCCTACAATCGATACTCCACCCATGCAAGCTGCTCCTGTTGTTGAAGTTGCTCCTGCGAATCCAGTTGATGCTACTCCTGTTGCTCCTGTTGTTATGGAATATGCTCCAGTAGTCGAGGCTCCACCTATTGTTCAAGCACCACCAGTTGCCGAACCGCCCTCAGTTATTATTCAAACTGCTGTAGTAGCTGCTCCGGTTGTCGAGGCTGTTCCAGTTGTTGCAGCTCCTCATGTACCCGTAGAATCGCATGTTATTCATAATCCTTTGGTGGAACCTCCACCAGTTGTTCCAGTCTATCCTCAACCGACTGCAGCTGAATGTTTACCTGTCCCTCCTGTGGTTGAAACTCCTCGCCAGCCAACTCCTCCTTTACCTACGGCCGAGCATGCACCTCACCATTCATTTGAACCTCAACCACCACCCAGCCACTCGACGCAAGAATCCACCTCAGTTGAGAACATTCCCGTCACTACTGAGCAACCTCTCGTTCCTGTAACTGTTCCAGCCGAAACACCAGCCTCCGTTGAGCCGTCTCCAGCCATCGAAACACCTTCGATCCCAGTCGAACATCCAACTATTGCTCCTAGCGAACCTGTAGTAGAAGAACCATCTGTCAAGCCAGAACCGGTGGCAGAGAAGAAGGAAGATGAAGTGTCGCAGCCCACCATCTCAGAGCCTGTTCATGCTCCGGAAGAAACTTTGCCAACAACAACAGTGACCACCGCACAACCGGAGGAAGAAAAACCACAACAACCTGAAATTGGCCAGACTTCAGATTCTCAAGCACCCACTACTGAAGCTTGATTTCAATGAACGCCACAATTTAAAAACGACTTTTAACTTTTTCTCTTACTACTTTTTTCGTGCGATCTTGAATTAGTGTTTGCATCCCCCGCGTTGATCTGGAATCCAAAATAATAAATACACTTTTGGAACAAGATTTCAAATTGAAAACAAGAATTTTTATAATCTATTCATTTCATTTTTATTATTTACAAATACTTTTGTGGGCAAGGATTCAATGATTGTAACAAGTTGTTTAACATGACTTGGATATTTAAGAAAAATAGGAATATCTTCTAACGCCTCGGAAAAAAATATCTAAGCAACATGAGACTTAACCAAAAAGCAATCAAACTAACAAACAATATTTAACATGAAAATTAACTACACTCTTAGGCGTGTCCAGCAGATTTCTGTTCATTCCAAACATTTCTTAATTCATTTGGATTGCCGTAACCGTGAGAGGCGATGACATTACGATAACCATCTTTTGAGTAACTCTTCTTCCAAAAGTAGAATTCCGGACAGTGGACGGGTTCAATGTTGACTTTGAGCGCAACGAGTGATAGGAAGATATCGTCGAATCGGAAATATTTTGTGTAAAAACTTCCATAATACAACTCCAATAATGCTTCACGAGAAACAACATAGGCGCCGGCTGTGACGTATGGAGGCCACAAATGATACGGGTACTCCTCCAACGAGACATACCATTTGCTTGGCTGGTGTCGTTGTGGTGGAGAGTGGAAAACGTAACCTAAAAACCAAGGGAATCGGAATTATTAAATTGAATGACAACAAAAAATTATAACAGACAAACTCACCAGCATAGAGTTTTGAATCTTGATTGAGATTACTAAAATCATGAATCTCCTCTTCTTCTTCTTCCAGTGTAGCTGACACAATTTCCTGTTTGAGGGATCGTTCTCTGTGCTCAATACCTTGAACGATACGAGGTAGTGGTTCTTCTTCCGGATAATTCGACGGATTGCGAATGAATCGCAACAAGTTCTTCGTGGATACGTACATGTCGTCGTCTGAGAAAGCGACAAACTGCACAGATGGACAATGCTCGACCGCCCATTTGAATCCTGACATAGTCTTCAGGGTGTTGTTACGATAGTCATCTACAAAATCGGCCTGCACAATGTCACTGTACATTTTATCTTCTAGATCTATTTGTCTTTGGATGTCTGGGTCGAAACCAGTGCCCAATAGGAAGACACGGCGGATCTCGACATCCGAGAATCGCCTTTGATTGCCCCATGTTTGTCTGATGGCTTGCCGTTGCTCAAAATGAGTTAAAGCTGACTTGACCACAAACAAAAGTTTCGGATTGTTGGAACACTTATTTTCACATAATTTCAGGTAGGTGTAGTTGAACATGTTGATGGGCTTGATCGATGGTACTTTTCCAACAGCCATGTCCTTGACCAGAGGTTGAAGATCGACATCCAGTGGGTAAGAAAACTCTGTGTAGTAATCTTTCTCCTGAAAATGGGTGAAAATACCCATATAGCTTGAACAGATAATCACAATCAGCAGGAAAGTTGCCAGAATAATTGACTTGACTGGTGCAGTGGTGAATTTCCGTCTGAGCCTCCATATTTTGCCAAGAATCCTCATGGATATTTGTAGACTCTGTTGAAAAATAGAATAAGATAAATTGTTTAAAAATTTATATTTAATTAAATAAAAGTTACAGCTTTCCTACCTTTGATTTAATGTCTATGGTTCGACAGTAGCACCTCGCATGAAACTGCCGGCGCTGTTAACAGAGCTACAGGTTGTTTTCTTTAAAAAAATATATGTAAAAAATGGAAAGTTAGTCTTTTTTTCCTCGTTGGCCCCTCATCCAATTGTCTTACCATGACTGTTTTCCTAACAACAGATGTTTAGATTAGGCAGGGAATGCAATAAGGAAATTGTAAGATGCAAATTTCGATATCCAGACCACCAAGTCCAGACGTTCTTATTATTGACGAGTAACGTCTATACTTTTAGTCTGCTTCAAATTGACAAGCGAACAATGCTGGAACAATGTCACTTCCGTAAGGGGGCCGAGGAATCACCGATCCTTTTGCTTGATTTTTAAAAAAATAAAACCTCAACTATTCAATTGAAAACTTATTTTCGGTGAATATTTCTTAAAATAAGTATAGTTTTTTTGAAAATCAAAATTCAATTTTAAACAAATTTGTTTGTGCCGTGAGTAGATGTCGCGACTAGTCAACATCAGATTCTCAATGGGTTCGGCAACCACTATGTGAACCTAAACCTCTGGTTTCCGGAACCTTGAATACGTGTTTTGATATTTGTGTTTATAACTCTCTAACTCTAAGCCATATGTTTGTTATAAAAAAATTTCAGCTGGCAGATGGAATGACGAGGAAAATGTTGGCTGTCACAGCCCATCCGGTTATCTCCGGTTATCCCGTTTAGATACGAATAGACGCGTTCATTATTTGAGGCGAATTTAGCAGAAAAATATTCAAACCACTCCATCGAAACCAAAAGGAAATTATCATAGCCAATTAACGCGCTATTTTGGTTCCTATTTTTCCCGATAAAACTAGAATAAATGATACATTCATGTTATAAGCCAACTATACGTTCCAGTGTGCAGTAGACCAAAAACTATAAATATTTGAAGGAATTTGAACTAGGAAATATTTCTTCGAATGATTGTTATTATGTCATATATGAATCTGGAACAGAGTTTGGGAACTAAATTTCGTTTTTTTTTTTTAAATTTAGCCTCTAGCACGACCAGTTTACGATCATCGCGTTCAAGAAAAGAATCTCACAGAAATATGTCTGGGAACTTCCTGTGCCTCTGCATCATCTGTTGCTTGTATGCAGTGAAGGTTGTTCAACTTGAATTCTATTTGCTTCACTGGCGCTTTCAACCAAAAAGAAAAACGAAAAAAAAAGGCGTCGTTGTTGTTATTGTGTTATACAGTACACAAATCTAAAAAGGTAGCAGGTAGCAGCAAACGTCGGCGGAAGATCGTGAATAGTGTATAAGGCATATAGCCCTGCTCACCTGTGCAGGGCCAAGACTTCACGGTAACGTGAATAAGGCGCCGTGGCCTTGAAATTTAGGGCCGAAAGGATTTCAAGGCTCTTGTTGTGTTTATTCACTCATGCGTCGCGATCTCCTTTTCTTTTCAAATGGAGAACAAATATCTTGTTTTCATATCTTAAAAATATATGTTTCTCTAATTTTAAAAATGTTGAATTCGTCATTCCATATGCGATTTTTATTTATGATAAATTGCTGCATAATTGATGAAATCTAAGTAATGAATTGAAGAAAGAATGTTCATCCCTCTTCCCCTATATCATGTAACAATTAATGCGACGTAACTTTCACTCATTCTTTGGGAACTGGCAGATGGCGCTGCCTCGAGCGCTAGAAATTTTAGAAAAGAGGTAAGTATGCTATGTCTATTTAGTGGCCGCCAATGGCGCTGCTTGTATACACACACAGCAACACAGAAATAGTTGGACCGCCATGGAGGCAACGTCTTTTTCGCTGTGATCGTTCGACGTTCGTCAACGTAACCTCATTTCGTAAACACCAGTTAAAGTTTATCCAATTGACTTTGTATCCCCTAGTTTTTGAATAACACCTTTACTGGTTTTTTAGCTGTATTTTAAAAGAAAAAAACACGGAATTTCTAGTGCCGAGGGAGAACTCGAAATCGTAGTAGTGAAAGTGGTTTCCCCCTTAAGCTGAGGACATCGCAATAGGTGAGAGTCTAGTTGCTTAGTAAGTATCTAGATTGTTTTGGAATTGAAATCAATGTTTTCTTTCGCAGATCGAGGATGTCCAGCCTAGGACCTCAATCGCCGATCGACATGAAACCTGATACAGCCACACTGATGGCTGGATTCAGCCCTGGTAGTGTAGGAGGAGGAAACAGCCCCACCAGTCCAAGGTTCTACTTACATTCACTTATGATATTGAATCACCAACAAAGATCATCTGATGATGATAGGTCTGGATTGGGTTTCAGTTTGCCACAGCCGTCCTTCACCATTGGTCACTCAGGTTACTTGAACAATTCCAATGGCTCCAAGTCTGGACATTATCCTCCCAACCATCCGCTCAGCAACTCCAAACACCTGTGTAGCATCTGTGGGGACAGAGCCAGTGGGAAACACTATGGTGTTTACAGCTGTGAAGGTGAAATAACGTCACCAGTTTTCACTGGAAAATGTACGAATTCAGTTCCTTTTATTTATTATTCACAGGCTGCAAAGGGTTTTTTAAGAGAACAGTCAGAAAAGATCTGACTTATGCATGCCGTGAAGATCGCCAGTGCTTAATTGACAAACGTCAAAGGAATCGGTGCCAGTATTGCCGCTATCAGAAATGTCTACAGATGGGTATGAAAAGAGAAGCCGTCCAAGAGGAGAGGCAACGCAACAAAGAAAAAGGAGAAATGGATATGGATGCCACCAGTGGTAAGTTTTAAAAAATGATTAAAACAAAAACAAACCTGCAGGAAAAACGACTTAATTGTAGATTTCACAGGTGGACAAGGCGACATGCCGATCGATCGAGTTTTGGAAGCGGAGAAACGTGTCGAGTGCAAGGACGAGCCCCAGGTGAATTCTGCTACTGCCGCTCTAGGCAATATTTGCGCTGCTACAGATAAACAACTTTTCCAACTGGTTGAATGGGCTAAACACATCCCACATTTCACGGAATTGCCTCTTGACGACCAAGTCGTTTTGCTCAGAGCTGGTATATTGATTCTTAGTTGGCATATTTAATAATAATTCAATGATGATTCATATCGTCTATTGGTTTTTCATAACCTGGAAATAGGCTGGAATGAACTGCTGATTGCTGCATTCTCTCATCGTTCGGTGGGTGTCAAGGACGGTATCGTGCTTGCTACTGGCCTTGTTATTCACAGGTAAGTCGTTTTCTCCTTGATTCTGTGATACTTAAATGTTCTCGACATTTTTAGGCCAAGACTCTTATGTATAGCTCTCGTTCTAATTACCAATCCCTCTTGCGTACGAGTCACGTAGCAATCCTATATTAGTATAACAAACAACCCCATTATAAAGATCGATTGATAACCATTGGATTGAAGACAAGTTGTTGATGTTTGAATTCTTCTTGGAACAGGAACTCGGCTCACCAGGCTGGCGTCGGATCGATCTTTGATCGTGTTCTTACCGAACTCGTATCCAAAATGAGGGAAATGAAACTCGATCTGGCTGAATTGGGGTGTTTGAGGGCCATCATCTTATTCAACCCAGGTAAGACATTGAAAAGGTCACAATTTTCTCGGTTGAGTTGTGATTAATCCAATCAAAAATATTCCAACAGATCCCAAAGGCCTCAAATCTGTTTCGCAAGTGGAAGCTCTGCGTGAAAAGGTGTACGCTACGCTGGAAGAATACACGCGAACAAATTACGCCGACGAACCGGGACGCTTCGCCAAACTACTCTTACGCCTTCCTGCTCTACGCTCCATCGGTCTCAAATGCCTGGAGCACCTCTTCTTTTTTAAACTCATCGGAGATACACCCATTGAATCCTTCCTGCTTGAAATGTTGGAAACGCCTGCAGAGACTTAGAAAAACAGTCCAACTTGCTCCTGTTTGCTGCTGTTGAACCACATTTTATTGTGCGTTTTGTGCATTGTATAGTGTTTTTCTTTCTTGGCGATTTTGGTGAGACAAACGAAGTTCTTTGCCCATTATCTTGCTTATCAACGTACTTTAAAAACAAAAAATAATGTAAGGATTAGCTACTAGCTTTACCGGGACAATCTCTTCTATTTCATCGTTTTATTTGGATTCAATCAATCACATTTTCATCCCCGAAGTTATTCAATGTTGTTCTAGCTTGTAGTGTCGTAACAGTTATTTACGAAAGTTTTAGTGGGATGAAGGTGGCGGTTTCTCTTGTTTACTTCCCTATTCTGTTCTATGTCGAGTATAAAATGGATTTTTTTTTTGTGTTCTTTATTTGTCCCATTCTATGCTCGAATAAACAAACACGAAACGGAATTATGTGACTATGAGAAATTGTTAATTCTCGCCATCGGAAACTTCAAAAAAGGTTAATTTTTGTTTCTTCTCATCCGGCCCGGTGTCGCCACCGCTGTTGGTCGCTCTAGACTTTTCTAACTTCACTTTAGGTTCTCTGACCCTGATCGGAGTGCCAATAAGGGGATATTGATCTTCTGGATCTAGAACTACTTGGAAGATGGGGTGTTCCACAAGGACAGTTCCCCTGAGATTGTCTGCCAGAGTCTTGTCCAGACTAATCAGATGGAACCTTGAAAGTTGCAATAAAACAAAAAATTGTAAATGGGGACATGGTAAAGAGAGTGGGTCTTATAAGGACAAAACAATACCTTCCATTCTGGCCAGGTGTGTGTTCGGCCGCCATGAATATATGCACCTTGTCCAAAGCGAAGTCGTTCAGAGATACACATTTGGAGTTTGCTTCAATGGTCCTCTTGAAAACGTTAAGAAGAATTTCGTTTTCGGGAACTCTAAAGTGTCTTATTTTAATCAAAGGCCTTGTTTCTTGAAATAATTCATAGTAGATTTTACCTATTTTCAATAGTTTTCACATCATTCCAAGAAAATCTCCATTCCACTTTCCAATCAATTATTTTAGTTTTCCAGTCCAGATAGGTGGTATTGAACTTGTGGCGGGTGAAATTTGGGGGTAGAAATCTAAGTGTGACTCCTCTCTGGGCTGCAGCACATCTTAGATGATTGAGGTGCTGAAATCACACCTTGCTTCATTAAAACGTTTTTTTTTAATGGATTCTAAGTTTGTAAAGAATATTACTTTTGGTAGTTCTTTATTGACTCGTGTGCTTCTTTTGAGAACGTCTCTGTAGTAACTTTCAACAGATCTGCCAGCTTCTTCCAACAATCGGTAATCTATATACAAACAGAGTAACTCATTAAAGAGAAAGATGAAAGAAACAAATAAAAATTTACCGCTCAATAGGTCCAATTCTGTAAATTGAGACAAGGACTTGAATCGAGTCTTGTCTCGAATACCATTGCAATCAAACTCTTTCTTATGGAGATTGACACACTGCAAGCAACACGATCTGAACTCGCAACGAGGGCACCTGTACCTAGCTTCTTGAGCGCCACATTTTTGGCATGTTCCCAATCGAGTAATTTTAAGTACATCTTCACTTAATTCTCTTTTTATTGTCACTTCCATTATTTGTAATGTGTGAAAACCTCTGATGAAAACTAAACACACGTGTCTGATTGACTAGCGAAGATATATTTATGAAACAGCTTATAATACGCCGGATAGATGGCGCTTTCAGCTGTCAAATAAAAGTAAATAAACAACTTCAGTTGTCTGCTGTAAATTGTTTTAAAAATGTACCTGTTGTTGGCACCTTGCATCTTCTCTTCGATGTAGTATTTACTCTTGAAACAATTAGGTTTAACTAAAATGCGCTGCCAAAAATAATCTTGTCTTTGTATGATCATCAGAAGGTAAAAATCATCTTTCCATTGACATAGTGCAAATGACAATGAAAAAGACTTAAAACTGACTCGTTGAAAAAAGTGAATGTTTTTTTTTCAAAAACGCTTATCGAAAGGTGTCAAACGTTCAAGTTAGAATCAACATAATTGAATCAAGTCCTATAATTGAGATTAACTCTGAGTGCACATCCAATATTCTACTTTGTCGTTCAAATAAAGACTTTTACAAGAAGAACGACCTAGTCTACGAAAAAACTATGTTCGATCACGTCATCTTAGATCCAACGTCGATTGCTGGCACCAGGAAGAAGGTCAAAAGAAAGTCTCATAACTGCACGACATTATCACCAGTAGGCCTACCATGTTCATATCTATACTTATTCTCTCTAAGTCAATTAATGCCCTGACATTGCAAAAAATTCTAACGATATATAAGTATAGGCCTATTAAGAACATAAAAGTTCAAATACCTTCAAGCCCTGGGTGGGAACTTTTTGGAACTCTGTTTTTTCGAGCAATTTAAAAAACCCGTTAGAAAAGTCTTGTCGAGTTCCTTAGTTATTCTCCCATAAGCGATTTGAACTTTTGTTGTTTGACTCTATCTGCTTGATATAAACAAATTTGCCTACGAGCGAATTGTGTGGCGTTTCTTTTGCTCCTCTTTGATCGATTTCTTGGACCCGAATCAAATAGGCGTGTCAAATTTATTCAAATAAGTTTCAAAGGACGAATGAACGTTATACACAGTATACTGTTGATACAATGCCATTGGATGAAAACATCTGTTTAGTAAATGAACGTCCAATTAATTTCTAAATATAAAATAGGACGGTAATGGTGATTACTATTGAGACTGATAACCGGCAATTAAAACGTTCAATTAGCAATTTGTATAATGAAAAATCGGGTACGTAAATATATCTGCCCCTAAATGTTGTCGTGTTGCGCTTTTATTCGCGGTCGTTTAGCGAATTGCAGTCTGCATATACTCCCTAATAATTTGCGTGCCCTTTTATTATAAATTCCTCCGAAAGTATAATCGACTTATGACGTGGGAGCGTGATCGATTCAAATGTGTTTTTGTTTTTTTAATTTGAAATGAAAGTGTATCGCACAACAACACTGTACACACGCAAACAAGTTTGTTTCTTGGCTCTGAGTATAATTTACATAATAATTTTGAAAAAAAAAACGCTTCTGTATTGGTTCAACCTCTTCCGGGGAAAAAGTTATTTTCATACATTTTAATCACAACTTTCGAATGGGAGGAGGAGCTGGAACGTGGAAGAGAGCCAATTTTATATGTTTTTTTTTTTTTAAATGAGATTTTGATCTTATTTCATTGATAATTGATCACCTACAAAAATAATCCAAGATTTGGCTAATGTTAAGAAAAATAATAATCAGTTATAAATGGTTTATTATTTCACGTCGGCGTTATATATCAATAAATTAACTTTAAACATTATGCGGATATCATTTTGTTTGACATTCTAAAAAAAAGTACTGAATATTTGATCAATTGGTGATACGAATTTAATATGCACGCTCTTTTTCAAAGGCTGGGCAGTGCTGGGCAGCCCAGTTCATACGTAAGTTTGGCAGAGATCCAAAATAACCAAAAGCCAAATTTCCTACATGTAAAGAGATTTTAACTGGATAATCTGCTGTGAGTGTTGAATATAATGAGAAATAACCACTCACTATATATGCATCAAACTACTTTCTTTTCCTATAGCGCGTCGGTTGGGTCGGTTCTCAATCATATCGGCGCTTTTGTTGGCGTACTTAAAGGCCGCACATTCTTCACCACGGTAAAACAGTTAGAAAAAGTCAGCGTGAAACGTTCATTCGGCGTGAAAAGAGATTTCCAAACAATTAATTTTGATTACCTATAATATAAACAACAGGAGCAAGGGCAACGATGCAACTTCGAGTGAGTTCAAAATGACGTATACCAATCGCACATTGATTTTGTAATCATTTATTTGATCCATTTATTTCAGATTTTATTGTTCTGCTATTCACTTTTATTTGTGGCGACTGTTTTGGGCCATCAGTCCAGAAATAATGACGGCCGTTATTATTCAAATTTCAAGAGTTTTTGGGGCAATTCGTACGGCATGTCAACACCTTACGTCTCGCACGGCATTCCAAAGATTGAAGAACTCAGAAAAGGATGGCTGGATCACTATGAATATCGACCGTTTTTTAGTCGAATCCTATTCGGGATTCCTCCTCTATTACCTGGGATTCATCAGCCAAGACCTGCTGCTATTAGTGAAGACAGCAGTCACGAAGATCAACGGGAAAACGATGGACTGACAGGATTCCTTGATTGGAAACGACTACCTTTCGGTCCACCGAAACCGATGGAATTGGACAAACAAGAATATCCGTCTGATGGAATCAATGCGGACAGTCAAGAATTTCAAGAAGAAATTCAAAAAGGCAATGATGTCACTCCAATCAAAAACGATTTCAACTCATCGACAGTTGCTGTGAATTTAAACGATGACGATAATAGCGACGAGGAGAAAGGTATTTGACATTTTGTCCAATCATTTCCCCTGATGATTTTCACATTTTAAAATCTCAAATAAAGAAAAAGAAACAGAAGACGAACGAGACCATTTAACAGATAAAGTTGTTCTTCTTGACAATGACCCGGCCACTAGCCCAGTTGAATTACCGACGATTCCAGATCAAAATTCTGGTGAAATCGTGTCAGACACGGATGATGATGATGACGACGATGATGTCCCACAACCAGAAGTGATGCCCGTTGGCCCGCCGGCACTGGTTCCATCTCAACCGACGGATGATGAGTTTCTACCTTGGCACAGTCCCTTTGATTATTTCAGTCACGGAGGAGAACGAAGCCCATCAGCAATCACTGACAAACAGTTGAACGAGGTCCCTGATCCCGTTATCTTTGCCAATCAAGGACCGATCTACGATTTCTGGAATTCGGCAGAGGATTACAGTTGGTTTTCCGATGATCTTCCAGAATCGCCAACTACTTCACCTGTGTTGGCCATCATCAGCAGCAGCAGCACGACCACACCAGAACCGGAGTCCAAATTTAGAAGAACGTCTGACAAACCGAAATCGGTTTATAAACCCAATTATAGGAAGGTGCCAATAGATAAGGTATACAAGTAACATATAGAGAGAGAGAGATTATTCAAAATTTTGCATATTCATGAATTGTTTTAATATTTCTATATGCACGGCAGCCTAAAAGTTTATAGTTGATTGATTCGATTGAACCCAACGGATGATAATATGGAAAAACAGTCAGACTTCGCCAGTCAATATTATGCCATATTAATTATTGTACACGATGTATTAATTCAAGAATGGATTTTGAAAATCCAACAGATAAAAAAAAAATACAATTCTAATAACCCAAACTGTATACCATGTATACCAGAAATTTCTAAATTTAAATTAAGAAAACAACGCTGAAATGATTTGTTAGTCGAGCGCTAAATGTCCGTCAATTAAATTTGATTCAAAATGAATAAGCGGGAAACGAATGTTATATACTTGATATATTCTGGATTTAGTCTACTTTCACTGCGCTTACATGTCGCCGTCAGGCCGCGTCACTCGCGAAATTCAGCTGGAATTAAATGCTTTTGGCAATCCTTTCAATATCCTCGTTTTCTCTTTAGATTATTATCACGTTTATAATTAGTTGTCTTTCCACTTCATTGTATTTTATATAATGCTGGGTAAATCCAGGCCTGTGGGAAGCCAAAAAAAAATTGAACAACTTTTTCCACATTTGACGCGTTCACTTTAATTCAAAATTGCCATTAACTATACAGATTCATGCTGTTAATAAAATTTTATAAGAAATGATCGTATCTATAAACATTTCATAGTCTTGATAAGGTATATATAAGAAATGACGGAATTTATTATTTGTGTCCTATAAATTGTTGGAGTAAAAGTGGCGCATTGTATAAATTATTTAACGAATGCCAGCAATTCACATTTTTCTTTCGATCGGATTATATTCTCCCAATGATTGAGCACGCAGCAACGAATTTTTTCCCATCCGAGTAATTCTAAAATGATTTTGCTGATGGAAATAACCCGCGTTATATTATTGCGCTTTTAAATATGAAATAAAAATAGTTACACGTCGCAATCAAATGTATAGAATCATGGGAACCGGTTTCGATTGATTATAGTCGAAGGAGCTGGACGCCCTGGCTGTGAGGCTCCGTAAGTCCAGTGCAATCACGTGATCCATCTTCTTTTCAACGCAGGGGCTGGGTACAGACGACTATATAGTAAGCCAATCATCGCATTCAATACTCTATTTGATGATTTAGAAAGTTACTCTGTTTAACTTGTGAATATTAGCTTTTTGAATATACTTTGAGCCTATCAACTATTAAATGGTCGCGTTTGTCAAATAAATGGACGTTTCAACTTTAGCCTATAAGGGCACAAAGAGTCGAGACCTCGCCCAATGTTGATACATCATCATCACTTTCCTTCTCTTTTTAAACTTGTGAACTTTGTGGGTATCCTGCAATTATCAGTGCATTAGAACGCTAGCGCGCGCCCATGATGCAAAATGAGATTTACAAACAACAACCGCTGGATATATAGACACACTCATCTTGACAAACAAGTTATATTCACTTTCTTCATGTGTCGAGGCATTATTGACCGATCTATAGATCCTACAATAATAACGTCTAGATTTTCCAAAAACCTTTAGGGTTTATAAATGAAACGTAAGTTAACTATGATCCAATTATTTTTAATTTTTCAAATGTTTAATAGTCTCTCGAACTGCTTAATGAAACGACAAGGTCAGTCAGTCCATCGTGTCACTGATTTAGAGTTGCCTCGTTCATCAGCAGCTTTCGGGAATGATCTAGAATATTTGTATATATACTTGTTGACCGCCAAATGATCCACTCGAGAAATAGGGAACATTTCTCTTATTTTTTTTTTTACAGAGGCTGAGCGGTATGTCTTAAAAGTAATGGTATCACTTTCTATTTTCTTCGTATATTATGTATAATAATTTAAATCCCAGCACATATCCCTCCCATTTCTTTTTCTATATCGTATATGTATTGATATATGAAAGTCCAGTAGCTATTTAAAAGCATGGCTCTCTGCAATGAATCAAGTCATTGTTAAGTCAGAGACAATTGGAGCAACAGATTGATATTTAAAGGTATAGTTTTAATACAAGAGACTATATATTACATCCAAGTTTATCTTTAATCTAATCGCGTAATAGATTATATTTCGAAATTGAACTCGTATAATCAACATTGGTGAAACCATTATGCAATCTGTGGTAAGTGACGCAGAATAAATGACCCGTCTATTTTTTAATTATTTTTTAAAAATTAACAAACGAGTTTGATGGGGCTATATTATTTTATTAGGCAATTGTTTTACTGTTCGTGGCCATTGCTATTGCCCTACCTCAGCAATACAGACCACAGCACGGACATCATCAACAACAACAACACGGACGAGTGCCCATCACCAGACAACAGTGGTCCTCTCTGAATCCTTACGGTTCTCCGGCCACTTCATATGGAAACAATCAACACATCCAGAAGCAATGGGAGAGTTTGTACATCCACCTTCCCTTTTTGAGAGGCCCACCTGGTTATCCCGGAGCCAAAGGTGAAACTGGAGCGACTGGAGCTCCCGGACATCCCGGAGAACGTGGACCGGAGGGCAAAGCCGGCCATCATGGAGCCCCAGGAGAGAAAGGTGAGAAAGGCGAACCAGGAGCCAAAGGTGAAGACGGAGAAGACGGCAGCAAAGGTGAAACTGGATCTCCCGGTAGAGACGGACTCCACGGAGCACCTGGAAAGATGGGATATCCCGGACTTCAAGGACCAAAAGGAGAAACTGGAGCCCCTGGGTTTGTGATCCCTTCTAAAATCCCTGGTCCACCTGGCTACCCCGGAGCACCGGGTAAAGATGGTGCCCCAGGTCATCCCGGAGAACGTGGACCGGGGGGCCCAGCCGGCCAAGCCGGAGCCCCAGGAGAGAAAGGAGAGAAAGGCGAACAGGGACCGAAAGGTGATGACGGAGACGACGGTGAAAGAGGATCTCCCGGTAGAGATGGCGCTCCCAGTTACGTGGCGGGACCTCCTGGTCCCATGGGACCACCAGGTCTTACTGTTCACGGTAAAGATGGACATCCCGGCGCTGATGGATTTCCTGGAAGGGACGGAAAGGACGGCGAACCTGGCGAGAAAGGTGAAAACTAATTTCAATTTTCAAATTAAAATTATGCAAAATTATTAATTATTTTTATATTATTAGGCGATAGTGGCGAAAAGGGATCACCTGGCAGAGATGGACAAAACGGTTTCCCAGGACCCGTTGGTCCCGAAGGACCAAAAGGAAGAACGGGTCATCCCGGTTATCCCGGTCCAGCTGGCCGACCCGGTTATCCCGGCTTTCCCGGATTATCGTTTCACTCATTCGGTCCCTTTTTCACGGTCCCAGATTACGTGTTGGGTTCAAGCTACGATGCATCAGATGCGTTTTGGAAGACTTACACCAGACGCGCTTCTTGGTATTAGGTGATGCCCGTCATCATATCAATTCGTTCGGCGTCTCTTTCATAAACTTTAAAAGTATTATTATTAGTTTATTATAAATTATATATAAAGATATGCATCTGTATACAGCAATAAATTGACGAGCCTTGCTTAAATTCTATAGCGCTGATTGTGAATATATTAATGTTTTTGGAATCAATTGTTTTCGATTTCATTTTTTTCCAAATTTATTACCAGCAGAAGAATTTCGCTTCATTTGTTATATATAGAGAAAGAAAAATAATACACAACACACGGATATAATCAATCAAACTTGAAAGGCGGATAAAAATAGCGCTTCATCATCATTATTATATAGTTCATGTTTTTCGTTAAATATAGCTAACTGTAAGAATGTTTTGTTTTTTTTTTGTTTGTTTTTTTCAAATTTAATCCACACACACGAAAATATACAAGTCGAGAGAGAATATATCATGGCCATCGTCAGTCGTTGGCCTAATATCCACTTGTGTTGGTTTGGTTTTTCGACACTTGATACGGATGTTGTTCATTTGTCCGTACTCTATATATAATTGATGATGAGCAGCGCTTCATGCAGTGTGACTTGGGCGTCAACGGCACATCCGTTGACTCGTCAGTTGATCGTCGACCGTGGCCTCTCGTAGTGCGTTCGTCCTCAAAGTGCGTCCATAATTCTTCAAATATATCAGCAGAAACAAATTCTGAAAAATATCCACAAAAAGGAAAGTATTACAAATCATATCTATCCATATTTCTTTAATTATTTTGATTGAAAGTATACCTATACTATACCATTTTTTTAAAAAATACATCGTCAGCAGCCAAAAAAAAATAAAATGATTGCATCATAACATTTCTCAATGTTCTAGAAGGTCAATTTCGGCTGATGCTCTGCTTGCGCGGGATCCGTCGCCCATTTTTTTTGATCCCGTCCACTCTCCAAACTGCTCTGTTCTGGATATTTTCACACTAGTGTGGAAAGAGAGAGGAAACAAAAAAAAAAAAAAAAAACAAAACAAGTAGAAGATCATGTTACAGTCTCGTTGCTGCTGCGTTTGGATTCTCCTGTTGATAGTGCTGCTGATTTGGGTGCGCCGCGGCGAGAGTAAGATTTCATTTTAAATACCAGTTAATCTAATAATATTCAAATATATCATTTTGTATGTTTTTGTTGTATATAAAAAAGGCTGGTCAGTGAGCAATATCGACAAATCGGCAGAGGAGCTCTACAATCAATTCTCTCGATTGCGCAGCGAGAATCGAACGGATACAAACGACGCCCTGACGATGGCCTATCACGTCAAACAGGTGCTGGACGCTCCGCCGACGAGCAGCGGACGTCTCAGCAAAGTGTGGCGGGCCAAAATGGAGCAGGTGCGCGACAAATGGCTGCCGGCTCGACTCAAAGTCTTACTCTGGAAGGAGACGGTCATCATCGAAAACGCTAAAAGTCCCAAATATTATCTGTTCGGATCGCCCACGGCCGTTTATTACACGTCGTGGATCTATCGCTACTCGTTTCCGTGGACCCTGGAGCCGGTGGACGAAGCTCGACGCTTCCGCATCAAAGACGGACGGACGAATCACTACATGAGCGCCGTGACGGATGAAGAATCTTATTCTTGGAGGCGGCCCATCGCCATGAGACCCGATCCGTCGGGTTCGGCCGAAGAGTGGCGGATCGAACCGTACGGAGCCGACGGTTTCACTATCCAAAGCGTCGCCTACGAGGAATATCTTTACGCTTCTAAATTTCTGGGACGCTACAAAGGATCGCTGTGGGATGTTTACACTTGGCGAGATAAAAGAGACGGCAAATTCATCGAAAGTGTTTGGACTTTTAGGTGACCACGTCTCTCTCTCCCATTTTATCAGACTCTGGGGAATGATGATAATATGATCCATTGATGTTATTATATATTTACAGTCAATTAGTATACGTGTGTAAAAAGAAGCGCCGTGAGCTTTCATATTATTTACCATAAACGCCATTATTAAAATAAAATTCGATCTATCCTTATTCGTTCTATATTCAACAAATACAGCAAGGTTATTTCTTTATATTTTTCTCTGGACTTTTTGAATTATTTAACATATATCAACATCAACGCCTTCCTCTCATAGAGTCAACTGCGTATCAGCTGCTTCTATATTTGATTTAAAAAGGAAAAAATTCTTTCATAAATGAATGCGCCCCGGTTATGTTATTTGAAGTGATGATGAAGGGATGTGCACATTGAACCAATTTATCAATCGCCAAGTGGGCGACGACGACCTTATCCTACATTTATTATTATTATTATATAGGCTGAGACTGAAAATATATAAACTTTATTTTTGATGGTCACGCAGTTCACAATTCTTATCACTTGTGGCTGAGACTGAGAGCGCATCCATTCAACATTTTTTCCAAGAATGATTCAATCACTTGAAGACATTTTCTCAATGTCACATGGGCGCAATATAAGCCTAAATAGGCGGCTCATATATACCAAGGACAAACATGTGTTTATATAGACATAGATTTTCATGACTTGAACTATAAGGTCATCATTCACGAGAGCGATTGCGTAACTTGAAGAGTGTGAAATAGAAATATGCGTTGGAAGACCTTGAAAAAGGAAAAATACATTCGAGAATGTGTCCATGATAACAGCAGTGCAGCATTTATTTGAAATGTGTTCTTAAAATGTTTGGGAGTAGTATAAGTTTCCATAGTGTAGTGGTTATCACGTCGGCCTAACACGCTGAAGGTCCTCAGTTCGATCCTGGGTGGAAACATCACTTTTATATTCAATTTTTTAAATTGAATTTGATTCATTCTCACAATTTCTAATCATTTAATTTAATTTAATTTATGAAATGATTTTGTTTTGATTAATTCAAAACCAATCATTTATTTACACCGTTACGTCATTATGTACAGTATTTATGTTTATAAAAAAGTATTTTTACTTCCGAAAAAGAAAACGCTTATGTCGATGTGGAACATAAAGATTTTATTCTTTCGTCGTATTTGAGAACGCAATCAAGCGCATTTTCATCAAGTCATTAATGCCTTGATTAGCCTAATTAATCAAGTCTGTTGTATTGATTCAAGAAATTAAGCAACTGCTGCCTTCTATTAAAATAGGGCGTCCTGTTACCTCGGCGTATATATAGAGAATGCAGACTACGTATTATTACATAACTTGTAAAATAACCGGAATAATTTAGTTAAATCAAGAGAATAAAATTCAAATGAGAAAATAGTTATATAGGCTAGTCAATCAAAAATAAAAAGAACTTGATCGTTTTTTTTTCAATATTAAGTTGTTATTAATAACAATAATTAAGGCCTATACTGAGGGAGGGGATATTAATCAACATAATCACATGACCTTGAATGAAATGTGATGTGAAATAGTAACAAGGAAAGTGAGTCATCTCACCAGCAGCTGTAAAACTAATTATACAGGCAGAGCGGTAAACGGTGTGTCGTCTAAACCTTCACGATTACGTACAAAATTTAAAACGTTTATTTTTATGGAAGCGATTTATTTTAAAATAATTAAAGCCCAATGTCTTCGGAAACATTAGAGAAACATAATTCGTAGAAAGGTTTGGACATCTTGCGTTAACAATTCGCAGTTTGCTGTTGAGAATGTGTTGCGTAATAGTAATGTAATGAACTGGTAATCGATTAGGTACGATGGATGTGATTCCGTATAATTTAAACTAAAATTTATTCATTTGAATTTGATTGAACATTGTTGATTAAATTGTAAATAATAAGATTTTTCAAATTTCAAACGTTTTCATAGAAGCGAAATATTTTAAAAAGGTGAAAATCGATCGGGTCGTCTCAGGGGTCGAGAGGGTATATAAGGGTGTGGGTCACCTATTCTCATCATACATTTTGTATTGACGTATTAACCTACGAATTTCCAAAACAGAAAATGAATTCTCAAAAGATTCGAAAACTCCCCGGGACGAAGAAAGAATTTCCTTATGTCAAATCCAAAATCGACAATAGGAAAACGGTCCCAGCTCAATCCGCTAAGGCTGATGTGGCTCCACTGGTGACCAATAAAGTTGGATTCGGATATCAAGGATTTGGCTCCACTTCCATCACGGCCGCCATTCCAAAACACGAAATCATCCGTCCATTGGCAGATCATCGGGACAAGAATATCCATCCGCGTGATTGGAATTCTTCCTCCAAACCGGAATTGATCAAGGAAAAGGCCGTGGCGGAACCGAAACCTTTCAAGGCCAGACCCGTTCCTCGCAGTCACTACGACGCGCCTTTGCCACCCGTGTCCACTAAGGTGAAAGTCGGGAACGACTGGAACGGCCAAAAAAGTGAAGAAGACACCGGAACCCGTCGCTCGTCCTGGACTCGTCAGTCGTGTGTGGCACAAGGTGGTCGACCCGATTTTGCATCCGGTCAATGGCGAATCCGCTGGAGTCATCACTCCAGAACCCGAAAAGAATAAAATTGTTGACGTTGCTGAGGTCTCACCGGTTGTCGTTCATCCTCAGCCGGAACCAACAGCAGATCCTGCCGTTCAAGTCCAACCGACGGACGTTCAAGTCAACACTGACGCAGCAGCATCCGCCCATCCTGGATTAGTAAGTCGAATGTGGCATTCCGTGGTGGATCCGATTTTACATCCAACGAAACCGGAACCGAAGGACGATGAGAAATTGGCTGCTGGACACGACGTTGATGAAAAACCCGATGAGAATAACCAACCGAATGTTCAGCCAGAAACCGAAACGGAAGGTGAAATAGTTCCTTCCATACCGGAAGAAGTTCCTGATCAACCAAAAGTAGAAACTGTTTCGAGTGTCCCCGTAATACCGGATGAGAAAGGAGCTGGGAAGGATCGCAAGAAAAAGTCCAATCGCAAGAAAAAGTCCCAGCAAAAGGATCGAGCATTGATGAGTTTGATTTAAGTGTTTGTTTGGATCCTTTATCTTTTCAGTGTGTATCTTAAAATTAATTGAATGTTCTGTCATTTCAATACAAAAAAATTTTCAATCAAAATTCAAAATTTGTCATCTCAATTCATTTCTAAGGTTATCAAACATTTAACGGTAAAACGTATGAGATTATTCATACGAGATTTAAAAAACCCACGACAAAACATCAAATAAGGATCTCGTTTTTCAATTGTATCAACAATTGTGAAAGAGAAGCGGACACACGATTCAACAGTGTCAGTGTTTTTCTGATTTGAATCACCCATCCCTTATTTAACAAAAACAAAAAATAGTTACCTCTCCCTTGAAAGTTGGAACAAAAATGACGCCATGTTCTTACCTAATCCATTGTCCCTATTTTATTACTTTCTGGGGGCGTGTCGTTCTTTTCAACTACATCACCGTTTTCGTTAGTTTCAGTTTATCCTTTGTTCGTCCTGTGGTTTTCCAACTCTGTGGTCAGCAATTGAGTCTTCAAAACGTGAAAACGGACGTACTTTATTAAATTAAAGGTACGTACTTGCTCAATCCACTAAGCCTTTTACACTCGTTAGAACTCATCTTTCCCTGTGGTTTCATTGAAGCGTAGTGTTATGTACTTATGTTGCCCCAACAAACTAAACATTTGCGTGCATTAGGTGTTTGAACGTGTGACGTCAAACAAGTTGTGTTGGCGTTTTGTTTAGTTAGAATCAAAATGGCAATTGGCCAACGATGACGGAGGGAAAACCCCTGGCCCCCACCCAACTTTGAAGTTGCCTCAGTTGAATAATGTGCGATGAAAACAAGATCTACAGTCACGTACGGTACAACATTTGCCACCCAGGCAGATAAAGACGGAAGACAGGTGATCTCATTTGAATTCTAAATTTTTAATTTTGCGTTTGGGTGGATATCAGCGGTGGTGAATACGAGATCGTTTAACCGCCTTGTGGAATCTATCGTCTTCTATTTTGGATACGCATTGCTCGAACTGACAGTAACTCATTACGTCATACAACCAATCACGGGAGTATAGCTCAGTGGTAGAGCATCCGATTGCAGATCGGATTGTCCCCGGTTCAACCCCGGGTGTTCCCTACGAATAACAATGCAGAGGTGTGTATTGTTGGTATCTTATACATTAATTCTCACAGGGTTCTCACAGGATGAAATCCATTAGTTAATCTCATTCTTTCTTGAATCGTTTTTGGACATTCATTTACCTCGTCTAGAGTAACAATATCACGAGAGTGCCAGCAGTGCATCGAGCAGAAAATCGAATAGCGGTGCAGGATCTGCTAAAACAACCACCATATTAGAACAGGATCGAATATTGTCAGTGGAATAGAAGCTAAACCGAATCCTTGCCTTGAGCGTCGAGTTCTCCTAATTTTCAGTTTTTGAAATGGCAGAGGCTGGACGGGGATTTCTGATGCGTCAAAATTCTAATTTTACAGTCCGTCCAAAATCGTGACCGTGGCTCATAGTCGGAACCATTCGAAAATTTTTGTTTTAAATTTTTCCGAACCGGCCAAGCTGGCCCCACTGTAGCACATACGTATTTGGTGGGATCAAACCAGTTTTCTAAAAACCTGCGTGAAAAAAAATCCTGACGTGAAGCAGTTCAAAGTCCTTGTGTAATATTATAAAGAATTGAGTTGACTCAATGTTTAAAACTTCGGGCTTTTCTTTGATGCGCACGTCACAGTCAAAGTAACATTTCAGTTTATCTGTCTATGTCGCTGTACTTTAAACTCTAATCGTCCGAGAAGACTTTTGGATTTCGGGAACTCTTTTTCTGCAAAAATGGGTACTGCGATGACGACGAAATCTCTATTTGACATGACGTTATTAAACTGTGTCATTTACATCCTTGTTTCCATCATTATTCTGTTGTCCAATTCCGTGGGCAGCATCAATCGACGGATGATTCCTGCATTATTGAAGGTAGGCTACGTACCTGTTCAATCCACTCGCCTTCCTATACATTTTGTTAGCTGTTTTTACCTTGGATGATTATAAAGAGGCGCAGTTATTCTATTGCTCCCAACAATAAACTAAAAATGGAAATGCGAAGGTTAAGATGTAAGTCCTTTCTTTAAGCGAGCATGTACATAAAGAATCCTAGAACTCGTTATTAATTTAAAAAGAGAAACTTGCTTGTGATGTGCGTGTTAACTCCGTGACTTGAAGCAGGTTCTTTTAGGTATGCGACCAGCAGTTTGTCTAATAGTAACATCAGAATGGGAACTGGCGCTACAGAACTGATGGAGGAATAAATCTTGCTGGTCTCCACCCCAAATTTGAAGTCGCCTCAGTTGAATAACCTGATGGAAACAAGAGCCACGATCCCATACAACATTTGCCACTACGCAGATGAAGACGGAAGACAGGTAATCTCATTTGAATTCTTCCCTTTTGTTTGAGTTGATATCAGGGGATGTCGATACGAGACCGTTCAACTGCCTTGTATTATCTATCCTTTTCCGTTTTGAGGATGCGTTCCTTCGAGCTCAGTAAAGGTTTTTGCGTCATGGAAACAGTTGATCGATCTAACAATGTCAAGATATTCGTTTTGATTTGATTTCTAACGTCGTTTTGCGCTTTTTTATGCAAATTTGTTATAAAATAGGGAGCATAGCTCAGTGGTAGAGCATCCGACTGCAGATCGGATAGTGCCCGGTTCAACCCCGGGTGCTCCCTACTAATACCAATGCACATGTGTATGTTGTTGTGTCTTACTACATTAATTAATTCACAGCGGGAGAAACTTCAATAGTTAATCGCATTCCTTGTGGAATCATTTTTTAACATTCGCAGTAGAAAAAATGAGTAATTTATCTCTATTTGTAGTCCATATCATTGCATTCAAAGTTCTGTGATGTACAGTGATTAAATTAACGCAGTGTTCTTGTCTTGTCGTTTTGAGAGCGGATCGCTCTCCCACGTCTGGATCTAATTGAAGATGGCGGATTAGCGGTAAGTGGCTGACCGTTGGAAACTAAAGTGAATATCTAGACCGGCAGGTATTTTGCATTTGTATCGGATCCTATCTGTGTGTCGTAACGTCTGTTATGCGCCGTTCTACACCATAACTTGTGCTCCGCCGAGCTACTACACACTGAAGCCAAACTACGGCACCGTACGACGGATCCCGATTGCAGCGTCATCATTCTATGTACTACCCTGGATTCATCCTACCCACGACGACACTTTAATACTCCACTCCAACCTCGTACTACACTACACCGGTAGGCTAACCCATTCGTGTGACATATATTTGTAAAGGCATTTTGTTGAAGAAGAAAAGATCCAGCGGAATTCCAGTCAGCAGAAAAATCAAATCGGGCTCATTTCATGACTGGACTAAGTATCACTTCCAACTCCAACTAGTCACGGAGCTTTTGAGTATCTTTTGACATTTTTTTGTCTTTATTACTTAACTAATTAACCTACAAATGGAGTAATTGTGAATTTATTTTTCTTATCTTTATTTGATTAACTATATAGTTGGGCCTCATTTACCTCGACTAGAGTAACAATATCACGAGAATGCCATCAGTGAGTCGTGTAGACAATCGAATAACGATGCACCGTATTGGCGTATTAGAATAACAGGATCGAGTTGTCAGTGGAATAGAAGCTAAACCGAATTCCTTGTCTTGGCGTGGTGAGTCCCACTTTTGGTCCGCAGTTCATTTCACGCTCCAATTTAAGCGACAAGTTCTTATCTTATAAAATTGTTGAATTCGCAGGTGTTACAGAGGCTGGACGGAGAGGTTAAGTGCGTTAGACTTCTAATTGGGGTCCGACCAAAATCCTGACAGCGGCTCATTTTATTCATCGTCGGAGCCATTCGAAGTTTTTATTTGAAATCTTATACGCTGGCCGCACTGAAAAACATAAACATAATATTTGGTGGGACCAAACGAATGTGCTGAAAACGCTGGACAGGGTGCTATACTTTATCTAAGCATCCGAAAGAAACTTTTGGAACTCGGGAACTCTTTTTCTCTACAATGGGTACGATGTAATCAGCATCAAGTTCAAACAATAAATCATACAATAATTCCACTTTATTTGGAACTGCAACAGCAAGGATTCAATTTTCTAAATTTTTCCCTATCTATTCAAAATATTTCATCATTGCCGGACCTTCAGAGCGTCAGCAACCGTAGAACAGGATCAAATCATCGGTGGAGTATAAGGTAAACCGCAGCTAAACGGCGGAACTCTGACTAGTCCCAATAAAATCCTGATAGATGCTGCGCACTATGATGTTTATGGGTAAATTAATTCCGACTAATTCATATGATTCTCTGTGATATTTCTATGATTCATCAAGTTCTCGCTCTAGTCTTTTGCCGTCGTACTTAATTAACCGATTGAATATAGATCTGACCACGTCCTGACCCTGAAACATTGTAGAACTACACAGCAGGTGGCACCAAACGAGTAATTCCCGAAAACAAACGCGAAAAGCATCAGTATCTGACTATCAGTGAAGAAAATCAGAGCTCTAGCACATTGGGAGGAGACTTATCGTATGCGCTACACTGGAAAGTTTTGCATTTGTCTTCACTTTATTAGCACCGGAAAAAACAGTTGTAAATCAAAAACAACAACAACTCATTTATAGCTAACACAATTTTTGTATCCTATGCAATTTCTTAATTTCCTTAACCAGAATAAACACCAGATTTACCATCATGTGTAAAGTCCGTCTTCTCTCATCAGACTGTGTCATCATTATTGGCATCGTCCTTTTATTGTTGTCCGATTCTGTGGTTAGCAATGGAGTCTACGCAACGGACGATTCAGTTCTAATTGAAGGTACGTACCTGCTCAATTCACATGGACTTGTGATTTTCAAGTCGCCTGAAGAGATTTTCAATTAAAATGTGGCGAAAATGAATTGAGCTGCTTCAGACGAACCCGTTTTAGTACATCCCCTTGATTGAGTGAACTTGCTCGTCTAGAAAATTGGGAGAGTGAAAATATACTGGTCTAATACTCGTACATTGACTCGATTGGCAGTTAACCTTGGAAATTCCTTATATTTTAACAAATTCCAAATAAGGAAAATGAACTGATAACTTTGAAAATATTTGAATTCGTTTCGATATAGATATTTCTGCATTTTGTTTGTTTTTGATTGATGCAGGTGGTGTTCAATATGCAGCCAGCAGATTATCCAGTGACATAATCATGGCGATAACAACAGGAAGAAACAGTGGTCATAACCCAAGACAGCAGTTGTCCGTTTCGAATCATTTTAAAATTCCCGCAGTCCCCCACAGTGTTTGCCACTACCTGGAAAAAGATGGGAGAAAGGTAAACTCGCGTTTGTACTTCCTTCTTCTTATTTTTCCAGCATTGAATAAAGTTCATCTACTCGCCTTTGTTTTGAGGTTTCTGAAGTTTGTTGGAGGCATCCAGCCGGACTCAACATCTTGTCTGACGGAACTGTTGTTGGAAAAATCCTTGCAATGACTCCACTTCTGCAGTCAGGATTCCATCATCGATCCCAGTGACGCACAAGAGGTGAAAAGGGTTAGGAAAATAGCCCATCACTTGCTATTTTCCACTAGAACTTTGGTGAGTTGACTTTTCACCTGATGATCATCAACATAAATACAATCAAATATCTCAACTTCTTTGGTTGTTTTGAGATATTAGGAAAACGATATTGCTGTTTTGACGCTGGACTCACCCGTGACTTACACGTCGACCATATCTCCCGTCTGTTTGCCACCGTTTGGTTCCAACGACCAATACGCCGGCCAAAGTGCCATCATCGCTGGATGGGGAAGGATGTCTTTTCGTACGTACCTAAACAATGAAGAGTTTTGTGAATTTTATAACGAAAATTTTATGTTGAATGGCGATTATTTTTCTCCACAAAATACAGAGGGATCTCTGCCATCTGCCTTACAACAAGCTACAACTGAGATTGTTAGCAACGGTCAATGCGCGACCAGCTACAGTGGTGTCATCAACATCGTTAGCAGTATGCTCTGCGCCACTGAACCAGGCATAGGATCCTGCAACGTATAGCAACATACAATTTTAATTTAATATTATCAGCTATCAAAATATTATCGGATTGATTTTTGTTTAAATGATACAATTATTACGGCTATTACGCAGGGTGATAGTGGGGGTCCGATATTCGTTCGGTCGTCCCCTGGCGCCCCATGGATTCAGGTCGGAGTTGTCAGTTTCGGAGTCCGTGAGTTTGATTATTATTAATAAGATGACGTCCCATCTAATAGACTAAAAGTAAGACAATTAAATGCCTAATTACGATTTACGAAATATTTTGTTCCAGAATGTGCCAATGATCGATATCCATCTGTTTACACCAGAGTGTCTTCGCATTTGCCTTGGATCTTAAAACACATGCTCTTTTGAATATAATTTTAAATTTGTGATGATGTTAATTCTCCTGAATAAATAGGACAACACATGGCGCATCTTGTTTACCGACCGATAGCTCATCAATATTTTTTGAAATGTTAGAAACCGATTAGAAACATCCGAAACAACATTAAATTAGAAAGTGTTTGACATCTGGCGTTAACAATTCGCAGTTTACTTTTAAGAATGTATTGCGCAATAGTAATGTAATGAACTGGAAATGGATAAGGTACGATGCAGTAATTTCGTAATGTAAACTCAAATTTATTCATTTAAATCTAAATGAACATCGTTCTTTAAATTGTAAATAATAAAATTTTCCAAATTTCAAACGTTTTCATAGAAGTGAAATATTTGAAAAAGGTGAAAATCGATCGGGTCGTCTTAGGGATCGAGAGGTATATAAGGGAGTGGGTCACCAATTCTCATTATACTTTTTGTATTACGTATTAACCTACGAATTCCAAAACAGAAAATGAATTCTCAAAAGATTCGAAAACTCCCCGGAGTGAAAAAAGAATTTCCATTTGTCAAATCCAAAATCGACAATAGGAAAACGGTCCCAGCTCAATCCGCTAAGGCTGATGTGGCTCCACTGGTGACCAATAAAGTTGGATTCGGATATCAAGGATTTGGCTCCACTTCCATCACGGCCGCCATTCCCAAACACGAAATCATCCGTCCATTGGCAGATCATCGGGACAAGAATATCCATCCGCGTGATTGGAATTCTTCCTCGAAACCGGAATTGATCAAGGAAAAGGCCGTGACGGAACCGAAACCTTTCAAGGCCAGACCCGTTCCTCGCAGTCACTACGACGCGCCTTTGCCATCCATGTCCACTAAGGTGAAAGTCGGGACGACTGCAACGGCCAAAAAAGTCACACCGGAACCCGTCGCTCGTCCCGGACTCGTCAGTCGTGTGTGGCACTCGGTGGTCGACCCGATTTTGCATCCGGTACACGGCGAATCCGCTGGAATTACTCCAGAACCCGAAAAGAATAAAGATGTTGCCGCTGCTGAGGTCTCACCGGTTGTCGTTCATCCTCAGCCGGAACCAACAGCAGACGATCCTGCCGTTCAAGTCCAACCGACGGCAGAGATCAACACTGACGCAGCTGCATCCGCCCAACCTGGATTAGTAAGTCGAATGTGGCATTCCGTGGTGGATCCGATTTTACATCCAACGAAACCGGAACCGAATGACGATGAGAAATTGGCGGCTGGACACGATGTTGACGAAAAAACCGATGAGAACCAACCGAATGTCCAGCAAGAAACCGAACCGGAAGTTGAAATAGTTCCTTCCACACCGGAAGAAGTTCCGGATCAACCGAAAGTAGAAACTGTTGAGAGTGTCCCCGTAATACCGGATGAGAAAGGAGCTGGGAAGGATCGCAAGAAAAAGTCAAATCGCAAAAAAAAGTCCCAGCAAAAGGATCGAGCATTGATGAGTTTGATGTAATAAGTGTCTGTTTGGATCCTTTATGTTTTCAGTGTGTATCTTAAAATTAAATGAAAGTTCTGTCATTTCAATACAAAAAAATTTTCAATCAAAAATTAAATTTGTCATCTCAATTCATTTCTAAGGTTATCAAACATTTAAGGGTAAAACGTAAGACGGTAAGAGATTATTCATACGAAATTTTATAAATGTACGACGAAACATGAAATAAGGATCTCGAGCGAAGTGGACAAATAAAAATGTCAGTGAAAACGAAAAGGGTTAGAATTCTGTTCTGTCAAAAGATGCGACCAAAAATATTTTAAAAAACAGGGAAATAAAATAATTCCTCGCAAAAAATTGAGTGTCGAGAAATTTATTTTCTTGCAAAATTATTTTTCGCAAAATATGAGAGAAAAATAATAAAATAATAATAAATAAATTTTTTAAAATAAGTAAAAGCGGTAAAAGTTAAAAAAGCAGAAAAAAATCGATATGGCAACGCTTTCATTAAAGAGCGCGCTAAATGAATTATTCCATTAAAATAAACTTAAATATAAACAAACAAGAATTTTTTAAAGTTTCAATTAAAATGTTCTGATTTACATAACCACATATGGCCTAATGGCCATAGCATCCGACAGCGGGATGTGGCCTGAGTAACTGTAGCGTTCGCAATTGGTCGATGGTTGTGGTTCAAACCCAGAATATGTCAATGCCAGCTTATTCTGACCCACGCATATGGCTGACGGCCCTCCGTTTGTAAGGCGTAATGTGTGGACCAATTGTGCAATAGTCCAGTAGGAAGTCATTGACTCCTGGCGCAGTTTGAATAGTATTCACTCAGAATGTGGAAGCAGAAATAGTACTACAAGTCAGTGGTTACATTTTTATTTTTTTGTAAATGCTTAACTTTTAACATGTTCTTAATTCTTTTTAGTTTAATTTCTTCTCTATTAATTTGCTTTCTAAATTTTCTTTAATTTTTGGAATTTGAAATTTGAGTTTTCTGTAGTTTTACATGCACTTTTGATTTTTATGAATTTTTTACATTAAAGTTCTATACCTCTGGAAAAATAAGAAAAGATCAAAATATTAGAAAGATTGAAAAAATAATTGACATTATATTTTGTGTAGTAGTGTTTATTTATGTATTTATTAATTAATCAGGGGAGTAATTAACTTTCTACACCTCTGAATTAATTAAAAAAGTAGAATTTAAAGAAAAAAAAGGGAAAAAATTCGATATGGCAACACTTTCGGAACAAGGCGCGCCAAATTACCCGCGTCAATCCGCCATTAACTCATTTTCTTAGTCTTCCTTTACCCACTGCGAGCTTCATTACAATTAGACAAATAGACACGATTGAGTACTTGGATTTAGAACTTAGATCACGCGAATTGCCGAATTTATATATTCTATTTTATTATTAGTGTACTATAAAACTATTGACATCGCTCTTGCTGTTGAGAACCAAATCAATTTCCCTTGTCGAAAAATGAGAGTTCGTCGAAGGATGGATTTTGATGATGACCTTGACAGTCCAACTAAATCGTCTCGTAAAGACAAGTTATTTACAGTTGAATTGTTGATAAACTTGGTCATTTATATGATTTCTTTTTATAGAAAATTGTGATACTGCTGAAGAGACTTAGCAGACTGTGAGGTTGACACGGTCATCCTCCAGGAGGATGCAAACTCCTACTCCTTCCAAACCCCACAGAATCTGTGCAAGTCCCAAGAACCCTCCCAGAAATCTCTTTTTAAATACATCTCCTACCAAAGAAGCCACATCAAGTCTGACATTGAGAAGCAATGACATTCCTAAGAAACTGACTTTAAGAGAAAATCTAGAAAATCAACAAGTTTTACACAAGTAAAGTCAACTCTCCAGTTAAAATGAACCAATGGTAAACATCACTTTAAAAATTCACAAGTTGCAGCTTGTTACTTTTTTTTTTCATGAATTTTTGCAGTCAGCAACTTTGCCAATGCCTGTCAGGCCCTTTATACCTCAACTCCTGGTATCATTTTTTGCAGAGACTAAAAAAGCTGTTAGGCGAGCTAGCTGTTATTGAGAATTTCATGAAACCTCTCATTGAAAATAAGATACAGGGAAGCATGTACATTTCTGGTAGGCAGGGAACTGGCAAAACTGCATGCGTCACACATATTCCATCAAATCAAACAAAAGTGTAAGCAAATTGTCAATGACAGAATATGTTAAAATTGATGGATTTCTAACTTAATTTGTTGTGTAGTTTTCAGGAATTAAGTTCAAATCCATTTTCATCAATTGTATGCTGCTGCTGCACACTCCGCCCCCAATATTTTAACACATTACTCAACATTTGTATCCAAAGTGGACTGCAGCTGCCGAAGAAGCTTTACCCAGTTGTGGAAGACAGACAGTTGTCACACGATGTTTGTGGAGAAGGTTTGTAACAATATCTAAGAATGTTTTTTTTATCTCATTCAAACAGGCACTTGGACCTTTATTTCAGAATCTACTTCCTGGCTGTAAGTTTCCATTCTCAGTCACCGTTTTCGCATGAACGGCAAGCACTTTATATACACAAGGTGTTTCATGAGTTTCATTTTGAGGAGACTAAAACATATCAAACGCAACTAAGCCACTACTATGTAAGTTGTCTTCTCTATCCCATTTTCGTCGTGTTACTTTTACTACGACACTCGTCCACATTGTCAAGACTAGCCTTTTCTGCGTATGTCAATTTGTGTTTTCTCCTTTTATTTTTCTATTTTATTATTATTTAGGTTCTTTGGATGATCCAGAGAAGCTGAGGAAAGACTTGCTTTAATGGTTGTTCCTCCATCTGCATTCCAGAGAATGTCCGTTATTTCTAGTTTTGTTCTCTCATATGGAAATGCAATTTGATTTGATTTCCAGTTTGACACCATTTCTCTTGTACAGCTGGTGAGCTATTAAAGCAGTACACATCATTGGAGTACAGCAACGTTCAAGACTGCCCACATATGGACAGGAGCCAAACGCAACATCAGCCTGACTATGAGGACCACAGGAACTTAAGGCGTAGGGTCTTGCTCAGAGCATTAGCAAACTGCCTAAAGGCTTACTTACTTAACGCCAGGCGAGCTGGTTTCGTTTCACGGTGAATATCGCAATGTTGACCACGCCTACCCTCTGTGATGATTGTTGTAGTGTCATGGTGATGACGTGTGTGTGTGTGTGCGTGATGGTGTCGACATCTTACCTCGTTGTCATCTACACCGGATACGACCATCAACTTTTCCTTGGAAACAGCAACGACAATAAAGCAACTATTATTCGCGGTCCCGATGGTCCTATAATAATAACTACTCTCCCGACTAACGGACGAAGGCGATCGACAGAAGAACCACAGCCGGCACGGAGTCTCTAGTCAGAGACATAACTAGTTGCGATGGATTACCAGCTAATGTTACGTCACGTGTGTTTATTGGTTTTTATTTCAATAATTGAAAAATTAGTCTCTTTATTGAAATTGTCATTGTTTATTTATTGGTTTCTTTCGAAGGACTTTTTTGAACACGGAACTCTAACGCTCCCGGCATTTCTTGCGACCAGTCGTCAGAATCGGAAATACGTTACGCCCCAGTGGACAACAAGACGGCGAGACCCCAGACATTTGCCAAAGAAACTCAGGTCGGTTGTTGTTGTTTCTTTCACAAAAATAAAACGATAGTCCCACAATTAAAAAGGTACGTTACCCACCAGTATACAGTTTATAAGACATTTCCGTAAACGATGGGGGCGACCCCCACCTCAAAAGTCCTGTAGATTTTCTTAGCTCCAATCGAATTTAACGCCGAAATGTAAAACTTTTAATCGTCTAAGAATTTGTGGCAATCCTCTCTGCTCACATTGCCTTTTATCACTTCGATGTACTTGGTCAGGTCACTTGTCGTAATAAGAAAATGGCGATGTATTCTTGCAAAATTGTTAATTTACATAACAAGACTATAGCGTGTCGCCATTCATCTGAATTTCATTTCGAGTATAATAAATAAGTTTTCGAATCATTTCCTTAGAAATACGTTGCAAGGAATTGTTCGCTAGTCTTTTTTTTCTCTTTCATGTACCAGCTGATCGACTGGTGGTTAGGATGTTATCTCAGCGAAGTCCTTACCGGCTTGTAGATTAGGAAGTAGTAGGTTCGAAACCTGATCCCGGCACGATCCATTTTTTTTAAATATCATTTATTTAATCTCTCGTTTTCCCCTGTGATTTGATAAAATTTGTATAAAAGAATCTAACGAAAAAATGTTTAAATATAATTTAAAACTTCGTAATATGAATATTACAATAATCTTCGTATTATCGCATCACCTGAAATTTCAAATTCGCCGTCTAAATGACGATCGAGTTTTTTAAAATCTCAAACACGTTTGTTGATTAAATCATTCATCCTCGTTATCTGTATCTTAATCATTTTAAGTAGAAAATCGAAAGTTGGTTTTCTTCTCATTTAAATAGGCTAATTTTCCATATGTAACTGTGGCTTGTTAGCTCAGGTGGTAAGAGCGTCGTGTTAGGAACACGGAAAGACATGAGTTCGTTCCTCATACAAGTCACATGACTAAAGACTATCCCCGTAAACCCCATAAGAATAACGAAGGACAAATAGGTAATATTACATCCTTCCTTCTTCTTCTACAGTAACACGAGACGTTTATTCATAGCAGCAGGTAGAACTTAGTCGTGGTGTTGGGAGCGGCCACCCCCCGGTGAAAGAAGTAAGTTTGACGTGAATATCCTGCAACATCCGGCTCGTCTAGGTTTGTATGGCCTTGTTCATGTAAATGGTCAGGTGCGACTTGTTCAACTATGATGTCATGGGTAAAAAACTTTTTGAAACCAATTCCTTTGGTTCTCGTAAATAAAACACGTCTCGCTTTATTCTTGCCCTTTTTCTTTACTTTCTAATCATTCGTATTTCTTCCCTGATGACATTTTTTCTCCTTTTGATTTCTTCTCATCGTTTGGGTTTTATCTTGCGCAGTGTTTGTGGGTTTGATTGTTACTGAACATTTCAACTTCAATATGTAAATTTTGAAAAGGCAGGAAAATGTATGTATTTAAGCGTTTCAGTCTTCCAATCTTTATTTTAACGTCAACGTTGTCAAAGGAATTGGTGTTATGTCTGCAAATGGTTGGGGCGCATATTTACAAAGTCGCAAACACCCACGTAACATTTACAAGTCAGCTGAAAAGTTTCTCAACTGCTTCCAATTCATCTATTTAATTAAGCCCTATGTGCACGGCGAATTTTCGTACGAATCCAATAACAAAATCATACGAATTACTGCTCTCCCAGGTTCATCAACAACTTGTTGAATAAGGTAGGCTCAAAAGGTGGAATTCCGAGATCCTGTCAAGACGTCCGTTTAGCTGATCCTTCATTGCCCACTGACGTTTACTGGAGCGACCCCGACGGTCAAGATGTTGGAGACGGTCACATTCAAGCGAAATGCAAATTCAAGTTTATATTAGCTTTCAACAGAAATTTGTTCTGCCAACTAATAACTGGCATTATTGTTATTGTAATCATTTATTGTTATTTTTAAAGTGAAAATTTTATGTATGTAGAATACTAAATCTTAATTTCAACTGGTAGTCATTTGTGATAACTACCTTCCTTGTGTCTGAAAATGTCAGCTAAAAATCCCAAGACCTAAGAAAGAAAAAAAATTAAGGAAACCAAAAATGTAGACTACTAACTGAAATATATTTTTACGATTTTGGTGATTGAAGTGAAGAACCTTGGGAATGCCTAGAGATAAACCAAGAAAAATCTCGAAAAAGTTTATTACCATCATATTTGTTGGTGTAAACTTAAATAATATAGATTACTGAAGCAAATTGATTCATTTTACCCAAAGTGCATCTCTTTCGTACAGGTTTTTTAAAAGGGGCGGGGAGCTCAATCAAGTTGTACCACGTAGCACTTCACGCCTCAATTAAGATGGGCAACCTGCAAAGTAAAACTATTTTGATTTGCCTTTTTCCAGAAACAAAAGTGACTCAAGTGTAAGGGGAAAACTAAGCTTAACCTCACCTAACACTACCTTTTTAAGAACATTTCGAGAAGAAAATATTGACGAAAATTGCACAAAGGGAATAGGCCTACACCTCATCATACTCCAGCAGAAGTTTATTGCCACTGTCTGTCTGACAGATTCGTCTGCTGGTCGTTATGTCAACATTCGTGCTAGTTGTTGGTGTAGCTAATATTGTTGTGATTAAAACCATAAAACGCCGTGCCCGTCGTGCTTCAGTTAGCCAGTGCTGTGATTAGTAAAATAGTGATTGTTTTTAAACGACCATTCCGTGTATTAGATTCACATACGCGACCTGGTTTGCAGTGTCGTATACACGAAAGAGAACCAAATACTTTAAATCACCTTCAGGATAATTCCAGGCTTTTTTTTAAAGTAAGTTTTGAGTGATTATTGATTTTTATTATTTAGGGAACAAAGCTCACTTTTCAGATTTGTAAAAACCAGCGCCGTTTTGTACTTCCGGTTTCTAAATGTGCTCATAGCTAAGTAACCATTGAGCTGACGCAAAAAAGAACCTGATTTTCGTGATCCTCGTGAAAAATGTGATATAGCTCACGTTCCCATATAATAGTTCAGAGAAATTTTTTTTGGCCATGTCATGGATTTCGTTTAAAATACATTTGTCCTATCTGAAATTTGACGAGGATCACGAATCTGTAAGTTTTTTTTACCTCAACTCAATAGTTGAAGAGCTATCGGTCTATTTCTGGTGTACTTCCGGCCAAAATTGAGTTTTCGAATTGCCTAAAAGTAAAAAGTGAGCTTTGTTCTCCAAACAGTTACTATCAATTTAAGCATGTTTTATGTAAAGAAGAAGGAATCTATTTAAGATTTATTCGTGTCTAAAGAATTGCTTGATTGGCAATCAGTCTCCAAGCATGAGTGTCTAATGACTGACGCTAGATGTCCTTCGCTGTTGTTGTCATTGTCTTTGGAAAATGTCTTTCTTCATCTGATGTGTTATTTTTTCGATTTATTTGTGGTTTTCTGGATAAATTCAACCAAAATTTTGTAAGTGAGTTAACCTAGAGCATTACTACATAACTAGAGTTATTTTATGTACCCAAATTCTGCTTGAAATTTAAAAAAAGTGTTGATTGTATACGTGTTGTCAATTGCAGGTCTGACAAAATCAGCCTACATTGCCTACTTAAAGAACTAGTGGCTCAATGTCCTCGTTCCTGTTTCAATTTCCCCCTTCTCCTTCAAAATACAACTTTGTTACCGTAGGATTACATGCACTCCATTGGTAAGCATATTTTTTTGGATTCTAAACATGGGATTCTCTTTTGTTGCAGATATGATTACAAGTTTAACGATGTTTTGATTGTTACTCATTTTACAGGTTCATGTACGTCTGTGACAGGAGCTTCAAATTGTCAAACTCTAAGGAAGTCTGGAGCAAGGCGTGAAATTTCTACCATGGATCTATGTTTCCTCTTGGATTCTATACCTGTGCATAAAAAAAAGACCACCTAGAGTGGATGGAGGTAGTGTGAATTTTTAAAGTTTCTGTTAATGTTGATTAATGCTATTTGTGGCTTATTCATTAGAGAAGACTCGACAGTCAGCTGATAATTCCCAAGGAGGCTGAGGATCTGCAATTCTGCACCAAAATCTATCAAATGTAAGTTTTTTGGAAACTAGAATTGAGTTCATGTCGTTTGCAGTTCTAATGATAATTTTATTCGTTAATTTAGTTAAAGGATTGGTGTAGACTGAATGCTGTGGCGCCCTACAACTTGTTCATCGTGGATCATCACACCTGCCCGTTCAGCTTGGAGTCATCTGTTATTGCTGTTGGTATTTATGTCTTTTGTCAGTTTACCCGTTGGCTGCCACGCCTTTGTTCCCCCATGTTAGCTTCTTAGGGGCCCGCTTCTGTTTGGTCTTGTGGTCTATATGCCATGAGATTGAACAGTTGCACTTGCCTATTTACAGATTCGCCGAAAGGCGCCGTTAGGTCTTTGCACCACAGTGCACCATAGGGACTTCCCCCTTGTTCGACTCGCGTGATGGATTCTAGATGCGTGCACTCAGCTTCTCCCATCACCGTGTCAGCCCGGACTTGTCAGCAATGGCAAGTCCCATCTTGGTCGTGGATCCCTCGGACACGGCGAGTAGAAAGTAGAAGAGCAACTTACGAGTTGCATGGCGTGGCAGCCAACGGGTTAACTATTGTGTGTGTTGTATATTGTGTGTGTTGTATATTATGTATGTATTACTTGTTTGTAAAAAAGTGGTGGAATTGTGGGTGGAGGTGGGATTAATAAAATCAATTCCTTATCATTTATTTTCAAAGTTTATTTTTGTCTCAAACTTAACATAATAAATAAAAAAGCTAGAAAACTAAATTTCAACAGTTGAGTGATTTCAATTCCCTTGTTAAAACAACATAACTAAAACTAAGTCTTTCATGTTGTACATACAAGTCAACTTCTTAACTAGGATCGATTTAGAGTATAGCTCTGAAGCACTCACTATTCTTTAAATTCTTAAGATTCCAACAAGCAGAATGCTTTTCAAATCAATGGAATTCAACTATAAATCACTAGCACTTTTTCTTTTTTCTCAACAATTTAAATATTAAATGTGCATGAATCAAACAATATAAAATGGCTGCAAACTTAATGTTCTCTGGGAATACTATCGCTTCCATGACATCACTTAAACTCCATCATTCATTTAACTGGTAGTCGGGAAACCTAAAATGAGAAAAAAAAACATTTCAATTACACCAAACACAATTAGAAAAGTTTACGAAAATATTAACTTGATCTCAACTGATTATGAAGGGAACGCCCGTGAAAATGCGGCTAAGGAATGAAGGTATTCTTCTCAGCATCCCCAAATGTCGGGCGTGAAATAGCGAACTGCTCCCAGGCGAATTGCTGCGCCGAGTCATCCGATCGCCGATCCAAACTCCGCACAAGTTCATCAAATTCCAAATCTGAAAAAGTAAAAAAAAAAAAAATGTAAACAACATGAATTAAGCATATAATCCTATCGTCTACTTTGCCTCCGCGTTATACACGAAATTAACGAAAAGACGTCGGAGCTATGAAGGCAACTCCTACCATTGCTAGTTTGCTACAGACTTAACTAGTGTTAGTAAAGCAAAAGAAAATAACTTCACTTCTAAAAGAAGGTTGGCCAGTGTTTTAATGAGGATTAAATAGATTATACATATATTAGATGAAAAATAAACATTTGCTGCTTCAGAGACCAATACTGTCAAAATTTTTCGATGCATTTTTCTTTTGGTTATCTCCTAACAGAAAAAGTTAATGTTCTACATCAGCAACCAGATACCTGAACTTATTCCCTACCAGAAAGAACTTGAAACTTTACAACTACATCAAGTCCCACTTTCTGCTGATGTGTTGCAGCAATGTCTAACTATTGAAAACATGTTTCAATAAATTTACATGGATTACCGTAAGTAACTTGTTCCTGTTAAAATAGTTATTGTCATCTAAGACCTAGATCTCACCGTACAACTATGTAACACAACAATCTACCACGGCTTTAAAAAACAAATGGACTTCCTTGATTCTAAAACATAGGCACAGCAAGCCCAAAAATAAGGTTAGATTTCACAGCACAACTAATAAAATGATTTCAGACCTGAAAAACACTGAATGTGGAAAATAAAGTCTCTGTGCTAACCATCCAAGGGAAACGGATTAACACCCAACCACGAGACGCACGATGGAGGCAACTATCACAATGCTAATAGCAATAGATAATGTTACGTTGTGTATACTTTATATCAATGGTTGAAATTGAATAACCAACCTGCCCAATTATCTTATTTCCATTTGCTTCAAGCCTTTAACGACTATTAGATAAAATAACTCAGTATTAGAAACTCTTCTTTTTCACGAATCTATTCTATCCTCAGCTTCACTCGTAATTGTCAAATTGTGGAGCAGACGACGAAAAGGAATGACAGAGGCCATCTGGTGCTCATTATTGCAATTTTTCCAACCAGTTCAAACAATTTTGAATTTGATTTTCTCTTGATTGACCTGTTTAAAAAAATAGGAAGACATGTTTTTATTCTCGCTTGCATTCGTGTTACACGAAGAAGATTTCACGAATAGACTTTAAAAGATTTAATCAGTTTTGTATTACACACAAATAGCCGTTATAAGTTTATAACTGTAAATTTTTATTGGACAATTGTAAAATGAAACTGTTCAAGATTTAAAAAAAAATGAAACTTATCCTTCACCTTATACTATATATCTTTGGTAATTTTGTTTTTAAATGCAGCAAAGATGAACAGTGCATAAAAGAGTGGGTTGCGGATACCGCTCCGGAAATAGGATTTCTTCAGATTTTGCAGTACATGAGGTTCAGTTTCATTATATCGAGCTATTGAAAATAAATTAAAATAATAATAATTATTATTTTTAGGGAGGCCAGGTCAGATTTGTTCAGGTAAACTTACGTACCTTACTCAAACATACACGTTGGCCCAAATTTTTTGTAACACCCCTAATATTTTTTTTTGCTATCATTTTATTTGACAATGTGTAGTGCATTACAGAGCCTTGGAAAACGAGGTGATATCACCATAAAAAATTAATAGAAAAACTTGTGAACAGTTTTTTGAAAGATTAACTCACCATAGTCATATTGAAGGAAAGCGGTTGAACCCACCGCAATGTCATACTGTGGTTTCGTACCTTGAATGGAATGAATTAAAATAAATTGGTTCAGCTAATAATCACAAACTATTAAAAAAAGAAATTATACTGACTATCAGGAATGTTTTCATAGATGACGGTAACATAGCTATCACGATCAGGGCGTGTGTGTTCATGTTTAAATCCAAGGCGATGCATCAATTCGTGCATTGCGGTACCTGCCTGACTCGTGAAACACTGTGGAGAAAAATTGACAGTATGGGCTCCATATCCTTCCGTGTAACCAAGTCCTAGTGTGTTACACGCGAAACTGCGTTCGAATGAAAAACAATGTTATTATTACATTAATAAGTAATGAAACTAGAAAATAACATTGAAAAATCGATTTGTAGAAGACATATACATACTCTGGTGTGTCCAATTTGTTGATTTGAATGAAGTCACTTTCATCGTTTCGAGGAACAAAACGAATGCAAGTGTTTTCGTGGTATTTCTTCATGGCGTACCCTATGACGCAACGTTCTTGTGCAGCTGGATAAAAAAAAAGAAAATGATACAAAAAACAAATAATTTTTGCAAATTAAAAAAAACGTAAGGAAAACTTACTGAAAGTAGAATCAATGTCGTAGGGGATTTTAGATGAATCGGGCCATTTTTTAGCTGGATAAGCATTTTTATCGTCATCCTGGATACATGTATGGTTAAGAGCTGGGTCGGATTCTGAACGAGCGAGGAAGGATGACATGCAAATAAATAAGTTCAAATTTGCCAATGTTATTCGTTACCTGATTTACTGAATTTTGGAATGCAGTTGAGTTCAACAGCAGATAATGGTGGCCCATATTCGTTTGATTGTCGCATTATTTCAGCGGGATTTCCTGAAATAATTTGGATACAACAGTATGTCCAAATGATAGACAGAATCATATTCATTTTCGTTGCCATTCTTGTCGAATCATATAAAATTGGAAAATATTTACATGAGATTACAATTTATTGAAAAAAAATGTGCACTTAATTATTATTAATGCTAAAATTTCATACCAAGTGTGCCAGTACAAATTGCTACAAAACTCTTCAAGTTCTGAAAATGAACTGAATATGCACCATGGTAAAAACACCTGCATTTTTATACACCGTGTAGCTCACTATGGGAGGAGCTTATAAAGTGAATCACCATGTCGCCACCCCACGCCTGATAACTAAATTACAGACTTTGGTGGATTAGATGAAACTAAAATTTGGAATGTCTTTTACCTAAAATAACCGCTAAAAGGTTGAAAGCGATCATTTCTATTACAATTAAAGTTATTTTAAATGGTACTCAAAGAAGACTGATGAGCAATGCTGTTAGGTAGGACTAGCCGGAAAATAAGCCAGTCATGTCTTTCATATTAGATGATGTATGGTATATGTCTTTCATATGGGCAAACACTCCTGCTGCAATCCTGCCTTGGGAATTTTACAGAAAACTAAAATAAATAATTCAGGATTTCTTTTCATAAAATGTGAACTATACAAAATCCAATACTTAAAAAAAAAGTGTTGTTACTTGCGTTTACTTTTGATATGAGAAAAGTTTATGGCTCAGTTTATGGCAATAATTGAAATGTAATATCAGATCTAAAGAAAAAGAGCCTTAAAGAACTTCGACGACAAGAAAATTATCAAAAAATAAAGAAAAATTTCAAAATTAATTAACGAAAATTCCTTATTTTTTTAGTTTGTCGTTTATAGTTAATATGAAAAACGTAAAAAAAACTGCTATTCGCTCGAGGAAAACGCAAAACTGGGTCCTTTCATTTTTTCCCCGCAAAATTGCGTAGCACGCATTTCTGAAAAGTCTGTTTACCATATGGTCTTCTTCGCGTGTCGCACGATGAACGTGAGTTTTATGTCAAAGCGATGATAAATATCTGAACTGGCCTCGTCCCAAATCAGCATTATAGAACTCTGCACACCATTTGGGATACAGTTGCAATCCACATGTTCACATCCTTATATCAAATTGCGTTTAACTGAAAAATATAGAGAAAAAAAGGAGGAAAAGCCATTTCAAATTATCGTGCTCGCTGCACTTGTCCGTCAGTGACAATTTATTGCGTGGCACACGACGGTAAGGAGAAAAACCGACGAAAACTCGAGATACACCTACAAATGGGCGTTACCAACCTCTTTTTCGACATAATTATCAAATAATTGCAATCATTGGTTATTGCTGAGCTCGTTATAATTGGGATAATCTAAAGACAACCCAAAAGGTATACCCGTTATAATGTTGGTATACGAAATAAGAAAGTGAACAAACTCCTCCTCTCGCGACTGATGTGTTTTCAAATAAAAAGGGGGGATTTTTCCTAAGCAACGCATTTTCATCGCTAACATAAGCCTGTAGTCTACAGTCAACTCTACCACACGTCGCTCACGATGCGCATCATTTTTTTGGTATTGTAAATGATTTTAATTCTCGTTTAATCCACGTTTTTACCAAATGATTTGTTATTGTACATACAGGCCGTAAGCTTGTTTCATATCATTAATATCGTTTACTCGAGTATCACAGGTAAAATAGATAAATTAGTAAATTAATAAGCTAAACCTTACTATTTTAGATTGAAATTTAATTAGGAAATTATCAACATGCAAACATTTCAGTCATCGGCAGTTCAAGCGTGGCTAAACGCGACCAATTTCCTTTTATGGTCTGTTTAATAGTACTCGAATTGATCAAAATCTTCTAAACAATACACTGAAATTTTTCGTACTTATAGGCAAGTCTACCGTTTCCGTTAGGTTCGTGTGGCGGTACCTTAATTGACCCGTCCTATATTTTGACAGCGGCGCATTGCATTTCTTTGTAAGATAAAACTTTAAGTTGGAAGGTTTTAAATTAGGCTTATGCGCTTCTTCCCGTCATATAGTTATACTGAAGCTGACACTAAAGATTTAACTGTATACCTGAACACATTGAACGTAATGGGCACAGACACTTTTGCCATCGAATCAACCGTGTCATATAGTGTCGTTCACGAAAACTTTTCTTACATTGGCACAGGCTATGTAAGCATTTCCAAAAATACCTTTAATAATAAAACAGCGTTATTGTGAATGATTTAATGATTCAAACCACGTCCATCAACAGGTAAATGATATTGCCTTACTAGTTCTGAGTCAACCTATTAGAGAGATCAAACCAGTTCCCCTTCCTAAAGTATTAGCATCATCCGTGGACAAAACAACTACAAAGCCACCGATGAAAACAACATTGAAAAGCGCTGCGAAAGCATTGACTACAACAAAGCCATTAACTACCAAAACACCATTGACTACAAAAAAGCCATTGACTACAACAAAGCCATTAACTACCAAAACACCATTGACTACAACAAAGCCATTAACTACCAAAACACCATTGACTACAAAAAAGCCATTGACTACAACAAAGCCATTAACTACCAAAACACCATTGACTACAACAAAGCCATTCACTACAACAAAGCCATTAACTACCAAAACACCATTGACTACAACAAAGCCATTCACTACAACAAAGCCATTAACTACCAAAACAACATTGACTACAACAAAGCCATTCACTACAACAAAACCATTAACTACCAAAACACCATTGACTACAACAAAGCCATCAACTACCAAGAAACCAACAGAGTCAAGTCCTTACGCAAATATGGATGCTGTCATCACTGGATGGGGAGTTCAAGCTGACGGTAAATAATTTTAATAATACTTTGAATTAGAAAAATGTAATGAAAACTTTTATAAATCTATTATTAATCAAACCAAGGATTCGATTCAGACGTGTTAATGACAGCTACGGTCACTATTTCCAACAATTCCATCTGCAGTCTTAATTGGGGTAACAAACTATTCAACGATAAAACTATGATGTGCGCCGCTAAAGGTAGCACCTCTGCATGCATGGTCAGTCTCTTAATACATATTATTCTTTATTTTATTACCGTTTCATCACCTGTTTGTTGCATTTAGAATGATGATGGCGGTCCGATCCTTGTTAACGGAGTTCAGGTTGGTATCGCCAGCTTCTTTCCGGAAACCTGTGGTGATGTTAAATTTCCAGCTGTGTTCACCCTAATCCCAGCTTATGACACTTGGATCAAGAATGCAATGGTTGCAAATCCCCCTCCGATTCCAGAATCATAAAATAAAACTTTTAAGAGCAGTAGAATTGAAAGAGCTGAAAAAAAATTACTTTGAATAATTTAGGCTGCATTTTTCAAGCTTATATAGTTTGGTGATTTCGTGTGTTGTAAAACAACATAAACCTGGAAAGGAAAAAAATTCTGTGTTGAGCACATTTAACCATCTCACATTAATTTTCTATGCAATAAAACTCTGATACTAATAATTACTATGCAGAAGTTAAATACCCTTGGCTGTCTGGCTGAATAAAAATCAGTAAATGACAAAATAATTTTTCAAAAATACGGACCGAAAATTTTTCCGAGTTACCGAAAGTAGCAGTGTCGATGAAGCCATTTCTTTTACTGAACATTTCTAGATTAAAAGTATTAAAGAATTAGACTTTTTGATATTGTTTCAGTTCAAAAATTACACTTGCAATAAAATCACTTGACAGATAAATTAAACAAGTGTAAAAATGTTCATCGAGGGCAGGTCCGGACCACCGAGACACCGACCACGTCACCACGTGAAGTTAAACTCGACAACAAGCAGACGAATAGACTTCAGAGTAATAAACAGCATTTGCCATTTTAGTTTTAAGAAAAGCAGGTAAAATATTTGCAATTTTGCATTCAGATAAAGAGAAATGTCGTTTTATTAAATAAAATAAAAATAAATTAGTTGATGACTTTAAACAAAAAATAGTTTATTTTATTATTATATATCTTGCAAAAATTTGATACTTCATACTTGGCAATGGCAAGTCGTTGGCAACACGCAACAACTTTAAACTGAACAACCAACAAAAATGTCTCAATCATGTCTGCATGTGCCAACTCACCCAACTGCCAATGTAGAATTGTAGACAGTTAGACACAATCACTAGCACGCCTTTGAAAATAAAACCGATAAACTAATAAGTAGCTTGAATGAGAAAGTATTTAGTTCGTACTAAGTGTGAAGATAAAGGTAAATTGCAAATTTGTAAAAGAATGTCATTAATTCTCTTGTAAAATGGACTTTATCAGATAGGGATAGTGTTTTTTTTTTCTCACAGTTACTTATCTATTTTGAACAAATGTATTTTCTTTGTTCAGATGGAAATTATTCAGGATGCCCAGTTGGATATTATTCATCAACTCATCCAACGGGATTTAATCTTCATTGTTGAAGAAATTTTCTCTTTCCTTGATTTTTCCAGCTTGATGAACTGTGAATGTGTGTCCAAAGATTGGAACTTGGCCATAAGAAATGGAAGATCATGGCAAAAGATTTATAATAAGGAATCAAAGAAGAGCCCTTTATTCCATAAAACACTTCTTGGCTATGAAGAACATGAAGAAAGCAAGCACCAGGATGAAAATAACCAATTCCCATCGCAGTTCCCATTTAAGAGACTGTTCCAAACCAGGCACCAAATACAGAAAAACTGGGCTTTAGGGAATTATTCAACTACCATTCTCAAAATTGGAAAAGTTTGTGTCACTTGCCATGTAATGGATGAAAAGAGGATTGCTTTGGCTCTGGTACCTGAAGATCAACTATTACCTATCATCAAAGTGGTTAATCGTTGGACTCTGAAGGTAGAATGTGTCTTGACTGGATCAGTTCAAGAAAAAATACAAAATTTGCAGCTGTATGGAGACATTATCTTTGGTGCCTACAATAATGGAACTATTGCTGCATGGAACATAACAACTCGTCAAGTCATCCATCAATTTCAAGACCAAACCGTGGAAAATCGCCAGTGCGTTAAAATTTTATTTCACGCTGCCGGTTGTCTTTTTGTTTCCTGTCTCCAGTTCGTATCCATTAACGGAATCCACCATCACACGTTTATGAACTACGACACCCACATTACCATGCGCCGAATCCTTAGCCCTGAAGATATGGTCATCGATAACACACTAGTTATTCCTTATTCCCAAGTGTTGCAGTTTAACTCGATCCCCAATTATTTCGTATTGTTGTTCAGAAAATTCCCATTAGATGGAAGGTTGCAGCTACGATCAAAAGTTGATTTTCAAGTAGTTCGAGAAATTGATCTCGAAATTCAATCGGCCATTTTTTCCTACACTAATGGTCTGTTGGTGACTATTGAATATAGTAAAGAGTACACATTTTGGGATCCAGAGACCTTGCATATAATGTTCTCATTTAAGGCTGAGTTTGATGAATTATCCGATGAAGTATTTCTTACCACGTACAATCTAATTACTCATAGTATGGGGGGCTTTGTTAAAATCTTCAATCTACCCATTATTTTGGATAAGAATGGCGTTGACTTCGTTGATTCTATCTGCGAAGTATCCCACTTTCAGCTGAGAAAAGGAGAGAAGCGAGGGCTTGGACGGATACTTACACAAATTTTCAACACTTGTGTTGATGAGCTGCAAATGGTAACCATCTCGTTCAGTCAGTCTACATCTAAACTGGTAGTCAGAGATTTCACCAAGTCCTAACTGATTGACATTTCCTCCCATGTATGGCGCGTTCCTGTTTGCGATTTCTCATGGTTCATCTTTTCTCAATGATTCTGTTTCATGTTGATTTTTGCTTTAGTAATCAAGATTTGTTTGCTTTCAAGAGTTTGGAATAAAGCTACTTACACTAAATTCATTTTTTCTTGAATTTTGCAATAGTTTTTGTCACTTTCAAGAAGATATTTGTCTATTAAATCAAACATAACTCATCTAATGGTCGTGAAAACGGTAACCGTCGTCACCATGAACTCAGCATCTTAATCTTAAAATATTAACTCTTATCATCTTTCTTAGTTATGTAATTTAAATGACGTCAATAGCAAATTCGATTTCAATGGGAAAACAAACTGACAAGGATGGGATAATGGGAGGGTAAGCGGTTTGTTACTGTGTCGCACGTTAGGGGAAATTTTGGAGGATAAATGTTCAAAATCCAGAAAAAAGTCAAGCATCTGCCTCTTGATCACTGTCAGGATCAGCTTCCTTCAGCCAGGTAAGGAAAGAAGTAATCATCTTCAGACACGGCTTTTCCTTCACGCTCCAAAGGATCGTCGTTACAAGTCCACAATTCAAAGCCCTCATAAGATACGACGTTACTGTCATAGAGAATCTCAAAGATACCTTGAAAAAGTTTTAAGAAATGTTACGTGGGTGTTTACGTGACTTAACAAATGAATAAACAACTTTGTAAATATGCGCTCCAACCATTTGCAGACATAACGTATTCCTTTGACGACGTTGACGTTAAAAAGAAAAGATTGGAAGACTGAAACGCTTAAATACATATATTTTACAGCCTTTTCAAAATTTAATTATTGAAGTTGAAATGTTCAGTAACAATCAAACCCACAAACACTGCGCAAGATAAAACCCAAACGATGAGAAGAAATCAAAAGGATAAAAAATGTCATCAGGGAAGAAATGCGAATGATTGGAAAGTAAAGAAAAAGCGAATCCAAGTGTCAAGAATAAATTTCTATATCTTAGAGCGAGGAAGCGAGCTGTGTTTTATTTCCGAGAACCAAAGGAATTGGTTTTAAAAAGTTTTTTACCCATGACATCACAGTTGAACAAGTCGCACCTGACCATTTACATGAACAAGGCCATACAAACCTAGACGAGCCGGATGTTGCAGGATATTCACGTCAAACTTACTTCTTTCACCGGGGGGTGGCCGCTCCCAACACCACGACTAAGTTCTACCTGCTGCTATGAATAAACGTCTCGTGTTACTGTAGAAGAAGAAGGAAGGATGTAATATTACCTATTTGTCCTTCGTTATTCTTATGGGGTTTACGGGGATAGTCTTTAGTCATGTGACTTGTATGAGGAACGAACTCATGTCTTTCCGTGTTCCTAACACGACGCTCTTACCACCTGAGCTAACAAGCCACAGTTACATATGGAAAATTAGCCTATTTAAATGAGAAGAAAACCAACTTTCGATTTTCTACTTAAAATGATTAAGATACAGATAACGAGGATGAATGATTTAATCAACAAACGTGTTTGAGATTTTAAAAAACTCGATCGTCATTTAGACGGCGAATTTGAAATTTCAGGTGATGCGATAATACGAAGATTATTGTAATATTCATATTACGAAGTTTTAAATTATATTTAAACATTTTTTCGTTAGATTCTTTTATACAAATTTTATCAAATCACAGGGGAAAACGAGAGATTAAATAAATGATATTTAAAAAAAATGGATCGTGCCGGGATCAGGTTTCGAACCTACTACTTCCTAATCTACAAGCCGGTAAGGACTTCGCTGAGATAACATCCTAACCACCAGTCGATCAGCTGGTACATGAAAGAGAAAAAAAAGACTAGCGAACAATTCCTTGCAACGTATTTCTAAGGAAATGATTCGAAAACTTATTTATTATACTCGAAATGAAATTCAGATGAATGGCGACACGCTATAGTCTTGTTATGTAAATTAACAATTTTGCAAGAATACATCGCCATTTTCTTATTACGACAAGTGACCTGACCAAGTACATCGAAGTGATAAAAGGCAATGTGAGCAGAGAGGATTGCCACAAATTCTTAGACGATTAAAAGTTTTACATTTCGGCGTTAAATTCGATTGGAGCTAAGAAAATCTACAGGACTTTTGAGGTGGGGGTCGCCCCCATCGTTTACGGAAATGTCTTATAAACTGTATACTGGTGGGTAACGTACCTTTTTAATTGTGGGACTATCGTTTTATTTTTGTGAAAGAAACAACAACAACCGACCTGAGTTTCTTTGGCAAATGTCTGGGGTCTCGCCGTCTTGTTGTCCACTGGGGCGTAACGTATTTCCGATTCTGACGACTGGTCGCAAGAAATGCCGGGAGCGTTAGAGTTCCGTGTTCAAAAAAGTCCTTCGAAAGAAACCAATAAATAAACAATGACAATTTCAATAAAGAGACTAATTTTTCAATTATTGAAATAAAAACCAATAAACACACGTGACGTAACATTAGCTGGTAATCCATCGCAACTAGTTATGTCTCTGACTAGAGACTCCGTGCCGGCTGTGGTTCTTCTGTCGATCGCCTTCGTCCGTTAGTCGGGAGAGTAGTTATTATTATAGGACCATCGGGACCGCGAATAATAGTTGCTTTATTGTCGTTGCTGTTTCCAAGGAAAAGTTGATGGTCGTATCCGGTGTAGATGACAACGAGGTAAGATGTCGACACCATCACGCACACACACACACACGTCATCACCATGACACTACAACAATCATCACAGAGGGTAGGCGTGGTCAACATTGCGATATTCACCGTGAAACGAAACCAGCTCGCCTGGCGTTAAGTAAGTAAGCCTTTAGGCAGTTTGCTAATGCTCTGAGCAAGACCCTACGCCTTAAGTTCCTGTGGTCCTCATAGTCAGGCTGATGTTGCGTTTGGCTCCTGTCCATATGTGGGCAGTCTTGAACGTTGCTGTACTCCAATGATGTGTACTGCTTTAATAGCTCACCAGCTGTACAAGAGAAATGGTGTCAAACTGGAAATCAAATCAAATTGCATTTCCATATGAGAGAACAAAACTAGAAATAACGGACATTCTCTGGAATGCAGATGGAGGAACAACCATTAAAGCAAGTCTTTCCTCAGCTTCTCTGGATCATCCAAAGAACCTAAATAATAATAAAATAGAAAAATAAAAGGAGAAAACACAAATTGACATACGCAGAAAAGGCTAGTCTTGACAATGTGGACGAGTGTCGTAGTAAAAGTAACACGACGAAAATGGGATAGAGAAGACAACTTACATAGTAGTGGCTTAGTTGCGTTTGATATGTTTTAGTCTCCTCAAAATGAAACTCATGAAACACCTTGTGTATATAAAGTGCTTGCCGTTCATGCGAAAACGGTGACTGAGAATGGAAACTTACAGCCAGGAAGTAGATTCTGAAATAAAGGTCCAAGTGCCTGTTTGAATGAGATAAAAAAAAACATTCTTAGATATTGTTACAAACCTTCTCCACAAACATCGTGTGACAACTGTCTGTCTTCCACAACTGGGTAAAGCTTCTTCGGCAGCTGCAGTCCACTTTGGATACAAATGTTGAGTAATGTGTTAAAATATTGGGGGCGGAGTGTGCAGCAGCAGCATACAATTGATGAAAATGGATTTGAACTTAATTCCTGAAAACTACACAACAAATTAAGTTAGAAATCCATCAATTTTAACATATTCTGTCATTGACAATTTGCTTACACTTTTGTTTGATTTGATGGAATATGTGTGACGCATGCAGTTTTGCCAGTTCCCTGCCTACCAGAAATGTACATGCTTCCCTGTATCTTATTTTCAATGAGAGGTTTCATGAAATTCTCAATAACAGCTAGCTCGCCTAACAGCTTTTTTAGTCTCTGCAAAAAATGATACCAGGAGTTGAGGTATAAAGGGCCTGACAGGCATTGGCAAAGTTGCTGACTGCAAAAATTCATGAAAAAAAAAAAGTAACAAGCTGCAACTTGTGAATTTTTAAAGTGATGTTTACCATTGGTTCATTTTAACTGGAGAGTTGACTTTACTTGTGTAAAACTTGTTGATTTTCTAGATTTTCTCTTAAAGTCAGTTTCTTAGGAATGTCATTGCTTCTCAATGTCAGACTTGATGTGGCTTCTTTGGTAGGAGATGTATTTAAAAAGAGATTTCTGGGAGGGTTCTTGGGACTTGCACAGATTCTGTGGGGTTTGGAAGGAGTAGGAGTTTGCATCCTCCTGGAGGATGACCGTGTCAACCTCACAGTCTGCTAAGTCTCTTCAGCAGTATCACAATTTTCTATAAAAAGAAATCATATAAATGACCAAGTTTATCAACAATTCAACTGTAAATAACTTGTCTTTACGAGACGATTTAGTTGGACTGTCAAGGTCATCATCAAAATCCATCCTTCGACGAACTCTCATTTTTCGACAAGGGAAATTGATTTGGTTCTCAACAGCAAGAGCGATGTCAATAGTTTTATAGTACACTAATAATAAAATAGAATATATAAATTCGGCAATTCGCGTGATCTAAGTTCTAAATCCAAGTACTCAATCGTGTCTATTTGTCTAATTGTAATGAAGCTCGCAGTGGGTAAAGGAAGACTAAGAAAATGAGTTAATGGCGGATTGACGCGGGTAATTTGGCGCGCCTTGTTCCGAAAGTGTTGCCATATCGAATTTTTTCCCTTTTTTTTCTTTAAATTCTACTTTTTTAATTAATTCAGAGGTGTAGAAAGTTAATTACTCCCCTGATTAATTAATAAATACATAAATAAACACTACTACACAAAATATAATGTCAATTATTTTTTCAATCTTTCTAATATTTTGATCTTTTCTTATTTTTCCAGAGGTATAGAACTTTAATGTAAAAAATTCATAAAAATCAAAAGTGCATGTAAAACTACAGAAAACTCAAATTTCAAATTCCAAAAATTAAAGAAAATTTAGAAAGCAAATTAATAGAGAAGAAATTAAACTAAAAAGAATTAAGAACATGTTAAAAGTTAAGCATTTACAAAAAAATAAAAATGTAACCACTGACTTGTAGTACTATTTCTGCTTCCACATTCTGAGTGAATACTATTCAAACTGCGCCAGGAGTCAATGACTTCCTACTGGACTATTGCACAATTGGTCCACACATTACGCCTTACAAACGGAGGGCCGTCAGCCATATGCGTGGGTCAGAATAAGCTGGCATTGACATATTCTGGGTTTGAACCACAACCATCGACCAATTGCGAACGCTACAGTTACTCAGGCCACATCCCGCTGTCGGATGCTATGGCCATTAGGCCATATGTGGTTATGTAAATCAGAACATTTTAATTGAAACTTTAAAAAATTCTTGTTTGTTTATATTTAAGTTTATTTTAATGGAATAATTCATTTAGCGCGCTCTTTAATGAAAGCGTTGCCATATCGATTTTTTTCTGCTTTTTTAACTTTTACCGCTTTTACTTATTTTAAAAAATTTATTTATTATTATTTTATTATTTTTCTCTCATATTTTGCGAAAAATAATTTTGCAAGAAAATAAATTTCTCGACACTCAATTTTTTGCGAGGAATTATTTTATTTCCCTGTTTTTTAAAATATTTTTGGTCGCATCTTTTGACAGAACAGAATTCTAACCCTTTTCGTTTTCACTGACATTTTTATTTGTCCACTTCGCTCGAGATCCTTATTTCATGTTTCGTCGTACATTTATAAAATTTCGTATGAATAATCTCTTACCGTCTTACGTTTTACCCTTAAATGTTTGATAACCTTAGAAATGAATTGAGATGACAAATTTAATTTTTGATTGAAAATTTTTTTGTATTGAAATGACAGAACTTTCATTTAATTTTAAGATACACACTGAAAACATAAAGGATCCAAACAAACACTTAAATCAAACTCATCAATGCTCGATCCTTTTGCTGGGACTTTTTCTTCCGATTGGACTTTTTCTTTCGATCCTTCCCAGCTGCTTTCTCATCCGGTATTACGGGGACACTCTCAACAGTTTCTACTTTCGGTTGATCCGGAACTTCTTCTGGTGTGGAAGGAACTATTTCAACTTCCGGTTCGGTTTCTTGCTGGACATTCGGTTGGTTCTCATCGGTTTTTTCGTCAACATCGTGTCCAGCCGCCAATTTCTCATCGTCATTCGGTTCCGGTTTCGTAGGATGTAAAATCGGATCCACCACGGAATGCCACATTCGACTTACTAATCCAGGTTGGGCGGATGCAGCTGCGTCAGTGTTGATCTCTGCCGTCGGTTGGACTTGAACGGCAGGATCGTCTGCTGTTGGTTCCGGCTGAGGATGAACGACAACCGGTGAGACCTCAGCAGCGGCAACATCTTTATTCTTTTCGGGTTCTGGAGTGATGACTCCAGCGGATTCGCCGTGTACCGGATGCAAAATCGGGTCGACCACCGAGTGCCACACACGACTGACGAGTCCAGGACGAGCGACGGGTTCCGGTGTCTTCTTCACTTTCTTGGCCGTTGCAGTCGTCCCGACTTTCACCTTAGTGGACACGGGTGGCAAAGGCGCGTCGTAGTGACTGCGAGGAACGGGTCTGGCCTTGAAAGGTTTCGGTTCCGTCACGGCCTTTTCCTTGACGCTGATCAATTCCGGTTTCGAGGAAGAATTCCAATCACGCGGATGGATATTCTTGTCCCGATGATCTGCCAATGGACGGATGATTTCGTGTTTTGGAATGGCGGCCGTGATGGAAGTGGAGCCAAATCCTTGATATCCGAATCCAACTTTATTGGTCACCAGTGGAGCCACATCAGCCTTGGCGGATGGGACCGTTTTCCTATTGTCGATTTTGGATTTGACAAATGGAAATTCTTTTTTCGTTCCGGGGAGTTTTCGAATTTGTTGAGAATTCATTTCTGATTTGGAAATTCGTAGTTTAATACGTCAATACAAAATGTATGATGAGAATTGGTGATCCACACCCTTATATATACCCTCTCGACCCCTGAGACGACCCGATCGATTTTCACCTTTTTCAAATATTTCGCTTCTATGAAAACGTTTTAAATTTGAAAAAACTTATTATTTACAATTAAAACAAAGATGTTCATTTAGATTTAAATGAATAAATTTGAGTTTACATTACAAAATTACTGCATCGTACCTTATCCATTTCCAGTTCATTACATTACTATTGCGCAATACATTCTTAACAGTAAACTGCGAATTGTTAACGCCAGATGTCAAACACTTTCTAATTTAATGTTGTTTCGGATGTTTCTAATTGGTTTCTAACATTTCAAAAAATATTTATGAGCTATCGGTTAGTAAACAATTCGCGCCGTGTGTTGTCCTATTTAATCATGATAATTAACATCATCGCAAATTTTTGATTATATTTAAAAGAGCATGTGTTTCAAGATCCAAGGCAAATGCGAAGACACTCTGGTATATACAGATGGATATCGATCATTGGCACATTCTGGAACAAAATATTTCGTAGTTAGGCATTTAAATGTCTTACTTGTAGTCTATTAGATGAAACGTCATCTTATTAATAATAATCAAACTCACGGACTCCGAAACTGACAACTCCGACCTGAATCCATGGGGCGCCAGGGGACGACCGAACGAATATCGGACCCCCACTATCACCCTGCGTAATAATTGTATCATTTTTAAAAAAATCAATCCGGTAATATTTTAATAGCTGATAATATTAAATTAAAATTGTATGCTGATATACCTTGCAGGATCCTATGCCTGGATCAGTGGCGCAGAGCATACTGCTGACGATGTTGATGACACCACTGTAGCTAGTCGCGCATTGACCGTTGCTAACAATCTCAGTTGTAGCTTGTTGTAAGGCAGATGGCAGAGATCCCTCTGTATTTTGTGGTGAAAAAATAGTCGCCATTCATTAATAAAATTCACAAAACTCTTCATTGTTTAGGTACGTACGAAAAGACGTCCTTCCCCATCCAACGATGCTGGCACTTTTTCCGGCGTATTGGTCGTTGGAACCAAACGGTGGCAAGCAGACGGGAGATATGGTCGACGTGTAAGTCACGGGTGAGTCCAGCGTCAAAACAGCGACGTCATTTGCCTAATATCTCAAAACAACCATAGAAGTTGAGATATTTCATTGTATTTGATGTTGACGATCATCATACATAGTGAAAAGTCAACTCACCAAAGTTCTAGTGGAAAATAGCAAGTGATAGGCTATTTTCCTAACCCTTTTCACCTCTTGTGCGTCACTGGGTACCCTAACGTGCATACCCAGAGCTATAGTCAATCGGGAAGCGTCCCACGGCCAAAGACTAAAGAGAAAACTTAAAGGATAGAAAAATCACATTTAATAGAGAATGAATTTTAGTTTACCCAAAAACACAGTGCGCAGCTGTCAGGATTTTATTCGGACTAATCAGAGTTCCGCCGCATCTGAAATTGTCGTCTAGACTCAGCGTCACCTTTAAATTTTACAATGTAAAGTAATAAATACCCCGTCGCTTTTGTAAAATAATAACAAAATGGGCGCCACTCACAATGCCAGGCCAGGAATGCGGTTGAGCTTCCGATCCACCGACGACTCGATCCTCTTCAACGGTTGACGTTTTTGTAGGCCCTGCTCCACAAGTCGATTGTCTACTTGATGCACTGATGGCATTCTCTTTAACTTGTGGCGATCTTGATGTTAACAGCATCGGATGATGGAATCCTGACTGCAGAAGTGGAGTCATTGCAAGGATTTTTCCATCAACATTTCCGTCGGACAAGATGTTGAGTCCGGCTGGATGCCTCCAACAGACTTCAGAAACCTCAAAACAAAGGCGAGTAGATGAACTTTATTCAATGATGGAAAAATGAGAAGAAGGAAGTACAAACGCGAGTTTACCTTTCTTCCATCTTTTTCTATGTAGTGGCAAATATTGTGGGTGATTGCGGAAGTTTTTAAATGATTCCAAATGGGGAACTGCTTATAACCACTATTTCTTCCGCTTATTGTTATTGCCATGATTGTGTCAGTGGATAATCTGCTGGCTGCATATCGAACACCACCTGCATCAATCAAAAACAAACAAAATGCATAAATATCCATATCGAAACGAATTCAAATATTTGCAAAGTTATCAAGTTCATTTTCCTTATTTGGAATTTGTTAAAATATAAGGAATTTCCAAGGTTAACTGCCAATCGAGTCAATGTACGAGTATTAGACCAGTATATTTTCTCTCTCAATTTTCTAGACGAGCAAGTTCACTCAATCAAGGGGATGTACTAAAACGGGTTCGTCTGAAGCAGCTCAATTCATTTTCGCCGCATTTTAATTGAAAATCTCTTCAGGCGACTTGAAAATCACAAGTCCATGTGAATTGAGCAGGTACGTACCTTCAATTAGAACTGAATCGTCCGTTGCGTAGACTCCATTGCTAACCACAGAATCGGACAACAATAAAAGGACGATGCCAATAATGATGTAAACGACACAGTGGGCTTTACTCATCCTGGTAAATTTGTCGCTAAGGGATTAAGAAATTGCATAGGCAAGAGAAATTTTGTTAACTATAAATGAGAGAAAAATGCTAAACTTTCCAGTGTAGCGCATACGATAAGTCTTCTCTCAATATACTAGAGCTCTGATATTCTTCACAGATAGTCTGATACTGATTTATTTCACGTTTGGTTTTTTAGAATTACTCGTTTGGTGCCACCTGCTGTGTAGTTCTCCAATGTATCAAGGCCATCAGGCAATAAACTGGTTTAGTAGATTTATTTTTGATATATTATGTGCAGTGAGATGTGGAATACAGAAGACCGGACATATTTACCTCGATATGCTCTAAGCCTTCATGTGTATGTAGTTATATCCCTGAATTGATTATCTTATATAATTTTAGTTGAATATCCGCAGCAACAGATTTTAAAACTTCGGTATTTGTTTCGCGTGAAATTCTCCTTCCGAGATATTCGCCATTCCATTTGATTTGTTGACGGTTGGCATTTTTAAAAATTCTTACTTGTAGCCTATTAGATGGAACTAACTTTATCTTTTTAATAATCAACTCACCGACGAGATGATTTTTGGCTATCGCCGTATTAATCAACGATTTTTTAAAAAATTCACAGGTTACGTCAAGATGCGATTTAAAATAGTATTCGAGACAGTATAGCCAATCGTACTATATATGTTCTTACATTTATGAAAACTCTAAAAGAGATGCTGGGAATGAACAGAAAGGAGACGCATTGGCACCGTTAAATAATTGAATTAATTATGGTTTTCCCATGTGTTTCTTAATCCAAGGCAAAAATGAAGACACCCTGGTGTAAACAGAAGGATATTTTGCGCTTGCACATCCTGCAGCAAATAAGTCATTTTAAATTATTGATATGAGACTGTCTAATTGAACGTATTAATCGTCTGAATCAACTCACCAAGTCCAAAACTGACTATACCAGCCTGAATCCACGGGGAACTTGATGATGTCGATCTAACAAACAGCGGACCGCCACTATCACCCTGAAACAAAATTTCATCATCATTTCATTCATTATTCAATCGATCCGTCAAATAATAATAATATGCTCTTTTTTTTCATTATTACGTTGCAGGATCCTATGTCGGCAGATGTGGCGCAGAGCATACTGCTTTTGATCGCCAATCCCCGCAAGAAGAATAATAAATAGCTTTTGGCGCATTGAGCCTTGCTAATAACTTTAATTGTAGCTTGCTGTAAGGTAGGTGATAGAGATCCACCTGGATTTCAAACAAAAAGAAGAAGACGTACGGTGGAAACACGCCATTCGTTAAAATTCAATTGCGATTGCGTAAACTACCTTCAGACATCATTCCCCATCCAACGATGATGGCACTTTGTCCCGCGTACTGGTCGTTGGAACCAGACGGTGGCAAAGAGACGGGAGATATGGTCGACGTGTAAGTCACGGGTGAGTCCAGCGTCAAAACAGCGACGTCATTTGCCTATTAGTATCATATGAATACAAATCAATCTTAATTGCTATGTGATGTGCTGTTTAAAAATAACTCACCACATTGATGTCGGGTAAAAATAACGGATGACCGGCTGCTCTCTTTACCTTTTTAACGACTTGAGCGTCACTGTCAGGGGTCCAAACGTGTATGCCCAATTCTACAGTCAATCGGATTATGTCCCACGGCCAAAGACTAAAGATTAGAAAGATAATCGGTGATTGAAATAAGGATATATAGAAATTTGCCCCACGAAATGAATTTTTAGTTCACCCATAGACACAGTGAGCCGCTGTCAGGACTTTAGTGGGACTAATTAAAGTTACGCCGCATCTGAATTGGCCGTCTAGTCTTAGCAGCCCCTGTGAATTGAACCATTTATATAATTAAAAAAGGTTTCTTGATTAAATGATCTTTGAACAAAATTAAGTTAACTTACTATACCAGGCCAGGAATTCTTAACAGATTCTGTTCCACCGACGACTCGATCATCGTCCTCTACGGTCGACGTTTGTGGCGATCCTGCACCGAAAGTCGATTGTTTGCTCCACGCACTGATGGCAGCAGCATTCTCATTCATTGAAGTTGATTGGATTACTTCAACCAACGTAGCGAACGTCAATGAATAGGCCGGCGACATTGCTGATGGATAATGGAATTCTGACTGCAGCAGCAGATCCAAATAAACCGGAGTCGGTGGGATTTTTTCATTCAAACTTCTGTCAGACCAAATGGTATCGAATCTGGCTGGATTCCACGTAACCTTCCATTCTTCGTAAACCTATTTACATATTTTACAGGTGCCAATGCTGGTGGGAGACTAACAACTTAACATGAGATCACCTGTCTTCCGTCTTCATCTGCGTAGTGGCAAATGTTGTACGGGATCGTGGCTCTTGTTTCCATCAGGTTATTCAACTGAGGCGACTTCAAATTTGGGGTGGAGACCAGCAAGATTTATTCCTCCATCAGTTCTGTAGCGCCAGTTCCCATTCTGATGTTACTATTAGACAAACTGCTGGTCGCATACGTAAAAGAACCTGCTTCAAGTCACGGAGTTAACACGCACATCACAAGCAAGTTTCTTTTTTAAAATTAATACCATAACGAGTTCTAGGATTCTTTATATGCTCGCTTAAAGAAAGGACTTACATCGTAACCTTCGCATTTCCATTTTTAGTTTATTGTTGGGGGAAAATAGAAAAGCTGCGCTTCGAGCGTCTTTGTAATCATCCAAGGTAAAAACAGCTTACAAAATGTATAGGAAGGCGAGTGGATTGAACATGTACGTAGCCTACCTTTAATTGTGTCGGAATCATCCGTTATGTAGACTCGATTGCTGCCCACGGAATTGGACAACAGAATAATAATGGAAACAAGGATGTAAATGACACAGTCTGATAAGGGATGATGGACGTTACTCATGGCAAATTTAGCGATGAATCTGTCAATGAAAGAATTAAAATTGCATTTACAAAAATCAAAATAGAAAGAGGGATGCAAAATGAGATACCGATGGCTGAAAATGAATTCAATATACTTTCCGTTGGGAAATTAGGAACAAGTGCGAGTGTATCAGAATGCCTTTTCATATAAAAGAGCTCCCATTTGGTTCACAGGTAATCTAGAACTGAGCCATATCACGTTCGTTTTCAGAAAACACTTGGGCTAGAGCCAACTCTGTTCTACCATCCAGCACCATAGTTCGACAATAATGTGATCGTATTAGGGCCAGCAAACTGGTTCATCGAAACTGTTTTGAGTAAAGTCTATAGTCCATTGTGATAGTACCTTCAAGGCATTTCTAAACGGATTCAAAAGTGGCCGGTTTTTTCTGATCCGTCATAGCGAATTTCGATCGCTTCCGGGATGACGGAAAGTGCGCGAATTTCAATTGCTTCATCGTGCGCATCGATCAGTTAAAGTTACGACGGTAAAAGACTAGAGCGAGAACTTGTGATTGATGAATAGAAATATCACAGCGAATGATTAGTCGGAATTAGTTTACCCATGATAGTTTACCCATAGTGCGCATCTATCAGGATTTTATTGGGACTTGTCAGAATTCCGCCAGATCTTTCGCCCAGTCTCATTTAAACATTTCGATTCATTGCCCAGTCTATTTTTCCAACTTAAAAATAATTATGGTGTGAAGATGCGCATTGCAATGTGAAATGTACGTAAGTGACTTACCAGGCCAGGAACGCGGTTTAGCTTCTATACTCCACCGACGATTCGATCCTGTTCTAGGTTGGACGCTCTTGAAGGCCCGGCAATGATGGAATTTTGAATAGATAGGGAAACATTGAAAAATTGAATCTTTGCTGTTGCAGTTCCAAATAAGGTGGAATTATCCTGTTGTTGAACTTGATGTTAAATAGAGATTTCGTCGTAATCGTACCCATTGCAGAAAAAGAGTTCCAAATAATCTTCTCGTATAATAAGATTAAGTACAGCGACAGTTGAACTGAAATGTTTCTTTGTAGATTTCAACAGTGATATCAATTTCCCTGTGACGTGCGCATTGAAGAAGCTCAAAGTTTTAAACATCGACAATACACAAGGGCTTTGAACTGCTTTCCAGGTTTTTTTTCACGTTGGTTTTTCAGAAAACTCGTTTGGTCCCACAAAATATGTCTGTGCTACAGTGCGGCTATAGCTTAACCGGTTCGGAAGATTTAAAACAAAATATTCGAATGGCTCCGGACTATAATTAGAATTTTGACGCATCAGACTTCTCCGTCCAGCCTCTGTAATGTATGCGAATTCAAACAATTTTAATGAGATAAGAACTTATCGTATAGATTGGAGCTTAAAATGAACTGTGGACAAAAATTGGGACTCACCACGCCAAGACAAGGAATTCGGTTTAGCTTCTATTCCAATGACAACTCGATCCTGTTCTAATACGGTGGGTGATCTGCAGATCCTGCATCGCTATTCGACACTCACTGATGGCATTCTCTTGATATTGTTACTCTAGACGAGGTAAATGAGGCCCAACTATATAGTTAATCAAATAAAGATAAGAAAAATAAATTCACAATTACTCCATTTGTAGGTTAATTAGTTTAGTAATGAAGACAAACAAATGACAAAAGATACTCAAAAGCTCCGTGACTAGTTATTGGAGTTGGAAGTTATACTCAGACCATCAGTCATGAAATGAGCGTCCGTCAAGCCCCGATTCGATTTTTCTGCTAACTGAGTTCGCTGGATCATTTTTTTCTACGGTACACAATGACTTATAATAAATGACACAGGAATGGGTTAGCGTACCGGTGTAGTGTAGTACGAGGTTGGAGTGGAGTAGTAAGGCGTCGTCGTGGTTAGGATGATACCAGGGTAGTACATAGAATGATGGCACTGGAATCGGGGCCCTACGGTGCCGTAGTTTAACTTCAGTGTAGTACGGTGTTGTGGTGTAGTACGGTGCATAGCAGGCGTTACGACACACAGATGCGGATCCGATACAAATGCAAAATACCTACAGGTCTAGATTATTCAGTTTAGTTTCCACCGCTGAACAAATATGAATGAACTGCATTGAACAAAGAACAAACTCACCAACAAACTCACGGACAACGGGACAAGACACGTACACCGGGTTAATTTATTGCACATCAACGTATGTACATCACAGTACTTTGCGGGGGGTTGGCAACTCCCCGGAATCTTCGTACACTTTTGGCCAGAATCCCGTAGAATCCCAATTATTTTTTTCTTTAAAATATTTATATCATAATTCAAACCCCAAGAAACTAACTTAGACCCCCCAGAATCCTCAGAATCAGCGTTAAAATTTAAATTGAACCCCTTTAGACCCTTAGAAACCCGCAAAAACCCGTAGAATCTTTGGAATCCTCGTACACCCAAATTTTGAGTTGCCAACCCCTCGGTACTTTGAATGGAATGATATCGATATGGACGACGAATAGAGATATAAATGACTTATTTTTTCTACTGCGAATGTTTTAAAAATGATTCTACAAGGAACGAGATTAAACGGTGGAGTTTTTGCTAGAGAAGATTAACGCAAGAAACTAACAATACACACGTCAGTAGGGAGCACCCGGGTTTGAACCGGGGACAATCCGATCTGCAGTCGGATGCTCTACCACTGAGCTATGCTCCCTATTATGTCAGGACTTGCATAACAAAATCTAAAACGACGTTAAAAAATGAAATCAAAACAAATGTTAACATTTTTTGATCAACTGACTGATTGCATGACTCAATAACTATTACAGAGCTCGAAGGAACTCGTCCTCAAAACAGAAGAGGATAGATAACACAAGGCGGTTGAACGATCTCGTATTAACCTCCCCTGATATCAACCCAAACAAAACTCAAAATTTACAATTAACATGAGATTACCTGTCTTCTTCCGTCTTTATCTGCGTGGTGGCAAATGTTGTACGGGATCGTGACTCTCGTTTCCATCAGGTTATTCAACTGAGGCAACTTCAAATTTGGATGTGAACCAAAATTCCTATTTTTATTTATTCCTCCTGTTGTTTTGTAACGCCACCGTTGGCCAATTGCCATGATATTACTAGACAAAACGCCAACAGAACCTTTTTCCCGTCACACGTTTAATCACTTAACATGCACAGCAAGCGTTTCTCTTTCAGTCATTATTCTACGATATGCTCACTCAAGAAGGAACTTTGAAACGGGTTCATTAACAGCATATCAATTTTTAAGTCGTTGTTTTTTTTCAAGCACTAATCTTTCAAGCACAAGTTCTTGCATTCAAATTTTTAGTTTGTTTGGACAATATAACTGATAAGGCTAGTAGATTGAGCAGGTACTAACATTGAATTAAAAAGGAATCGTACGTTTTGAATACTCCATTCCACTGCGCACAGAGTTGGAAAATCACAGGAGAGAAGAATAAACTGAAACGACGAAACGAACTGTAAGTTTGAAACTGACGAAAACGGTGATGGAGTTGAAAAGGAACGACACCCCCCCAGAAAGTAAAAACATGGGGACAATGGATTAGGTAAGAACATGGCGTCATTTTTGTTCCAACTTTCAAGGGAGAGGTAACTTTTTTTGTTTTTGTTAAATAAGGGATGGGTGAAGATCAGATAACACTGACACTGTTGAATCGTGTGTCCGCTTCTCTTTCACAATTGTTGATACAATTGAAAAACGATATCCTTATTTGATGTTACGTCGTGGGTTTTTTAAATCTCGTATGAATAATCTCATACGTTTTACCGTTAAATGTTTGATAACCTTGGAAATGAATTGAGATGACAAATTTAATTTTTGATTGAAAATTTTTTTGTATTGAAATGACAGAACATTCAATTAATTTTAAGATACGCACTGAAAAGATAAAGGATCCAAACAAACACTTAAATCAAACTCATCAATGCTCGATCCTTTTGCTGGGACTTTTTCTTCCGATTGGACTTTTTCTTGCGATCCTTCCCAGCTCCTTTCTCATCCGGTATTACGGGGACACTCTCAACAGTTTCTACTTTCGGTTGATCCGGAACTTCTTCCGGTGTGGAAGGAACTATTTCAACTTCCGGTTCGGTTTCTTGCTGAACATTCGGTTGGTTCTCATCGGGTTTTTCGTCAACGTCGTGTCCAGCCACCAATGTCTCATCGTCATTCGGTTCCGGTTTCGTAGGATGTAAAATCGGATCCACCACGGAATGCCACATTCGACTTACTAATCCAGGATGGGCGGATGCAGCTGCGTCAGTGTTGATCTCTGCCGTCGGTTGGACTTGAACGGCAGGATCTTCTGCTGTTGGTTCCGGCGGAGGATGAACGACAACCGGTGAGACCTCAGCAGCGGCAACATCTTTATTCTTTTCGGGTTCTGGAGTAATTCCAGCGGATTCGCCGTGTACCGGATGCAAAATCGGGTCGACCACCGAGTGCCACACACGACTGACGAGTCCAGGACGAGCGACGGGTTCCGGTGTCTTTTTCACTTTCTTGGCCGTTCCAGTCGTCCCGACTTTCACCTTAGTGGACACGGGTGGCAAAGGCGCGTCGTAGTGACTGCGAGGAACGGGTCTGGCCTTGAAAGGTTTCGGTTCCGCCACGGCCTTCTCCTTGATCAATTCCGGTTTCGAGGAAGAATTCCAATCACGCGGATGGATTTTCTTGTCCCGATGATCTGCCAATGGACGGATGATTTCGTGTTTTGGAATGGCGGCCGTGATGGAAGTGGAGCCAAATCCTTGATATCCGAATCCAACTTTATTGGTCACCAGTGGAGCCACATCAGCCTTAGCGGATTGAGCTGGGACCGTTTTCCTATTGTCGATTTTGGATTTGACATAAGGAAATTCTTTTTTCGTCCCGGGGAGTTTTCGAATCTTTTGAGAATTCATTTTCTGTTTTGGAAATTCGTAGTTTAATACGTCAATTCAAAATGTATGATGAGAATAGGTGATCCACACCCTTATATACCCTCTCGACCCCTGAGACGACCCGATCGATTTTCACCTTTTTAAAATATTTCGCTTTTATGAAAACGTTTGAAATTTGAAAAATCTTATTATTTGCAATTAAAACAAAGATGTTCAATCAAATTCAAATGAAAAAATGTTTGTAAAAATTACGTATCACTCCATCGTACTCCAGTTCATTACATTACTTTGCCATTACGCAATACGGTACATTCTCAACAGCCAACTGCGAAAAGTTTATGTCTTAAATATTGCGCAATATTTCAAAAACTTTCTAGTAATGTTGTTTCGCATGTGTCTCATGTTATTATAATATTTAGCTATCGGCCGGTTATTAAAATGAGACGTTTGTTGTCCTAAAATTTATTTATTCAGGAGAATTACTATCATTGCAAATCGACTTACAAATTGGATCTTGGCAGCATCAGGGAATATCGGTAGAACTTGTAGATTACGTAGAGCAAAAGGATGTTGACTCGTAATACAAATAATATGCAACACTAGGCTATTAGTTCAGTACAGCGAATTTAAAAAACTGTTGTAAGAAAACAGTTAGGCATGTTGTGTACAACAGCAGTACACTGTCGTTTATGGCACTCGGTGATATGTCTCTTAAAATATTTCCCTTTTCGTAAATATTTGAGTGAACAAAATGTGTTTTAAGGCGACAAAGCCGTTTAAAAACATTTGAAACTCAAATTCAAATTATTTCAAACAATTTAAACGAAATTATCTTATGCTTGCTGGACTTGTTTGCACCAGGGAACTAAGGGTATAAGTAGGAGCCATGGTTTCCGAGTATACTCGTTAACGGATAATAACGTGATTTTCCTTCGTTGATTTTCCGAAGATTCAGAATGAACCAGCCCAACGCACAGGAGAACGATGCGGGTGATGAATCGGATCAAAGTACGACTGTTCCTACGTCCAGCATGTCAATTGACGATCCACCAGTCAATGATGTCCACCTGGCGGTAAGTGACGAGCCTGATGCCGTTCCCTCCGGAAGTTCCGGTTCTCTGCGACTGAATTACGACACCGGTGAGTGTGCTATTTGCATGGGTCCTCACGAGGACAAATCGCGACTCAATTGCGGCCATTTTTTCTGCTTCCAGTGTCTGGTGGAATGGTGTCGTGTCAAATTGGAATGTCCCACCTGCCGGCAACCATTTGCAGATTTTGTTCACCAGAGCGCAGGATCAGCCCAGCAAGAAGAAGTTTACACACCCGATCCTCTTCCCGTTCCTATTACAAATGATCCAGCTACCATGATCCGTGTCTTGATGTCTAATGGGGCATGGCTTTGGTTTGACAGGGATTGGCTTCCTCTCTTGAACATGAGCGCGGAAGAGTTTCGACGATTCTTGAATCCTGTAGCTCAACCGAGGATAAACGATCAACCAAATCCGAACAATCCTTCTGAGGACTTGGACTAACGTGTCGAAATGCTCGTAATTTAATGCATCTTTGAAACAATGTAGTGTACAATTAATTTAATCCGATTCATTCGAAAATATACTATAAAATTCAAATACAATTCTTCTAGTTAATTATTTATAAACAATAAAACACATATGAAAATTGAAGACGTTCAGCAGCACCAGGTAATTTCGTACACTCAATCGGAAAGTGTCCCACGGCCAAAGACTAGAGAGGGAACTAATGATTGATGAATAGAAATGTACCCCTTAACACAGTGGGCATGCAGTTGTCAGGATTTTGTTGGGACTAATGAGAGTTCCGCCACATCTGAATTGGCCGTCTATATAGCCTCAGTAACACCTGATAATTCAACCATTTATTGACATTTCTCAGTCTATTTTCCAACATTCAATAATAATAACGTGATGGGAGGATATGGATTCCGTTGAGAAAGTGACTCACGAAGCGATCGTTCCATAAAAATATCCGTCAGACAAAATGTGTGGTCCGGATAGATGCCTCCAACATTCTTCATAAAACTATTTGCATAATATTTCAAAACATATTTATTGCTGTCGAGGTCTTGATATTTAAAGTGTATTATTATATTAAAGTAGGCTATATTGCATTTTACAAAAGATTTTGGTATTTAAATAACGTAATCGAGCATTTTCAAAACGGCGTTGCAAACATTCGTGATGGCGGACACTTCTGCGTTGGTCAACTTCGTTCGCCATTCGTTCGCCACGGATTTCGATTGGCGACTCGTTGAAAACGGATCATTTTTGCGCATATTCGCCAGTTTGTCGATCGTTGCCGACGGGCTCGATCCCGTGTGCGTGCTGAGAAACACTTTGACAGGCACCGTGACGGGTAATCCGAGAAATCGGAAGAGATTTTCCGTCTCGGTTTCGACGTTGGAAGTCAAATCTTCAAATTTCAACAGGTAAAAACGATCAGGAAACTGAGTTTGAAGTTGTTTCATCAGCTCCGCATCTTCCTTGACGTCGGCGCACAAGCGATGAACAGCACCGCAAGCAGGATCGGGTTTGCACCACGTTAAATTGGCTCTGGACGCCATCACACCGCGAGGATCCCTCGCCAAGTAAACGATTTTCCATTTCAGATCGTCACCTTCTTTCAAAATTCCCGCCAGTTCTTTGACTCGCAGCCGGACCACTTTGATCAACTGGATGGGAAAGTACGTGCACAATCGTCTGACGAACTCGGAGCGATGGCAAAGAGAAGGATCGTGATTGCAGGCTTCCCACACGCGTCGATTGCGTCTCATGAAATCCTGTCCACCTTCCGTCAATCCGCTGATGTGACGGAGATAATCGGATGGGAATGTACACTGGAAAATGGACCGGATGAGATCCTCTTTCGATCCGTGATGTCTGTCGAAGAAATGAAGTGGCTCGTACGAGTAAAAAACGCCCGGGACACTTTGAATCAATTCGCCGAGAAAAGACGATCCCGTTCGCCACGTAGAGACGATCAGAATCCGTTTCATTGCGGGAATAAGAGTTTCGTTATTATCCACGTCGATCAAGGGTGGATTCAAAAGTGGCGGGATTTTGCGTTCGGCCATGGCCTGCTCGATTCGAATGGCTCGAACACCTTGGGATATCCCGAAATTGAACGAATCTTCATCCGCCTGATGTGTCGTCTCATTTTCTTTGAAAAGGTTCACTTGAGAACAAATTTTTAAATAAAAAAACAAAGTTAACTTATTTAAAATGGATGTGCTGTGTAAACCTGATGCGTTCCAAGATGAATGTCTGCCGACGACGACGAGTAGAGTCAACACGATGAGAAAACCACAGATGACGATGGAATATTTGGCCGCCGATTTCATCTTATCTTATTCGAGTTATAAATATATTGATCACATCTATCAGCTGATTTGAGGCTGCTGATAGACGCTGGATGTAGTTTTGACGTTCATCGGCTTGGAAGACTCGAAACTGACTGACACACTATTGCACATTGTTCGGGCCGAGAGCGCTGTGTGACCCTGCTGCTGCGCATGAACAAGTAGGTCACCGACGAAGACGAGCCCTTTTTTTTATGCCCTTAATCGCTTCCTTTCTTTCCCGACCATCACGACCATCAGACCTCTCTTTCCCATTGTCAAAGCAACTGTTGCCTTGTATTACAAGACTCTCTCCTTCTCGATGCAAAACTATATACGAGATTATATTGTGTACGGTATTTCTCCGCGGTGTGATTTTTAAAAGGCTATATATGCTCAGGTAGACGAGGCTGTTTTTACGATCCGAAAGCCACAAGTGGGTCATAACAAAACAGCGCGCATCCCCAGCACGTGAACGCAGCAGATAACGTGACAAAGAAGAGTGGAAAGGAGAGAGAGTTTGATGGCGCTGCGGTGGAAACGTCGAGATTTTGAGTCGTGACTGAACACTATAAAGTTTTCTTTATTCCGCTTTATTCACAGGTTTATATTTAGAAAATGCAATGGGGGAATTTGCGCACGTATTTTTCGGATATATGACGTTTTGATTGATGAAACTATGGTTTGCTATTGTGTATACCATTTCCTGTTTATGCACAATTCAATTTTCGCATAGCCTACAGGCTACAGCTAGCGATGGCGCACGTCTGTCAGAGCGCATGCGCATCTATTTTCGCTATATTGAAATGATCGATCTATAGGTGAAAACAACTCGTAATGTTATGTGCAATAAAGGTGATTTCAAGTGTCTTTTCGAAAATTTCATCGACTTTCATGGATTGTGTTTTGATGTTTTAATAGGCGATTTATTGGGATTGGAAAAAAGTTGCGTTACTTCTGGCGGGACTTGAACCCGCAGTCTCCGGCTTCGGAGGCCGACGCCTTATCCATTAGGCCACAGAAGCATCACGCAGTAAAGAGACCATGGGAAGTGTTTCGCCACTTTCTAGAAAGCGAAAAACGATCCAATACAGGCGCACAATCGAGTGCGCAATTAATTGATCATATCAAGTTGGATATATAGAAATCTATAATAATACTACTTTTCATCAACTGTAATATTGCCACCAGATTGATCGGGAATGAACGATTAATTTGATGAATTTATTGAGTCAAAAGACATTTCTTTAAAAACACAATTTCTATTTCTACACGTTTGAGTCGTTTGATATGAAAAAAACGATGACTATGCGCACAAAAAAGAAAGAAACTATAATGTGGTGTGATCGATGCAAAAGAAAACTAAGAATCTCTTGGAAATTCAGGCCGTCTTGTATCGGTATTGGTGACGCAGTTGGATGAATGGGTAATATGAATCAAGCAGTGCTGCTCGTGACGGGGGCCGCCGTATCCGTGGTGATGGGGGCAACAGGAGAGGCGACTACGGGCGTGGCAGCCGTGGGATAATATTGACCGTTGTAAGGGAAAGGAGTTGCATAGTGATAGCCGAAAGGAGCGCCGTAATTGTAGCCGAAAAATGGAGTTCCAAAATTGTTGTAAGCCAAAGGAGATCCAGCGTAGTGATTGTAAACAAACGGAGAAGTGAAACTGTAAGCGAAAGGAGATGAGCTGACGGGAGTCAACGGTTGAATCTGTCGCTTTTTGCGGGAAATGGGTGTGGCCGCAACAGCGACAGACTCTACGGGAGTAGCGGCAACAGTTTCGACGACCGGAGTGACAGGAGCAGCGACGGGAACAGCAACGGGAGCCATCAGATGAGCCCTGGCGGCGGCATGAGCGGCGGCATGAGCGGCTTTGGCTTGGGCCACTTCGGGAGTGTCTTGAACTTGTCCGTAGCCTCCGACTTGGTTACCAAATGCGTCATAAGAAGGAAGAGATGCTGCTGGGTAGTTGACGAATCGTCCGGGGTGTCCGTAGAAAGGGCTGACTGCTGATGGGAATCCGGTGTAACCCGTGTGGATTCCGTTGGCTGGATAATATCCGCCAAAATATCCAGCAGGATTCAGACCGTACCCGAAGTTGTTCAGCCATTGACATTGGACGGACACAACCAAAACCAAAAGGCAGGCGACCTATTATACACATGAGATATTAAATTAACTATTTATTATTAATAATGACAATTGGTCAAATTAAAAATGGACTTACAATGGACTTCATCTTAGTTTCGCTAAATTGGATGTGAGAACTGAGACGAGAAGTTGATGACTGACTCCATTTTCAGTTGTTCCTTTTATACTCATGGAGCGGTATTATAGATAAACAGAATCCAGGAAGAAATATCGAGATTGCAAGAAATTTTACATAAAAAAAAACGAGTTTCAAGATTGCGGAAAGGGTTTCCATATCAATGACCATATCAATGAACTTGGAACTTACAAAGAGTTATTTCTTACATTGCATACACAAACAGTAATAAGAGTAACAAAAAAATTGATTTCATATAGCGGAAGCCGTCAATCGCTTCGTTTGGCCTTGCCATACATCAGCCCAAGGTGTTCCAATGATGTTGTACAATGCGCTGCTGTTGGCACGTGCTTATAGATATTCTGCGTGTGTATAGTGTCGCGCCCTGAGGAATTTATGTGTTGATTTGTTAAATTAAATCAGAACCGGTGCACTTTTCCGGGTAAATGGTTGATACCTGTTCCACCCTTCTATTTTTTTAAGAAAATACGAATAAGACCCTGAATCGTTATACGACAAGTATATATAACACTGGCATTCAAATGAAGATTCAGTCAGCAGCCGTCCCGTCTCAGTTTCACAAGCAAAACTAAGATGAAGTCAATTGTAAGTATACATTTCATTTAGATTTATTGCATTTTAAGTTTAAAAGATAAAATTGTAGACCGTAATTAATTCTGTATTCATCGGATTTCTTTAAAAAGGCCGTCTGTCTATTGATTTTTGTTGCTGCTGGCCAATGCCAATGGCTGAACAACTTCGGGTACGGTCTGAATCCTGCTGGATACTTTGGCGGATACTATCCAGCCAACGGCATCCACACGGGTTACACCGGATTCCCGGCAGTCAGCCCTTTCTACGGACACCCGGGACGATTCGTCAACTACCCAGCAGCATCTCTTCCTTCTTATGACGCATTTGGCAACCAAGTCGGAGGCTACGGACAAGTTCAAGACACTCCCGAAGTGGCCCAAGCCCAAGCCGATCATTTTGCCGCTCATGCCGCCGCCAGGGCTCATCTGATGGCGCCCGTCGCTGCCACTCCGGTGGTCATGGCCACGGCTCCCGCGGAGCCTGTCGTTGCTGCGACTCCAATTTCTCGCAGAAAGCGACAGATTTCGCTGAGTCAGAGCTCTCCTTTTGCCTATGGATTCTCGTCCCCTTTTGTTAATTACAATAATTTTGCAACTCCATTCGGCTACAATTCGGGCGCACCTTTTGGATATCCCTATGCGAATCCTCTAGCTTACAACAATCAATATTATCCTTATTCCGCTGCTAATGGCTTTGCATTTTGATTGTAATCTTTCGGTATTCTGCCGTTATTGTCGCCAATATATCACAACGTCTTTTACATTTTTTAAAATCTTTCTCTGTATATTTGTGAAATGGTAGTTTATTCTTTTGAATAAAAAATTTCAGCATCAAGGTTATGATATTCATTTTATTAAAGGTGTTTTAAGGTGCGAATTTGAGTACATGTTAAATCTTTTATTTGCTTCGTGAAAAATATATATCATTCCTAAGGCAACATTTCCTGTGAAATTTTGAGATAAACTGTTTACTGGATAAAGGATATAAACAATACACATAATTAAACGTAATAAAATATTTAAATAAATCAGTTAAACCCTTAGAAATGATATAATCGACTAAACCACAAAAAAATTAATAGCTGTTAATAGTTATTTAATCCATGCATTTTCTTTTTTCGTTTAGTTTACATTACGCGAGTTGCGTTGAATAATGAAGATTGAAAACCGGTTTCTCTAATTACATATACATGCTAATTATTTTATTGACAATTAAAGTGTGGCTTGTTACTTGTTAGCGCAGTTGGTTATAGCACGAAGGTATTCCTATTTTTTTTTTTTAATATCTAACTCTTGTTGAACAACTTGTTATAATCATTGAATTGATTGAATCCGTTATTGTCTACAATTCTACAAAAGTAGTGTACATGTGAATAATAATCATGAAATGAATAGATTATGAAAATATTTGTTTTAAATTTGCAATCTTGTTCTAAAAGTGTATTTATTATTTTGGATTCCAGATCACAATCTCTCAGATCAACACATTTAAAGTCGATTTTAAATTGTGACGTTCATTGAATTAGTAGTGTGACCCGCTTGAGAATCTCGAGACTAGCCAACTTCATGATGTTGTTTCTCTTCCTCCGGTTGTGCGGTGGTCACTGTTGTTGTTGGCAAAGTTTCTTCCAGAGCATGAACATCAGGATCGGAGATGGTGGGATGCGACACTTTTCTTCTCTGCCACCGGTTCTGGTTTGGCAGATAGTTTCTTTTGTCCAGCAGTTGGAGGCTCATCACGTTTTGGTTCATCGACTTAGAAGGGCTCATTAATGACCGGCTTGATTTCTTCTGTCTCCATGGGAACAGGAGCGAAAGATGGCGTTTCTTGGTTGACTGCCGGAGCGACAGTTGATTCTTCCGGCTTGATTTCCAAAGGCACTGCCACTGAAACAATCCCTTCTTTTTGTGGCTCTTCTTTAACCATGGCCGACGAGGCATCATCCGTTTCCATCGGTTCCACTGGAGTAGGCGGAGTTGGAGCGGAAGCAGCAGTTGCAGCAGCAGCTTCAGTTTCACTCTATCAATAACTAGTTAAATCAATATAAGTTAAGACGATATAAATTAAGAGTTATTGACAAATATACTTCACGCATTCAGTTCAAGACGATATTCTCTTAAAACCAAAACCTATGGAATATTGTGATAAAATTTAAGTTATTGAAATGTTCTGAACTGTGTTGGTGATTTACTCACAGCCACAGGGCTACGACCTTCATTTCTCTCGCCACTGAGCCATTAATTTTACATATTCCGCGATAAAACTTCCCGATACCTAATCATTTTGAATTTCAGGTTGTGTTAATCTCTTGTTTCCATTACATACTGAAGCTTGCTAGTGTCAATTTTCTAAGTGTCCAGTACAGAACTACGGGAAATAAAAAAAATAAAAAATGCATTTAAAATTTTTTATCCGAATGAACTTTATTTTAAAAAAAGAGGCGGGTGCCGTGTCGTGTCAAGATTAATTGCCAGGCCAACTAATATTGGCCTGAAAGCCATCTGAGTCGGAGCGATATTGGGCATCGGAATAATCAGATGACTCTGATGGTTTTTTCTCTCTCCCATGCTTCTTCTCGGTCTTCTCCTTCTTCTTATCGCGAGCTTCCTTTTTCTTCTTTAGCTTAGCCATCTTTTTCCTTTGTTTCTTCTTTAGTGCGGTGGGTGTTTCGGCAACTGCTAGACATATCTCAGAGCTAGCCGAAGCCGACATTCCTCCTTCGCTGGCAGACTCCTTCTCATTCGCTTCCTGTTTGGCTTCGCTCTTGACAGTAATCAAAGACTATAACGAATACAATAATTGATGAGGAGTTTTACGGGTAATTAGCTCAGTATTCTTAAAGTTAATTATACCTGAACGGTTGGAGAATTATGATAGGCTTTTAGAGTGCGTTCATATTCGATCTTCTCGGTTTCGTACTCCTCGACAAATTCTTGCTTGTCGCCATCGGGAAGATCTCGCCACATTCGACCGATGATCTTATCAATTTCATTTAGTTTCAGCTCTTGATTAGCAGTTTTGACTTCGTCGAAAACTTTGCGAGAATATCTTATGTAGGGCATCAAAGGTTTCTCGGGTTCTTTCGGTGGTTTCAAGGGGTTGGTTCCACTCTAAAAAAGAAAATGTCAGTTATTTATGTCCATGTTGTATTATTATGCTGGGATTGACTAAGGATGTCCATGGGGAGTCATTACAAAAGCTTTCTCGTTGCTTGCATCTTTCTGGAAATTTTTAAAAAAGGAGTTATGCATTAGAATAAATAAGTTTATTTGTCAGACTGTAAATCACTTACTGACAATTCCTGAGAGCCAGATGCTTTTTGACGTTCTGAATGAGAGAGGAAAAGATTAATATTACAGACACTCATGCAACTTGAAATAGATACATAATAAGTTTTCTGTTTCAAACCAACAAGGGAACTTTAAGAATGTTATATGGTAGCCTACAAGCAATAAGCATTAGAGGAAGCCTCAATTAAAAGCTAAGAAAAGACTGACAACAATCTACGTATAACAGAAGCAAAGCCAACTTCCAAGTCTAAAGACTGCTAACAAAAAATGAAAGAAATTGAGATTTCAAAATAAGTTTAAAACCGTCAACGAAACTTCATTAAACTTAGAAACATCGACAGAACATACCCGATGAATTGGTAATTGGAATCGAAGCAGGGGAAGCCATATCGTAACTAGTAAAATGTAAATGTTTCGATTTAAAAGTTTAAAATAACAAGCCTTGCTGGCCCACGCTTAGATACGTAGTTCGCAGATTGTAAACCTAACTTTTAAGTAAATATTTGTATTGCCCGAGCATGTGCCCGACAGCCCGAGTTTTCAAAAGTAGTAAGTGGCGGCGCTGGCGGTAATAATGGCGTAATAGTCATTATTACCGGCGCCAACTGTTAGTTTTTTAAATCTATTAATTAGGCAAAAGATTTCGAATCTCTTATTATTGGGTCTTACAAATAAAATATGCATTAATCGCCTGTATTAAATTGGCTTGTTATTTCCATGAGTAATAGGAAAATCAGATTCATCGAGGTTTTCTAGTAGACATCAAGTTTTAAACTTTTTAACAATTTTAGTTTTTTTTTTCTGGAAAAAGTGAATTTCTCATAAACTTTTTATCTTAGTGCAATATCGATTTTCTTTAATGTACACGCTTATTTTACTCTTGAAAGAATGTGGCTTGCTAGCTCAGTGGTATAGAGCACCGTGCTTATAACACGCAGGTAATGAGTTCAATGCTCATGCAAGCCACTCAAAATAACTAATATGTGTGTGAGCTGTTGTTGTTTGAACGGTGGAGCCGGTTGCATCCGCGGTTAAGAGCTGACTGCGACATGGTAAGGGTGCTATATTGTCACGCCTGTAATTGTATCGCAAGGCGTGAGAAAGTGTAGTACGCGAATCGGATATAGTTCGTCGACGATAAGCCCAGACGATATAAATAACCCCTTTTTGCATTTTATAGTCAATTCAACTTTTATTCTAGGCTTGCGTAGGAAACAATTTTCATTTGTTTAAAAAAAATGAAAATGCGAAATATGGCGATCGCTTATTCGCTATCAATTAAAAATTAATTTTCAAAGAAAAAGGTTATGGAAATTTTTAAATAAAACATAATTTCTTCGAAACTTTTACCAAATTATTTAAAAAGTATAAGCCCCAAGTCCTCAACTGCCCCAGTATTTTATATGTATAGGCCTTTAGATTTTTTTTTAGTTTTAAATCCTTTATAGAAATAATAGAATTGACTCATACATCACGTCAATTAATGGTTTCGAGTTCACATTTCGTGCATTTCCGATTTTATGAATTTATAATTTAAAATGAAGCAAAGATTTTGATCTTGTTGTCTGGCAACCTTCTTAATCAATCAGAAGCAGACGAACTGATGATATAGCATTTCAGCAATTTTTTGAAATTAGTAAATGGTAAAATCTATTACCCCCTGGATTCCGGGGGGTAATAGCCATTTAGTCTATTACCCCCTGCCGCCAGAGGGCCACCATATAAAGCATAGGCAATGAAATGACAGCAAATTTGTAGTCTGCTTGCCACATTCCATACACCACACACTCTCTTATTGTAAGTAAAGTTTTTAAAAAATAAATTAACTGAATAGAATTGAATTTTATTAATTTGAAGTGTATTGCCATGACAGGGAGACATAGTTATTTTCTCTAAAGTAAGTTCTGTCAAGTAAGTTCTCCAAGTTCTCTCAAGTAAGTTCTCTCAAGTAAGTTTTTTCTCTCAAGTAAGTGTACTGTAAATTATTCTTGGATAGTTATGGAATGGCCATTGCACTGTTGCATTGTATTGCACTGTTTGTCTTCCGTGCCAGGAAGAATGATTGTGGAGATTGGTCAACTTGAGCTCAACTACACTGAAACAGTAGCAAGAGTTTTACATAATAATGATAATACTGCGACTTATTTTCTTTTCAATGTTAGTTGCCTGTGATTGTGGAGATTGGTCAGATTAGCTCAACTAAAACTCTTGTTACCGTTTCAGTGCAGTTGAGCTAATCTGACCAATCTCCACAATCACAGGCAACTAACATTGAAAAGAAAATAAGTCGCAGTATTATCATTATTATGTAAAACTCTTGTTACCGTTTCAGTGTAGTTGAGCTCAAGTTGACCAATCTCCACAATCATTCTTCCTGGCACGGAAGACAAACAGTGCAATACAATGGCCATCTCTGCATTCACAATCTTTCACATCACTGAGTCCACAAACATGGCAATGCAATGGCCATTCCATAACTATCCAAGAATAATTTACAGTACACTTACTTGAGATAAAAAACTTACTTGAGAGAACTTAGAGAACTTACTTGACAGAACTAACGAGAGAAATAAACTCTGTCTCCCTGCCAGAGAAGCAAACATGGCAGAAGCAATACACTTCAAATTAATAAAATTCAATTCCATTCAGTTACTTTATTTTTAAAACTTTACTTACAATAAGAGTGTGTGTGGAAAGCAGACTACAAATAGCTAGCCTTTCAGCTGTCATTTCATTGCCTATGCTTTATATGGTGGCCCTCTGGCGGCAGGGGGTAATAGACTAAATGGCTATTACCCCCCGGAATCCAGGGGGTAATAGGGATGACCTTAGTAAATTACGAATGTAGTTCAATTCAAAGGTTCATTTTTCGAACTTTTATCAGTTTAGTAGGAGACGTACTGAGGTGAATGCTGAAAGATGAGCTCACTAAAAAAAGAAAACCTCTTGCCTGTTATTATCCCCATTCAAATGGATCGTGCTCGTGCAGCCACTTTTCCAAAAATGAGCTTTAAGAACATTGTTAAAGGTATGTATGTATAATTGTCAGTTATTTATTTGTTATACAGCATCTTTAAGTGACTGTTAGAATCTAGATGATGATGATATTTTCTTGACAACCAGGCATCAAAAGTGGTGATGAAATCAAGGAAATTGCTTCAACCTATGCTGCATGTAGAATCCTCAGCAGAGAATGTCATGTCTCATTGAAAACTACTATTGACAAGCTCATTAAGGCTAAAGTTGTGCCTAAGCTGGTAAAATTCCTCAGTCGGGCTAGCAAGTAATGTCAAGCGAATGCCTTTTCCCCCTTGAGTTATTCCTAATCATGTTTTTGCATTTTAGCCCTGATCTGCAATGTAAAGCTGCCTGGGCTTTAACGAACATTGCATCAGGCACATCATATCAGACTAAAGCTGTTGTCAATGCTGGAGCTGTGGCTGAATTCATTTCCTTGTTGGACTCACCTCATCCCTTTGTGGTCGAGCAAGCTGTCATGGCCCTCGGTAATATTGCCGGTGATGGACCAAAGCTACGAGATCATTTAGTTGATCAAGGCATTATAAAGCCGCTGCTTAATCTGATTAACCTTGATACTTCGGTAATTTAAGGCGTTTTTAACAAGTTTCAATGATCCCCTGATAATTTATTGATTCAATTTTTAGCCTACAATCTTGCGCACCGTTACTTGGACTTTATCCGGTTTGTGCTACGATACGAATCCTCCTCCCAGTGTCGCTACAGTCCGCCAGCTTCTTCCAGCTCTTGTTCACCTCATTCACAACAACAATGACGAAGAAATTCTCGCCGAGGCTTGTTCGGCTATTTCTTATCTCACTTATGGCCCCTACATTCAGGAAGTTGTGGACGCTGGAATTGTCTCTCGTCTTGTCACTTTGCTGGAGGGCAACGAGGTGGCGATGGGCGTCATCTCTCCTGCATTGAGGACAATGCGTAATATCTCATCTGAAAGCGATTCTCAAACAGAATCTCTTTTGAATGCTGGTGCCTGCCCTTTGCTGGCCAAAATGCTTGAACATTTCAGTTTGGATATCATCAAAGAGGCGGCGTGGACCGTGTCCAACATTGCTGCTGGCAATACCGTTCACATCGAAGCTCTATTCACCAACAACGTTATTCGCCCACTAGTGGACGTATTGTCTAAAGGCGACTTCAATTGTAAAAAGGAAGCAGTTTGGGCCATCACCAATATCTCTAAGGGTAATCGATTTCATTACTATTTCATCTCTTATAGATTTCAAAACTTAAAAACGTTTAAGTCAATTTCAGGCGGCAATGTTGAGCAGATTACGTCATTGTGCAAGTTTGGTACCATTGCATCTCTGTGCAGCTTGCTGAAGGCCGAGGAAGACGAGATCGTCTTAGTTGCGTTGGATGGTTTGGCGAATATTTTGGCCGCAGCCAAGAGAATTGCACAATTGGAGAAAGTTACACTTCTTGTCGAAGAGTGTGGTGGTCTTAATCGCTTGGAGGATTTTCTGATCCACCACAATGTTGAAATTTATCATAAATCATTGGCTATTGTGGAGCAGTACTTCTCGATGAACGATTACGTAATTATTTCCTTCTTTATTCTTCTTTTTTTTTTTTAAATTTATGTCGATGATTAACACAACTGTTCACATTCAGAGTGTCTGTGTTGACAACTTAACCATTTATGAGATTCATAATTTTCCTTAATTAATTTCTTGGTTTATTTTTTGAATGTCATCAATTTCTTGTTAATTTGATATATAGAGTGATGAAGAGACCTATGCACTGTCTACATCCGGAAATCACGAACGAGCCAACTAGTCAACTCAAGTCCCCAAAGGAGGTACATCTCATTCTCAATTTTGTAATCTAAATTTTAATTTCTTTCTGCCATTTCAACTGTAATTGTATATTCTTTAATTCCTTCAACGCTCTCATAGTTTTAATATTTTCAAATTGTCTTTAATATAAATTTGCTATGGTCTTTCATTCTGTCCGTTCCCTACATCTTCTTTCCTCTTTCTCAATACGTGATAAACGAGCGCATAAAACAAACTGTGGAGGGTTCTGCCTTATATCGTATAGTGTGATTGACGTCATGTCACAACGTCTCAAATTTCGTATCTTTTATTGTAAATAGAAAATGTTTTAATATCTAATTCTAAATGATTTCACTTGAGGAAGTACTTGTTTTCTAATATCAGTTTTACAATCGCTGTAGTAATGTTGTATAAGGTGTCTAGTCAGCGACCTAGAAAAAGACTAGTTTCTTAGTTCCTTGATAGAATCCGACCAGTCATCCAACTCCAGACATTTTAACGAAAAAGATATATCGGCCGCTTTCAACTAATGTTACGATATTTTATCACGCGTACAATAGTTGTCAGACAGCTTTCGAAATTCTACGTCACCTTGATTCTTTCCGGCAAAAAAAACAAAGTTCTAAATAACTTCCTCGAACATTATCACCACAGCAGATAGTACGTACATATAAGTCGTTACATTGGCATTGTGCAATCAGTGAATAACCTTGAGCCTCGTACACCTGATCGGCCGAGAAAAGTCCAAAACCTCTCGAAATACAATAAAGACAATAAACGAAGTAGCTCGACATTAGGTTGGCCTTTCTATAAATTGCGCTGTCCATTTCTGCCAACGATTCAGTTTTCTTCGTGATTTTGCTGAAAGTACACTTGGCTCTGTCTGCAATCTCTACACCTACACCCAACAATGTATTTCACTCGCCTAGCGGTAAGATTGATATTGCGCTCCAATTATTTGTAAAGAGTATAATTTTATTAAACAACATGACCGTTTTTATTTCAGATTTTCCTTTTCTTGGTGTTTTCACTGTCTGTTCTGATTGCTGCTGAAGACAAGTCAAGATTAAGATCCGTCATTGGTATAATTTTGTTTGGCTCATTTTCTTAAGTGTAAATGACGTAATATGAAACCGCGTTTGTACGTTGCAGATGACTTAACGGAAGACTGGGGTAGCGGACGTACTTCGAGTAAGTTTAAACAAATATCGGAAAAACTGTAGTAGATATAGTTTAATTCAATTCATTGTGCAATTATTAGGTGATGGCTGCATTTGGAGGGGCACGTCTCCGTTTTGTAATGGAGGCTGCGATGTGATGGGCCATGTCGTTCGTGAAACCAGCTCATCAGGTGACGGTGAAAAATGCTGGACTGGAATCAAAGTTCTCTGCTGTCCAGCATCTTCCGTTTGATAAAAAATTTCACTACTTCCCGTGTACATAATTAAATAATAAACATTTTTCGATTTTAAAATCGTCTCTTTGAAACTTTATTTTTGGATTAACTACGGTTAGCTCGTCAATTAAATCAACAAGAATTCCACACAAGGTTCTCCTCTTTGGGATGTGGACATGAAAAAACTACTTCAAAAGTGCTAGTCAGGCATTTAGAATAAACGCGTAAAATAATTTTCAAAAATGTTGGCGAAAACAAAGAAAAAGTTCTTTACCTTGAAAGTTGAATCACACGCACTGTGCCATATAAGGAACTGCCGCTAGGGCCAATTTGTGACGGGTATAGCCCTGCTGGATGTTGTAATATTCTTCTATGACTCAAGTCCCGAATCTTTTCAGTATTGTGTGATGATTCATTCATCAGTTTACCTACGTGGCTCTGTCGATTTGGTAGCCAAATTTTTTGCTCTTCTGAGCTTTGTCACTTTCTGACTATGCATTTCACGCGCATTACGGTAATATAAGAATTTGAAAAAAAATTTGATTTTATTGGTATTAATTAAAATTGGTTCTTTATTCAGGGTTTTCTTTTCGTTGCATTTTCACTGACGAATGTTTTAACCGCTCCAGAGGATAAATCAAAAGTTAGAGTTGTCATTGGTAAGTTTTCGCACCAAGTGAAATTTTCCAAAATTTTTTAAAATTAATCACATGTCATGTTCTGTTAAATCGTTTCAGATAAAATAACTGAAGACTGGGGAAGCGGACGTACTTCAGGTAAATAATAACTGACAAAATTGCAATGAATTCGACTCTTTTGATTAATATTGTTTTCATTCAATCAGATGATGGCTGCATTTGGAAAGGCAGTTCCCCATTTTGCGATGGAGGATGCGATGTGATGGGACATGTCGTTCGTGAAACCAGCGCATTTGGTGACGGTGAACAATGCTGGACTGGTTTCAAAGTTCTTTGCTGTCCAGCCTCTTCGTTGACTAGAAAAAATTACACTACCGTGCACCTATACGCATACTGATACATTTGTCGGTTGTTAATCAAAACTCCATTAAAAGGCTCTCGGCGACCCGCTGGATTTGATTCTGTAAAATATTAAGATGAATAAATGTAACTATTTTGATTTGCGACTCTGCGTATCATTTTATTTTCGTTCAATCTTGATTTCTAATTGTAATGGTTTGGCAAAACAATTATTGCATTTTGTTATAAAACAATGTCGCAGATTGAAAGTTATTTTCTAGGCTGTCAAAAGGCAAAAGAACTATTTTGTGATGAGCAAGAACTTATGAATTTGACACAGCAGTCTGGGATTTTCCTCTTCCATTTTTTCCCATCTTTCAGTCGCCATCACTTGACTTGGTAAACGCCGGAAGAATTTGGCCGCTTCTTTCAACAACTCCATTGGGTTTTGCAGATCGCCGGTTGTAAGAAGAACGACACAATTTTCGGGGGACATGTGATGCAGCAAATGATTTTCACATGTCATTTTAAGTTGGTCCAGAAAATATTTGTCGGCGGCGATGAACAGGCCGGCCGCCATCACCTCCAACTTGTCAACTTGCACCCGTCCGGTGTAAATGAAGCGGAGCAACTCCTGGAACACGTCCGGCTCGATGTCTTCAATTTTGATCTGGTTAGTTAAATTTTCTTTCGACGGATGCTGGAACATGGCAGCAAATACTTCGCTTCTGGCCGATAAAATATTCTTGTGGGCAGGAAAATCATAACCGCCAATATTGAAGGTGACGTCACTTAATGGCATACTGTTGAATAATTCCCCGAGGTGATTGGACAATTCATTGAGACAGTTGATTGCATAAGAAGAAACGTCTGAATGATTGCATTGATTGCCAGTTGGCGTAATTTCCTGTTTCACATGGGTAAAAATCTTGCAGCAGAAAGTGTAACTTCCACCTGCTTGTTGACATTCCGATTTCATGAGACTTTCTTTAGATAAACGGAAATTCACATCAGACGAGTCTGGGGAAAATGGGACCATTTTCTGGAAAACCTTTCGTCCTATTCGGTCTAGAATCGACATTTTAACTACAATTGGTTCGAAGAGCTTTACATATTCTCCAGTGGAATTGTAATGCTTAATGTGGATTCCTATATTTTTGTTCGCTCCAACAACTCCCAGTTTCCATTTGCTATTTGGGGTTTCTTGGGGAGAAAACAAAGGGGACTTAAACATTTCATAATCATGAGGAAAAGGCACTTGAACGTTCCACTCGAACTTTACAGTGACGAGTTCGTATCCCGGACGAATCCAATTGAAAACTTCGGCCATTGTTATGAAGGAAGAAGCAAAATTTGTAAGGATGTCGAATGACTGCAATAAAGAAAGGCGAACGAAATCAGAAAAACGTGACTAAAGATACTTCATGAACTAATTAATAATCAACTTACCCTTTTATTAGCCGTTGTAGTAGATTATTTGTGCACACCAGACAAGGAGATGAAAAGTGAAAAGATGTAAAATAAATTGCTCTGTAAGTTTTTCAGAATATGATAAAAATGCAAGCAATTAAGTCCTTGTTTTTTTTAATTTTAAAAACGAACAGTGGAACAGTACTACAGCAGCAGACGAGTATGTGGCTTCTTCCATATACCCGGCGGCTATCAGCTGCGAAAGCGAAAAACAAACGATTATAACGGTTATTATCAGTTTATCAGTTAACTGATTTATGAGTTAATGAGTTATCACAAACATCAACATCAATCTTCACAGTTCACCGATCTTCACACAATATTACATAAAATAGTGAAAAGTTTGAACCTTCTGAAGTATTTATAGTTAAAGAAAAATATTTCATTGATTTTATATTTACTGCGATAGCGCCACAGTTTCTATAACGGTTCGCCGTATTGAAAGTGTTGACAACTCAATGGTGATGATGAATAGGTATCAAAAAGGGATTTTTTGCTTTCTACTTCTACATACATTTTACCATTTTTGTTAATGAATATTGTCTGTTAGTTGTGGATAATTCTTGAGTAAGATTTTCACTATTGCCTCATTTATTTATAGGCTACAATCAGGTTTCTTCAATCTTATTCCCTTGATCACTAATTGACGGGAAAGAATGTTAAGGTAAGAGTAAAAGCATACTGCAAGCATGAAGAATCGACTTCACCCAATCACAACTTTCTTAGTAAAACTACATACTCTTGTGCCACATAGCCTATTTTGTGTTATTTTTCAGTATTGTTAATTATGAAATATTGGCGTAATTATGATTGGCAATTTCAGGTTACCTGGCTTTAATTTATGCCCATTCGTCATTTACATAAACAATACTATAGGGTGTCACCATTCCTGAATTTCATTTCAAAGAAAAAAAGGACGTTGCATACGTTTGTTGGCTAGTATTTTTTTTCTTATATTCAGTACCAGCTGATCGACTGGTGGTTAGGATGTTATCTCAGCGAAGTCCTAACCGGCTTGTGGATCGGATAGTAGTAGGTTCGAAACCTGGTCCCGGCACGATCCTTTTTTTTTTACATCATTTATTCAATCTCTCTCGTTTTCCTCTGTGATTTGATAATATATCTATAACTTGAATCTAACGAAAAAAATGTTTAAATATAATTTAAATCTTCGTATTATGACCGATTATGACTTCGACATCGAGCATAACATTTTTAAAAGTGCTGCCTTCTAAAACACGAATGTAAACACTAAATATGCATGCATCTTGCATCACCTGTACCAGTCGCTTCTCCTCCATCGACGCTTATTTTTCTCATGTTTTCACTGTTTACTGTTTTACTTTCCCAGTTGTCGGAAATGTAACTGGTTGCATGTCGTTTCTCGTACATGACGACTGTCTATTTTTAATGAGATTCAATTATTCAACTTGTTAATTTGGCACGAGAAGAAAGATTTTTAAATTCTTTTAAAATCCTGGATGCAATATTTAAAAAATTGGCGAATATAGAGTGTATGAGACCATTTTAGCTGGAAAACCTTTCGTCCTTTTCGGTCAAAGATTTACAATTAGACATTTTCAATTGAGCTGAATCTACAAAGAAATTTTATTTGTCCGAATTCAAGAGCACAATTATCTATCTTGATTTTCGTTCTCGATTCTCGACAGTGCAGACGGCGCAGATAATTAACGTCGAAGTGTGATCCTGGAATATTTGGCCACCGATTGGCCGATTAGATTTTCTGCGGAATTCTAACTTTTGTCATCTGTTGTCATCTTATGGGAAGACGTTTGTCGACGACAGTAAAGGCGATGAAGTAGGATCAGTAGCCAGTCGACGACGGGATCGCTTACCACGTCCACGTCTTATGAATTGCCGTACCGTTAACATCAAACACTTTTTGTAATTTTTCAATTGGATCAATTCAAATAATGATCTTCGACTTGGTGTTTTAGACGAAGAATAATCCTGATTCATCAACGATTGAGTCTAACTTGATAATGCAACGTTTGTATATAATAATTAGAGATTTCATGACAGAAAAATGGTGTCCTTGGTGTCCTCAATTAAACTCCTGGCTCCTTTGCTTTGATGAATCCAACAAGTTTGACCGTCCACCGAAAGTCCCGTGATGGAGCAGATTTCAACATGTCAATGGCAAGTTCTCGCAATCGTCACTTCTCCTATTTAAAAATGAAACGAAACTCCCTGATTCCCTAATCTTCCTCCCTTGAAATTTCCTGATCTTTTGGTCAAACATAAACAAAATGCCCAGTGTCATTTTTATTATTATTATTTGAGTTTTTGGCTTATAAAAAGTTTCAATCGCAGTTAAACACCCTGTTATAATCTCTTCAGGTACTGTCGAAGTGTTGAGCTGTTGCTGTTGTTAAGAGTAAGCATTACATGAGCTTAAATAATTAATTACCTTATATACTATTTCAATGTTTTTTTTTAAACAAATAGGCTAGTTGACTTGTGAGACAGATGTTTGTTTTCTTTCTCGTGAAGATTGACTGCCTTTCAATTGAATGGTAAGAACATTCAATGTTATTTTGACTCTATAAGCACGCTATAAGTAACAAACAATATTTGGGCAATGAAATGCCAATCAACTTCTCTCAAATTGTGGCTTCTTTCATCGCTCATTTTTAGAGAAAAGTTGGCTGTCATTAAATGTTGTTCCTTGCATCACTTTTCCACTAGTTTCTTTTGTTTCAATCAATTCAACATTCCGATTCTAGAGCTTTACTAAATTTTAAATAAGTACAGAATACTTAAATTATAAATTATTGTTTAAGTTTTTAATTGTATTCTGTTTTCTGCTCAATTTTGCTTCACTTTGCTTATTAAATAAGACTAAATTTCTGACGTATATGCCATTCAAACACTTGCACCAATATATTCATTGCGAAAATAGGAGCAAATCCAGCTTGAGAAAATAGGACACAGCACGGAACGATTAAAAGAAATTAGAAAATCAATACATCGTTAACACACATCTTGAAATGACGTTACAAACGGATAGGGTATGAAGAAAAAGACATGAAATTCATTTATCTATCCGTACTTGCCACTTGTAGCATCCGATCGCTCTATTATCTACAGTTTCCAGTTTTAGAACTTCTCTACGAAATCACAACAACTTGTGAAATGGAATTTTAGAATGGTGTCAATTGGACGAAATCGATAAGAGCAAATCAGTTGTAACCTACATATAAACCCGTAAAGGACATTTTATACAGAGTAGCTAAGCCGCTTTGACGATTTGAAACAAATGTTGTTGTTCTAGTCAAATTTGGCGGCCATCATTTCTTGGAGGCGTGGTTGGGGGATTGGAAAATAAGAGGAGGAAAGGATTGAAAACAAAAACGTGAGAGTAGGAGTAAGAGTGAACAAATTAGAAATTCGAGACAGTCGTTTACAGAAATCTGAAGCAGACGGACGATAGCGTTCTATTTCGATTCTCTGGTGTAAATTTGGCCAGGAGTGGGTCATTTTACTACAAGCACTTGATTTTCCCATTTGATTTTTTAAAAAGATTTTAAATAATTAAATTTTCTCGCAAATTGTGAATCGTGATTTTTGCTTAATTTTGAAAAAAAAAGAAAGAAAGAAGCAGAACTATTTTTACGTTTATAACGTGTAAAGGGAAAATGGTGGGCGGTCGTAGTGGCAGTTATTCGTTTGAAGAGAAAAATCTCAGCAGTTCAGCAGAACGCGATCTCGGTGATGTACCAAAGTAAGTCCATACAAAACCTCTTTATTTTACTGGACTAGTACGTCATTTCAATTAACAAAACTGATGTAAAACAATTTTCTGTTGCTAATTAAAAATTTGTCTTTAATTATTGTTGGCATTGTGCACTATAGAGGGTGGAACGATACGAAACCAACGTAAACTTTCCGCCCACTTAACATTTGTGTAGTTCGTTATTATTTGTCAATATCACATCATATTTTTTTAAAAATCCTGCAATATTAAGGTCTCGAATTACAAAATATTTCGATCGTTAAGATTACAAGTAATAGAATATCTGTATAATTGAGAATTCCCTTTTGAATGGGAAATATTGTGTGATAGAATTATCAACATCTGTAAGGTCTTTGAGGGTGGTAGCCTAGTAGTGATAAGCTTAAACATGATGATGATTTGAATGATCAACTCTGAAGGAAATGTGATACCACAGAAATGATGGGTGATGCTGGCGGCGTCGACGAGGTGGACTATGCCAAGCAAGTTGAACCGGCTTCGGAACGCAAGCGACGCTATTTCAGTTTGGCCGTCATCACTTTCACGGCTTTTACTTTTAATTTATCCTTCTCCATTATCCTGACCAGCGCAAAACCTTATCTCGATCAGGTATCCATTCATCTATAACTCAATTTTTGTAAAAATCCCTTTTTTAATATGATATTGATTTTCATATTCCAGATGGATCCGGAAGCTGGAACGCAATTTCTTGGTTTGTTCATCGCTGCTCAGCCGTTGGCCCAACTGTTTTTCAGTCCACTCCTTGGTTATTTGGGAAACAAATTTGGATCTATTCGATTATTGTCCATCTTGTCGACTCTTATCCTGACGGCAGGATTCGTCCTTTACGCTTGCGTTTCAGCTTTACCCGCACCGAGACGGTGGTACCTTTTCGCTGCCCGTTTCCTCGTCGGAGCTGCTGCTGGTTTGTGAATGATTTTTAATAATTTTTTAAAAAAATGTTCTATTAATCCTACACTTTCAAATCTTTTAAATTGCAGGATCGATTACGTTGTGCTTTAGTTACATCGCATCGGCAACGACGGTGAAAGAAAGAACAACGGCCATTTCACTTTTCAGTCTGGCCGGTTCGACGGCCTTTGTCCTCGGACCAGGCAAATCAAAATTATTTCCTTTTTTGTTTCGAACATAATTTTTAATTAATTTATAATTGCAGTGATTCAATTGGCATTTGCCCCATTGGGCGTTGGCACGGATATTCCTATTGGTGGCGATCTTTACCTCAACTTGTTTACCGGCCCGTCTTGGCTATCCGCTAGCATGGCTCTGTTGAACGCTTTAGTGTTTCTACCTGGCGTGTTCACCGAACACAATGTGGCCAAGAAGGAAGGTGAATTTGTGGCTACGATGGCCGCCAAGAAAAGATCGGCAACTGCCACCTGCCCATCGCCCGGAGAAATGGCTAAAAAGATCAAACAACAGAAACGTCCCGACAAATGGGCTTTGATCGTTTGCATCATCATCTTCGCTTCCGTCCAGTTTAATTTCATTTTCCTTGAAAGTGTAGCTACTCTACTAACGATCGAACAGCTGGGCCTGTCGGAGAAATCGGCCATCGTCATGGTGGGATTGGCATTCGCAGGAGCTGGCGTCTACAGTGGCGTCATCTTTGCCATTTTAGGACCTCTGGCTCGCATGTAATAAATTTTTAAACCAACTAGAAATTCTAATTGACTAATAACAAAATTAACATTTTGCAGATTGGGAGAGAGAATTCTTCTCATCATTGGCATTTTCCTATTAGCCATCGGTCCCGTTTTGCTCTTTCCTTATGGCGGTCCACCTCCGCCCATTAAATACTCGAACATGAGCCACGGCATCACATCTACAATAGGAGCCGATAACAACACTCTGGTCCAAGAGTTGACGTTCAGCTACAATTATGGATGGCTTTCTTTAACATCGATGGGTCCACATGATATTTCAGGTAAATTATTCCCCCCACGCTAAAATATTTACTACAGTTAACTGACATTTCATTCATCGTACGTTATATTAATGAAGGAGGTTGTCCAATCGATGTCCAGCCTTGGTGCGGCTACACGTCAGCTATCCGAGCCGAACAGCTGATTGCCGGTTTCGTCTTGATTGTGACGGGATTTCCCATGGGAGCTGCCATGACCAATTCCATCTTTAGTAAGATTATCGGCCCATTTCCACAGGTCTGCTGTTATTTCTAATATTGTTATCTTCTCTTGCTTGGATTTAATTTTCATTTCCTTGATGTATTTTCAATTAACAGGGTACATGGATGGGCATATTGGCAGCTGGCGCTTGTTTCGCTCGAGTTCTATGTCCCATTTGCGTCACAAATATTTATTCGGCATTCGGTCCTTTAGCGGCGTTCGCTTTCATGACGGGGATCATGGTCCTCGTTCTCATGTTGCTTCTCATCTACTACCGTCATCTTGTCCCTTATCGTTACGAAGACATCGAAGAACCCATTCCTTTTTTGATAACTTAAAAAAACATAGTCGCAACATTTATTGTTTGGGAGTTTTAAACTGTTGGTTAAATTCCCCGGCATGAATTGATTTTCTTGTTACACAAAAAAAAGGAATAAAATGTTGTGAGTCATGAACTAATTTACCAATTGACTTTTATCTTTTCTACATCGTTCCGGGTTTCCCTTTTTACCTTTTCAGGTCTAATAATAAAAAATGAGCTGATCCAAAGTCCTTGGCTAAGTTTTAGCTCTTAACAATTTCATATCTGTTTTAATTGTGTAGTCTATGGCAACGTGAGGTAGACATATTTATTTGAAAATACGACCAAAAAAACAACGCCTGGATATTGATAAGAAGCAAATCAAAGACTGTGTGCATTGGACTACGGCATTGTGTTGTAATCAGATTTTAGTGAGCAGTGGTGTTGTAGGACGCGTTTCGTGACTTGCGGAATTTTTCCAGTTTTAACGAAAAACAAAAGGAAAAAGGGGCAATGTCAGAAGGGAATCGAATCTGGTGGTGATTCAAGCGCAGAATCAATTGACGCACTTGATTGGTAGCATCAAGGAAAAATGCTGAAACGTGGCGGAAGTAAAAGTTACAGTCTGGAGCCAATCTACGATCCGAAGAAGGTGTCGACAGACAATAATGGCAATCAAACACCCATTGAAAACAGGTGATTATATTGTCTAATTTTTGATGTAAATGAAATAAATTGAATTTATTTATTTTTTAGAAATGATGCGGATGAGAAACCGCTGTCGGATTACGCCAAGCTTATGGAACCGGCCAAAGTGCGTAAACGTCGCTATTTCAGTTTGGCCGTCATTTGTTTCACGGCTTTCATCCTGGCCTTGTCCATCTCCATCGTCATGACTAGCGCCAAACCTTACTTGGACCTATTAAGTTTTAAAATACTTCTATTGTCTTTATTTCATGATAATTTTAATGAAATGTTTTTTTAAAATTCATCCAGATGGATCCGGATGCCGGAACTGAATTTCTTGGATTGTACATCGCATCGCAGCCGCTGGCTCAACTCTTTTTCAGTCCTTTGATGGGTTTCCTGGGCAACAAATTGGGATCGATTCGAATTCCAGCCATAGTCTCGACGTTCATCTTGGCCATTGGCTTCTCCTTTTACGCCTGCATTTCGGCTCTACCTGAACCAAGGAAATGGTACCTCTTTGCAGCTCGATTTGTTATCGGATCCGCTAGCGGTAAAATCTTCAAATGTTCACTTATAAAAAATTCAAACTGTTTAACATTTTCTTTCGCCAATCTTATTAAGGGACGTCCACTTTATGTTACAGTTACGTCGCATCGGCCAGCACCGTCAAAGAGCGGACGACTGCCTTGTCTCTTCTTCAAATGTCCAAGTCCTTTGCGTTCATCATTGGACCACGTAAGTTATCTACGCAAATTCAATGAATAAATCGGAAATTGAATGATAATAAAGAAACCGGAAAATTCAGTGATTCAAGCCGCGTTCGCTTCTCTGGGCGATGGTCAAGATCGTCCAATTGGTAACGACGATTCAAATATTTACTGGAACATGTACACCGCTCCGGCCTGGCTATCCGTCATGTTGTCTCTGATCAACATTGTCGTGTTGATGCCGTTCATCTTCACCGAATTCAACATCGCCAAGGAGGAGGGCGATTTTCTGGCAGCCAGGGGACTTGAAAAATCTTCGACGGCGGAAGAAGAGGAAACTGTGAAAAAAGTGAAGCCGGACAAAGTGGCGTTGATCGTCTGCATCGTCATCACTGCCACGACTCAATTTAATTTCAATTTCATCGAAAGGTGTATATTACATAAGATAAGCTTATTCTTTTCATCTTCTCTATAATTATCGCGTTTAATGCAGCACGGCTACGTTGTTGGTGATTGAGCAATTGGGCGTCACACCAACCAGGGCCGTAGTCTTGGTAGGTATCATGTATTCCGCCGCCGGAGTTTACGGCCTCTTTATGTTTGGCTTAGTTGGCCCAATATCGCGCAAGTAAATGATATGACCCTATTCTTAATGATTTGAACTATTTTTAATTTCCCGCCGGTTTTATCTCTTATAGATTGGGTGAACGGATTGTATTGATGGCCGGAATTATTTTCGCCATGTCGGGAGTCCTCTGTGTCTATCCTTACGGCGGGCCTCTACCACCTTTGAAATTCATTAACGAAACAGTTGACGGTCTGAATTTTCAACGCTCAAATTATTCGTTGCATCTGTTAATCAAAATTTCTTTTATGTATTTCAGAATTAACGACGCCGAGGAGTTTTTCTTCTACGTGGAATCCGCTAGAGTCGCCAGACATCGATGATGTTTTTCCAACTTGTTACAACGTTTCCATTGCTTTAACAAATGGTAAATAGAATGAAATCAATCGATTTTAAAAAGGAACGAAATTGTTATCAAATTATTAAAGGAGCCGGTTGCCCGGTCGATTCGCAGCCGTGGTGCTGCGAGATTCCAGCCATCCACTCTGAACAGTTAATTGTTGGCTACGTGTTGATCTTCACCGGTGTACCCATCGCCATTATGATGTGCAATGTCATTTTCAGCAAAGTTCTAGGACCGTATCCACAGGTTGGGAATACCATCAATTCAAAATTTGTTTAATTGTGTTTAATATCCGTTCAATTAATATTATTACAGGGAACTTGGACGGGTCTTTTAGGTTCCGGAACGGCTATGGCTCGAATCCTCTGTCCACTCTGCATCACTAGTTTGTACGCTGCGTTCGGTATGCTGGCCACTTGTGGGTTTTTGACGTCCGTTATGTTAGTTGTCCTTGTCATTTTCGCTGTATCCTGCCGTCGACTTGTCCCGTACACAGGCAGGACCTGATAGGATTTGTTTATCCGTGAGACCTTGCTCTCAATATTTGTCAATCCTTTCTCAAATTGCTATTAGTCGGATGTTGTTCGACTGATGGCCTTTTACAATGTCCAGTCATTTGTTTTCTATTACTCACACACGCAATAGCGATTTGTTGTCTATGTTACGTCATCTGGCGGCGATTTTCGGGGTTTGTTTGGACCCACCCACAGTATACGGGAGTCGATAACGAATGCCCAGAATAACCCACTATTTTTTGTGATTCATTTGTTTACGAAAAATGTTTGACGATTTTTTAAAAATATGTTGAAATAAATGCGTAAAAATCCAATGCAAAGAGAAACAATAGTTTACAGTTTGTATTTCATTATGGTTTACCGTAATCATCGTTCAAAGGCTATGCCCGACTTAGTGGAAATGCCTATAAATAGGGGCGTCGCGATGAATCCAAATCCAAGTCCGCCATTTTGGTTTTTGATGTCAATATGAACGAATCGATTAAATTCATTCTTTCTTTAATCGCCGTCATTATCGTCGGTCTCATTCTTATGGTGGCTACCGGATTAACGGTTTATTACGGATTTTGTCCTGCCGGCCGTGCTGGATCGGTCGTCGACACTCATTCGATCCCAAACGCCCATTGCAATTGTCCTCGTCCATCAAACTGTACGGCGGAGAAATTATGTCCGATAGAACCACCGGAACTGTGTCCGATTCATCCGCTCATGCCGTCCCCACCCGATCCTAACGCTTGCATCCTACCGTGTTGCACTCCTCCTAAAAAGACGATTTCCCAGTGGCAACCGGCTCCACCTCGGCCCGTTTTACCTAAACTGACGGAAGAAGAAATCGGGAGCAAAACGGTGCTGGAATGGGTCATGTCTACCCGGCCAAATTCAATGGAGCGTCTGAATGTTCTGACTCAATTGATGGAATTCGGCGTCGAGCCTTACGTTCACGCCATGAGCCGGCGGAATTGTAAAGCGCCGTACAGGATGTGCACCATGTGTCGTTCGGATCGCTACGAGTACCTGCGCTGCGCCATGCGGACCAGAGTGACGGCCAACAAATTCGGCTACTCCGTCAAAAACAAACTGACGAAAGTCAATCCCAATTTTCTCGAACAGTTCGCCAAAGACGCTCATTGGATGTCGCTTAATTACAATAACTATCTGACGTTGGAAGATTACGAGCCTCTCACGGAAGCTTATCGGGCCTTTTGGTTCATCGGTGACGACAAAGGCAAACGGACGGAATGTTCTTGGTGTACGGACGCTTACGATCCGCCCACTCACCTCGATTGTCTCCGCACTGGATGGGGTAGTATTTAAGTTGATCAATTTAGGCCTATAATTTGCTTGTCAAAATGTAAATTTTCATGCGGGAAAAATAAAATGCAAATCTCTCTAAATTCTTTGAAATATGTTTTATTTAACTAAATTACACACCACCATTCAAAGTATCGATTAAAAAAAATATATATTGTATCGACCCAGGATGCAATCAGAATAATTTACTTGAAAGATAACAAAAAAAAAACTAATAAAAACAATCAATACTTGACGACCTCGCCCGTTTTTTTTTTTATCTGCAATGCATCTGTTGCTTGGGTCTGTAAAACTGATAAGGGAAACATAACTGATGGCGTCCGGCGGGCGATTTTGAAATATAGGTATATCGGACGAGACTGTTATACAAGTGCACACACAAATGATTTGTTCACATTATTAGAGACACGATGGGAAAACACACAAGACAAAATAAGGGACTGATATAGGCCTCTAATAATTTTGACTTTTGAACGTCGTCACGTTGGACGTCCACCCAAAGATAAATCGATGACGTAATATCGCGATGATTGGCATCTTTTCTTTAACAGTCTAGGATACATATCGAAAGACCAAATAGAAAAGATACATTGGATATACAGCTTGAGTGTATTGTACATATCAGTGGCACCATATTTGATAGTTTCGGATAGTGAAACACATTCGGGATAGTGAAGGACAGGTAAAAAGGAGACACGAAAAGGGAAGGGTGTGCAATCGGCCTACGCTCATCTACAGTCAGAGAAGATTTTTAATTGTTTTTTCAACTCATTTTACTGTGAAACATTTAAGTTATATCAAAGCCGAAAATCAAACAAGACAATGTTCAAATCGGGGGCCAGCAAAAAATATAAATTGGAATCGATTTATGATCCCAAAAGTGTCACCTCTGCAGAAACACCAAAAGTCAATTACGAAAATGAATACGGGTACGTAAGTTTGATAATTTGAAAACAAAAATATTTTTATGTTAATTGTCTTAAAACGTTTCAGCGATGACAAATCGGCGGAAAAATTCACCGGATCCGACGGAGTCATTGACTACGCCAAAATGACAGAGAAACCGTCGATTCGCCGGAGACGTTTCTTCAGTTTGGGTGTCGTCAGTTTCACGGCATTCATCTTCAATTTGTCCTTTTCCATCATTTTGACTAGCGCCAAACCTTATCTCGACAAGGTATATAGCAGCAATATTATTACACAATACATAGCGTTTGAATTTAAAAATCAAATCAAATTAAAATTCAGATGGATCCGAAAGCCGGTACAGATTTCCTTGGATTGTTCATCGCAGCCCAGCCATTGGCCCAACTCATTTTCAGTCCATTGATGGGCTATTTGGGTAATAAATTAGGATCAATCCGTATCCTTTCCATGATATCCATGTCTTTCCTGGCCGGCGGATTCGCACTTTACGCTTGCGTCGCCGCACTTCCCGAACCGAGACGTTGGTATCTTTTCGCGGCTCGTTTCCTCATCGGAGCTGCTGGTGGTTCCATCACGTTGTGCTTCAGTTACATCGCAACAGCTACGACCATCAAGGAGCGAACGATGGCCGTTTCTCTGTTTCAAATGGCACAGTCTTCCGCTTTCGTCGTCGGTCCAGGTAATTTTTAATATTTCACTTTTAAATTTAAAAACTAAGCAAATTTGATTTTGTCATGGTGCCAACAGCCATTCAGGCAGCTTTCGCTCCATTGGGCTCCGTCATTCCGGAGGAAGGCGAATCGCAAATTTATTTCGACATGTACACCGGTCCAGCTTGGCTGTCCGTCATTTTGGCCATCATCAACGTCTTCGTCTTTTTGCCTTGCATGTTCACAGAGTACAACATCGCCAGAGAGGAGGGCGAATACCTGGCCGGCCTGGCTGCCAAAAAAGACAAAGAAGCCAATAAAGAAACACCGAAATTGAAAGATCCTGACGTCATTGGTTTGGTCACTTGCATTATCGTCTTCGCTTCTGTCCAGTTCAATTTCATTTTCCTTGAGAGGTACTGTATAACATAATTAAAAAAAAAAAAACGCAATCGATTGAATCAGATGATTCTGATGATCTTTTCAAACATAGTGTCGCTACTCTTCTGACGATGGAAATGCTTGGATGGGACGAACAGAGGGCCATCGTCATCGTTGGCATTGGTTTCGCTTGTGCCGGACTTTACAGTGGCCTCATCTTCTCCGTTATGGCACCAACGTCTCGCAAGTACGTCAAAATCATCTTTAATGCTGCGCATATGGACTTATATTTCTTTTAAATATTCTTACAGGGTTGGAGAACGTATCGTCATGTTGGCCGGCATTCTTTTCCTGCTTTTGGGACCAGTGGCGCTTTATCCGTACAGTGGACCTCCTCCTCAATTCCGCTGTAACGAAACAGGTCCGTTACATACACATGTGGTCTATATAACATGAATATAATATATAATAATATGGATAACATCTTCCTTAATTTCTATCATTTCTAAATTTAATTCTTCTAGGAATCGACGAAGGTTCACCGGCTCGTTACTTCCCGGAACTTTTACTCAAAGACGGAATTTCCGGTCTCTGGAACACATTCGAAGAAAGCATCGAAGAGCCTGGGGCTAACGACACTTGTCGACCGATCGAATCGTTTTTCGACACTTGTTCTTTAAATGCAACTTGTTGCATACCCGACGGTATTATTTTAAAATTGTTAAATTTTAATAATCCATCCCATTCAAAGATGTAATAATGTTTGATTTTTGTTATTTATGTACTATACAGCCGGTTGTCCGAATTGCGCTCAACCGTGGTGCGAAACTTTGCCGGCAATTACTTCAGGGCAGATGATAACCGGTTTCGCACTTATCGTCACTGGTTTCCCAATGGGCGCGTCTATGGGCAACGCCATTTTCAGCAAAATCCTCGGCCCCTTTCCGCAGGTTTGTTTCACACTCATTATATCTGTTATTTATTACTCTCTAATCTCATCCATTTCTTTGGCATATCAATAGGGCACTTGGATGGGTATCTTGGGTGCGGGCGCTTGTCTGGCCCGTGTTCTCTGTCCGATTAGCGTCACCAATCTGTACTCAGCTTACGGGACGTGGTACGCTTTCGGGTTCATGACGCTGGTCATGGCCGTCGTTTTGGTCATCTTCCTCATCTTTTACAAACATCTAGTTCCCTACAAATACGACGAGTCCCGCTAGTCAACATTTCCAACTGTGTTTTGTTTGTTTTTTTGTTAGAGAGAAATTTCCAATTTGTTTTTTTTGTGGCTTTTATTGTATGATAAACCTCTGCGGTTGTATTTGTACGTCGTATACTACACCCTATATAATATACAGCAGTCATCATGCCTGGATCCAGTGAGTGTATCTTCATTAAACGCATGTGCGTGCATATAGTATCAACATAATAATAATATGTATACAAAGTCTATATTGTAGGTTAAGATATTTGTGGTTTTTATCGAGTGGTCGTCTATACTTCTTTTTTCAAAAGGCACTCAAGCGACGACCTTTGAGACCATCGGGTTCAAACAAATAATCCATCGTGGCACCATCTTTGCCTTGAGCGACGTCCTCTTCATCTTCATCGTCTGAAGACGGTTCTCCAATTTCATTGATTTCCAAGTCGAATTTGATTTTCATGGGCTCGCTCGCCTCATCAGAGATGATTATTGCAGGTTCTAATACAATAAAATCATTTGAAAATATGAATCGTAAAGAATGAATTATTGGGGGTTGTTGTTATTATTTACTGGTTGATTTTCTTCGCAGTCTGTGCTTCTCTATTTTGGCGAGGTAGAAACGATGGAGTAGAAAATAAACAACGCCACATATTCCGGCGCCAGCACCAAGAATTCGAAATGTCGTCCTCGTACCGAAATTGGCCATCATAATGCCACCGGCAAAACTGCCCACTCCGCGACCTTTTTGTCCACATCAGAATTACATTTTTTTGTGAATACCGGAATAAGGAGAAGTAATACGAAACCCTACCGAAAGAATAGTGAAAGGAACCAACTGCTCCGTTCAACGTCGCCAAGAGACCAGGTGGAGCTGCCGCGGCGCAATAAATTGAACTCGCCACGGCCATCATGTGGACAGTGACGGCCTCTAAAGCTTCGAATGGAAGACTCAGCCACGGATCCCTGTTCATTTTACGTTATTAATTACATAATAGTCAAGATTTCCTGCTATGATATTGGACTCACCAGATGAATGAATAGCCAAAGAATCGAATGCAATAAGCCAAGAAGGCGAGAACGATGACGTTGACGGACCCAATTTTACGTACGATAACATCGGAGACGTAGAGAAAAGGAATGCCAATGATGCTAGCAAAAGTGATGGTCATTCCTAAATTGGAAATTGGAATTTTAAATCATTACTGCGTTTTACTATGTAGATAAATCTTTACCTAGGAGGTAGCTGCTGGCTTCCAGTTCGGTTAGATAAACAAAGAGGAAAGATTCGAGGAAGCCCCAACAGGTGCCGAGTAACAACATCATGATCATAAAGATGTCGACATCGATCAGCCGGATGAGTTTAGATATACTCGTCATCAGCTTGGTGGCCTCTGTGTGTTCCTCAACACCGACGTCCAATTGGCTCATAAGAATAATCACGACGACAAACATTCCATCGGCTAAATAGAAGGTGATCGAGTAGTCTGGGTAACCTGTTAATTGAATTTATTAAGTGAAATTGAATCTAAATTGAATCTAATAATAAATATTTTTGATTTAAACCTTTTCCTTCGACGGTCCAATCGAGTATTATTCCAGCGAGAACGGCCTGAACGTAGTAAATAAACACTTTCTTCAAGTGACATGCTAATTAAGAAAATTAAATTGTTACGTAATAATACTTACGCAAATGGCTTGTCCTATAACGCCAAATAGACGCTGTTTTCCAAGATCGCCGTGATGTTTCTTGACCATTTTAATGGCAGTTGCATCTAACCTATAAAACAAGCGCTTATTAGTTTTATACGTTAAGGAATGAAAAGTATAATCTTAAAGAATCTACATGGAGAAAGACGTGGCTAGAGATCCGGAGGCGATAATGCGAAGGATAAAATACAGCCAGAATCCTTTATTGTGTTTTATTCGTTCCATTTCATCTTGTTGTTTCTGCTGTTCGACAGACAATTCCACGCCATTTTTGGAAATGGAATTATTCAATTCTGAGATCGGCGCAGCGATGGCTGGACAGCGGATTGGGCAGTTGCATAGGAGTGAAGCTGGAATTCGAGTCTGGTCCGTTTGAGCGCTGACTATTTGAGTCGTGCAATTGCCGCCATCGCCAGAAGGTATCGCGTCGAGGACTTGGAGTACGGCGTCCATTTCCAGCACGGACGTCGATCCGGTCGCGATTTGAGTGCAATTGCCATCAGAGAGGCAGAGCTGCATCCGCACGGGTACCTCACAATCCATCGGTTGGCACTGGGAAGGTGTCCAGTCGATCGTCCACATTTCTCGGCTGGCGTCGCATGTGTAATTCTCGAAGCGCAGAACGGCTCCCAATCGACTGCAGAAGATTTCGGCGGGAGTTTCAAACTCCGGTCCCGACGATTGGACGTCAGACGGAATGCGAGCGTCGATATGCAACAAGGAAGTGTGGAAAACGGCCACCAAAGTGACGACAATGATCAAGATGAGCTTGTAGCTGTGAAATTTGTCCGCCAGCATACCTGTGTTACATTACATAATAATAAGCCAAAACAATTGTTATAGATAAAGGAGAGGGGATTTCATTATATAAAAGACCCACCAGCTATTGGAGGCATAACAGAAGTGACGAACGGCAGAACCGAGTAAATGATGGCGATCTCTTCAATGTTGAGACCCACTTGGATCATTTGAAGCGTCATGTATGGCAAATACAGCGACACAGCTGTATAGTAACATATTAACAAACAAATGTAAGAAAAAATGCACCGGCAATCTCATCAAATTTAATTGAAAAAATTACCGCCATAGTAGAGTAACATGGTCATCTTAAGAGGAACCAGTTGCTTGTTGATGGCAACGGCCTTTTTGAACTTGTTCTTCCATCCGGAGGCATCGTCGGGGTTACCATCCATTGAATTCTGGCTGACGAAGAAAAACTGACGGGCGCCTTTCGATTGGAGCAAAAAATGCAGACGACGACTAAAAAAGCGACTTGAAAATGAACTGACGTGGCCGTGATCTCGGTGAATGAAAAGACGAGATGCTGTGGTGTGTGTTTAGTCCTGAGTGAATAAGAAGTCAGCCAAGACTGAAGTCAAATGTCGAATGTGTTGCCCGTTTTTGTTCTCAAAACTAGTCCTCCCTCATCCCAACCATCTCCTCATCTCAAACTCTATTGAAATATATTATCGTGTCGGATTACAAGTCTCTCGTGTAGAGCGCCCTTCGGAACGGCAGCTCTAGCGCTCTATTATGTCGTGGATCTCATAGTAACACACACACACACAGTTATGAGAAACCTCCATAAGCCATGCCGTACTACTGCACATACTGTACACCTATAAAGTAGCGCAACTGATTGCATGTTTTTTATTCATGAATTTTGCTTCGCCAAGAAAGATAAAACTCGGAATACGGAAGAGCACAACCCGGGTGTGTGTTGGAATTGATTGAACCACCATCACTTGGAAATGCAGAGCTATAGATTGATGTTGTCATGGATTATTCATCATGCTCGGGTCTTTATTTAACCAGCAGCCAACGCTATATCCTATTGTTCCCTTTTTAATAAAATAAATAACTTCATAACACACAGTACCTTGATCATTTTTCTGATTTCGCTTTGTCTGCCGATTGAGCTGTCTTCTGTTTCACCAGGTTTCACCATCATCGTGCATGTACAAAAGATAAAAATTCACTGAACATATAACTACGCAATACGACACTGCGCATCAATCTACAATATAGCAAAATGGGTATCGACGGTCTTATTGAGTTAATAGAATTCACCTTAGACTTCCCGTTTGGATGTAGGGTTCTTTATCGGCATGACCTTCCCGAATAATCAACTTAATGACGAAGAGAAATCCATTAACTGCTGTACTTTTGGCTTGAAAATTTCTTACAATTATTCAAATTTTTTTGTTATTCGATTTTCGTATGAATAATTAGATAACGGACGATCTCTGCTACCTATAAAATAGACCGCGCATATGCTTACCGACTGTGTTTCAATATGTATCGAATAGCCAGAGAAAGGAATGCTTAGCATCCACCCAATCCAAAGTTCTACGTATCTTCTAAAATATTAAAAATAATATTCACCTACTTAACTGCAAAGTACTGTACGTGGGCGAAACTGTGACCCAGAAATTTCTAATCCGAGTTCAACAGCAACACGAAAAGTGAACAAACAGAGTAGCTGATATTTTAAGAAACGCCCAGAGAGCAACATCCTAGTGAATTAAAAAAGGAATAGTTATGAATGAATTATATTATGGCTCTGTAACATACACATGGAAATGTTATGAACGTTATCATTCACTTGGGTTCACTTCTGCTGGAACAAAATTAAATACATAAAGTGTATTGGAACCAGGATCTGGTTGGTGATTGTACACCAACTGGAAATCATCAACTATGAAATGATGATACGATGAGGTGTTCCAATCCTAATAAGAAATGACGAAAATTATTCATAGCTAGATTAAATTATATTCAATATTTCTCAACTAACCAGATCGCGAGTTGCAAGAAGAATTGACGTGGACGTCTGATTGAGCGAATCCAAGGCAACACTGAGATCTCGGATTTTCATAACTCGCTTCTCTCCGTGTGGAAGATCCGGTACAGTGACTAGATAATTGGTGGTGAATCTATTTGAAACAGTAACTATCAAGAGGCAGCCATGCAAAAAAATCCCAAATAAGTTGATCTCACCCAATTTGGTGATTAATATTGTGATATCGTGTTGGTTCGGGTTCTTGAATTTCTCGCAAACATAAACCTGTTTCCACGTCCCACAACCTGCATAAATAACACCAAAAAATTCAGTTAAAATGAACTCTAAAAAAAGTAAATAAAAGAGAATAAGAAAAACCTGATCATGCAACAGGTACGTGTGTGAGATCCCATCTGGGCGGAAGCTGACACAATCAATCCGTTTTTGTACTGAACACTGCGGCAGTTATCGAAAGCGTCGATAGTCCTTGTGAGTTTCAGAGAAGACGTGGAAATGATTTCAAAGCGCGGTGGATCGTGATAGTGAACGACGAGGTAATTTCCATCATGGCCAATGAAGATTGGATAATTCAAACCGCGTACGGAAGTGGGAGCGAGACTCACAGTGCCACTAGCTTCACATTCTCGTGCATTTGCCATTCGCCTGATTTCCAGACGAGATAAAAGATCCTAAAATGTGTACAAGTTTCAAATTATTACATGAGCGAGCATAAAGGTATAAAAGAAAAAGGATGAACAAATAACACTTGGGCTAGGTGGTCTTGCGGAAGTTGAGAGACAATTGTATGGCTGATAAGCAATCCATGACCAAAGCGAACCTTGAAAACAGTTTCACCACAGCTGGGAGACAAAATATCGGCTATCGTCAACGTTGAATTAAAGTGATCCACAATCCTATGAAGCTGAAGACAAATATTTCAGCCGCAAAAAAAAAAATTGAAACGAAAGTATTTCAAGGAGAATCTGGAAATCACTATAAATACCACTTCTCCAGATTTTAATTCACGAATAAGGATTGCTGTGGTTGCTTCATGAGGGCGACCATGGTCAAAAATCGCCGCTGTGACGAGTAAATCATCGTTGCAATCCATGCTGATTATGTCACAGTCTTGGTCTTCTTCTGTGAAAATCTCCGTACACAATAAGGAAAAGTAGAATAACAGATACGTAGAAAATTCTACATTTTTAGTTCTCACCTTCTCGCAATGTAGAGACTTTCTGTTCCAGATCTTTATAAGCCATTGATTTTCGACGATTTCGGCTGTGAACATTTTTGTTGAGTTCATGGAGAAACACCAAACTCGTCCATGAGTCACTATTTCGTGCAAACCGTAAACGGCTGATCGCCAATTATTTTCTAATTTCTTATTCATAAGAATTCAAACACATTGTTAGTTGTGATAAAGAAACCTATTAAAATACACGGAAAAACCTGATAAAATTGGTTGATTTGAATCCATTTCATTTTACAGTTATGCATATCAGACTCTTTATCTCCCGAACAGATAGCCCAACTAAAAATATTTGGAATCCTAGTAATCTGATGACAAATATTAAATTATTAATTTTGCATGATTTTGTAAAAAATAGTATATTGTTGTAACTTTGTTTGACAGAAGATGTTTTTTTCCAACATTTGGCATCAGCAATGATAGATCTCCATTGTCTGCAAACCAGCTCTGCGTTAGCCAAACTTTGAGAATTCAGGAGATCAAAAATTTTCTTAGCCAAGTGGGGATAGCCACCTGAAGCGAATGATCAGTTTAGTTAACATGATTATTAAATTTGTGTTCAATTGAAAATTTAAAACAAAAACTGTCATGGATGAAAATGAATTTACCTGCAAAAGAACTCAAAATGTCACTTTCCATGTTATTGTTGATGACCAATGTTTGGACATTATTTACCCTTCGCTTTGCCCCTTAACCCTCGCTGATTTAGTTTATTCCTATGTGATTGTTCAATTTTTGGGTGTGAGCAGTGAAGTAGTGTGGAAGTTTGTAATTTCTGTGGTAAATTGGTAATGATAAATCAGCAAATCAATTTCACTCTCGCTTGGGTGGCTTGGCTGGTTTGTTTACTGTTTTTTCTAGCAGACGAATACATAAAGAAGCGCGCTAGAAAAAGTCATTCAAAAGTCGTACACTATTTTAGTAAAACTACACTATTTTTTAACTTTGATCGCGTTCTTCTTTTCACACTTTTTTACGGCTCTCGTAACTTTATTCAATTATCTAAAATAAATATACATTGAAAATCTAGCCACGTTATACGGTACTCACAGCAGATTAGCCACAAAGGTGTGGCAAAAACAACATTCTAAATATTATATATGTTTCTGTAATCATTGGATATGGTCAATCAACTTCTTTAAATTTGTGACTTCTTTCATCACTCATTTTTAGAGAAAAGTTGGTTGTCATTAAATGTTGATGCTAAGTCTTGCATCCATTCTTTCTCGTTATCACTTCTCTCGCACTTCTCCACTAGTTTCTTTTGTTTTAATCAATTCACATTCAGACTGTAGGGTTTATTAAATTTTTATTTAAACAAATTTTACCATGCTATAATATTAAACATAGAAAATATCGTCCTAGACATGTAAAGAACTAAAGGAATTACCGTGTCTTGAAATAAAATTGGCATCTGAAGGTTACAATTCATGTTGAAAACTGAAAGGGACAATTTGTAATTCAAAGGAACTGTTTTATAACGGGACGTAATTTGAATTCATCTTTTAGACATTTTCGTTGGTTGAGTGTATTCTGTCCTTCGGTCTGTTCGGGAATGAATTGGCCAGACGTTGTGAAAAGGAATTTTGCTCTCAATTGGATATAAAATCCGAAAATTATCCAAGTCATATTTTGAGAGCTTCAGTAATAGTGCCGGTGTAATAACTCAAACGGAAAATCGATCACCTTCGATTCAGAAAATTCCTCGACTGGCAGAGCAACATTTATTGGACGGTTTTCCTCTTGAGCTACTCGACGGCGATTCAAACATGATCCGCCTGGAATGGATCCAAATAGTTTGGTATAAACTCGGTAAATTGGTGGAACGAAAGTGCATCTTTGTACTGTCCGTCATGGGCGTCTAGAGCAGCGGAAAATCGGCAACGCTAACACAATGTTTGGAATTAAAATGATGGCAAGTGTTCGACAAAGCGCATCAGAAGTGTAAGTATGCAGGTGCTGGCCGTCGAGGGACGTTCTGAATACGCGACTTGTTTTGCTGTTGGACACGTAAGGAACTCGAGCCCCAGAATATCACGGACTCCCGAGAAGTGAAAAAACGGTGACTGATATTTATTCAGCCAAAGATTTACTTCTACATTGTAATTTATTTAGTTTCAGAGTTGTTGCGTAGGAAATTGATGTGAGATGGTTAAATGTGCACAACACAGAATTTATTTTTGCCCTTTCCAATTTAATGTTGTTTATAAAATAGCACACGAAATCACAAAATAATATTTAAGCTTGAAAAATGCAGCCTATATAGTCATTTTCTTTTTCAGCTCTTTCGATTCTATTGCCCTTAAAAGTTTGATTGTATTATTCTGGAGATGTAGGGGGATTTGCAACCATTGCATTCTTGATCCAAGTGTCATAAGCTGGGATTTGGGTGAACACAGCTGGAAATTTAATATCGCCGCAGGTTTCCGGAAAGAAGCTGGCGATACCTACCTGAACTCCGTTAACAAGGATCGGACCGCCATCGTCATTCTAAATTCAACAAACAGGTGATGAATCGGTAGCAAAAAATAAAGAAATCTAAGTGTTAAGAGACTGACCATGCATGCAGAGGTGCCACCTTTATTGGCGCACATAATAGTATTACCGTTGAATAGTTTGCCACCCCATTTAAGAGAGCAGATAGAATTGTCGTTAATAGTGACCGTAGCTAAAAAAATTTTTAAACCCAATTCCTGTGGTTCTCGTAAATAAAACACGTCTCGCTTCCTCGCTCTATAGAACTTTATTCTTGACACTTGGATTCGCTTTTTCTTTACTTTCTAATCATTCGCATTTCTTCCCTGATGAGATTTTTTCTCCTTTGGATTTCTTCTCATCCGGTGGGTTTTATCTTGCGCAGTGTTTGTGGGTTTGATTGTTACTGAACATTTCAACTTCAATATGTAAATTTTGAAAAGGCAGGGAAATATATGTATTTAAACGTTTCAGTCTTCCAATCTTTATTTTAACGTTAACGTCGTCAAAGGAATTGGTGTTATGTCTGCAAATGGGTGGAGCGCATATTTACAAAAGTCGTTTATTCATTTGTTAAGTCACGTAACCACCCACGTAACTTTTCTTAAAACTTTTTAGGTTTGATTCAAGGCATCTTTGATATCCTCTATGACAGTAACGTCGTATCTGAGGAGGGCTTTGAATCTTGGGTATGTAGCGACGATCCTTTGGAGCGTAAAGGAAAAGCCGTGTGTCTGAAGATGATTACCTCTTTCCTTACCTGGCTGAAGGAAGCTGATCCTGACAGTGATTAAGAGGCCCACACTTGACTTTTTGAAGTGAGTAGCATGAAATGAAATTTCACATTCTGGATTTTGAACATTTATCCTCAAAAATTTCCCCTTTCTAATTTAACGTGCGACATAGTAACAAACCGCTAACCCTCCCATTATCCTTGTCAGTTTGTTGTCCCCTTGAAATCGAATTTGCTATAGACGTCATTTAAATTACATAACTTAGTAAGAAAGATGATAGAGTTAATATTTTCAAGATTAAGATGGCTGCGAAATGCGGCGTTCATGGTGACGACGGTTACCGTTTTCACGACCATTAGATGAGTTATGTTTGATTTAATAGACAAATATCTTCTTGAAAGTGACAAAAACTATTGCAAAATTCAAGAAAAAATGAATTTAGTGTAAGTAGTAGCTTTATTCCACACTCTTGAAAGCAAACAAATCTTGATTACTAAAGCAAAAATCAACATGAAACAGAATTATTGAGAAAAGATGAACCATGAGAAACCACAAACAGGAACGCCATACATAGGAGGAAATGTAAATCACTTAGGACTTGGTGAAATCTCTGACAACCAATTTAGACGTAGACTGACTAAACGAAATGGTTACCATTTGCAGCTCATCAACACAAGTGTTGAAAATTTGTGTAACTATCCGTCCAAGCCCCCGCTTCTCTCCGTTTCTCAACGGAAATTGAAATAGATCGCAGATAGACTGATCGCTTTTCTCATCCAAAATGATGGGTAGATCGAAGATTGTCACAAAGCCTCTCACGCAACGAATAATTAGATTGTAAGTGGTAAAAAATACTTCATCGCATATTTCATCACAGTCAGCCTTAAATGAGAACATTTTATGCAACGTCTCTGGATCCCATAATCTGTAAACTTTACCATGTTCAATAGTCACCAACAGACCATTTGTGTAGGAAAAAATGGGCAATTCAATTTCGAGATCAATTTCCCGAACTAGTTGAAAATCAACTTTCGACCGAAGCTGCAATTTTCCTTCGGAAGGGAATTTTCTGAACAACAATACGAAGTAATTGGGGATCGAGTCAAACTGCAACACTTGGGAATAAGGAATAACTAGTGTGTTATCGATGACCATATCTTCAGGGCCAAGGATTCGGCGGATAGTAATGTGGGTGTCGTAGTTCATACACTTGTGATGGATTCCTCTAATGGATACAAACTGGAGACAGGAAACAAAAAGACAACCGGCAGCATGAAATAAAATTTGAACTAACTGGCGATGATTTTCCACGGTTTGGTCATGAAATTGTTGGATGACTTGACGAGTAGTAATATTCCATGCAGTAATAGTCCCATTATTGTAAGCACCAAAGATCATGTCTCCAAACAGCTGCAAATATATTATGTCTTTTTCAAATGATCCAGTCAAGACACATTCTACCTTCAGAGTCCAACGATTAACCACTTAGATGATAGGTAATAGTTGGTCTCCAGCAACTAGAGCCAAAGCAATTCTCTTTTCATCCATTACATGGCGAGTGACAAGAACTTTTCCAATTTTGAGAACGGTAGTTGAATACTTTCCTAAAGCCCAGTTTTTCTTTATTTTTTGCCTGGTGTGGAACAGCCTCTTGAATGGGAACCGCAATGGGAGCTGGTTATTTTCATCCTGAGGCTTACTTGCTTCATGTTCTCCATAGCGAAGAAGTGCTGTGTGGAATACAGGGTTCTTCTTTGATTCCTTATTATAAATCTTTTGCCATGATCTTCCATTTCTTATGGCCAAGTTCCAATCTTTGGACACAAGCTCACAGTGCATCAAGCTGGAAAAATCAAGGAAAGAGAAAATTTCTTCAACAATGAAGATTAAATCCCGTTGGATGAGTTGATGAATAATATCCAACTGGGCATCCTGAATAATTTCCATCTGAACAAAGAAAATACATTTGTTCAAAATAGATAAGTAACTCTGAGAAAAAAAAACACTATCTCTATCTGATAAAGTTCATTTTACAAGAGAATTAATGACATTCTTTAACAAATTTGCAATTTACCTTTATCTTCACACTTAGTACGAACTAAATACTTTCTCATACAAGCTACTTATTAGTTTATCGGTTTTATTTTCAAAGGCGTGCAGCACGGTGATAAATTGATAATGATTGTATCTACATTAGCTCATGCATTGCAGCATTGGCGATATTTGATGGTTTTCAGTTCAAAGTTGTTGCGTGTTGCCAAGCAACGACTTGCTATTGCCAAGTATCAAATTTTTGCAAGGTATGTAATAATAAAATAAACTATTTTTTGTTTAAAGTCATTAACTCATTTATTTTTATTTTATTTAATAAAACGACATTTCTCTTTATCTGAATGCAAAATTGCAAATATTTTACTGCTTTTCTTTAAACTAAAATGGCAAATGCTGTTTATTACTCGGATTCTCGGAAGTCTGATTCGTCTGCTTGTTGTCGAGTTTTACTTCACGTGGTGACGTGGTCCGGTGGTCGGTGCCTCGGTGGTCCGGACGTAAATTTTTAAAAACGTCCTCGATGAACATTTTTACACTTGTTTAATTTATCTGTCAAGTGATTTTATTGCAAGTGTAATTTTTGAACTGAAACAATATCAAATAGTGTAATACTCTAATACTTTTCATCTAGAAATGTTCAGTAAAAGAAATGGCTTCATCGACACTACTACTTTCGGAAACTCAGAAAAATTTTCGGTCGGTTATTTTTGAAAAACTATTTTGTCATTTACTGATTTTCATTCAGCCAAGGGTATTCAACTTCTACATAGTAATTATTAGTTTAGAGTTTTATTGCATAGAAAATTAATGTGAGATGGTTAAATGTGCTCAACACAGAATTTTTTTTCCTTTCCAGGTTTATGTTGTTTTACAACACACAAAATCACACCATACTATATAAGCTTGAAAAATGCAGCCTAAATTATTCATAGTAATTTTTTTTTCAGCTCTTTCAATTCTACTGCTCTTAAACGTTTTATTTTGTGATGCTGGAATCGGAGGGGGATTTGCAACCATTGCATTCTTGATCCAAGTGCCATAAGCTGAGATTAGGGTGAACACAGCTGGAAATTTAACATCGCCACAGGTTTCTGGAAAGAAGCTGGTGATACCAACCTGAACTCCGTTAACAAGGATCGGACCGCCATCATCATTCTAAATGCAACAAACAGGTGATGAAACGGTAATAAAATAAAGAATTATATGTATTAAGAGACTGACCATGCATGCAGAGGTGCTACCTTTAGCGGCGCACATCATAGTTTTATCGTTGAATAGTTTGTTACCCCAATTAAGACTGCAGATGGAATTGTTGGAAATAGTGACCGTAGCTGTCATTAACACGTCCGAATTGAATCCTTGGTTTGATACATAATAGATTTATAAAAGTTTTCATTACATTATTCTAATTCAAAGTATATTAGAATTATTTACCGTTAGCTTGAACTCCCCATCCAGGGATGACAGCATCCATATTTGCGTAAGGACTTAAAGGTTTTGACTCTGTTGGTTTCTTGGTAGTTAACGGCTTTTTTGTAGTCAATGGTTTCTTGGTAGTTAATGGCTTTTTTGTAGTCAATGTTTTCTTGGTAGTTAATGGCTTTATTGTAGTCAATGGTCTCTTGGTAGTTAATGGCTGTTTTGTTGTCAATGGTTTCTTGGTAGTTAATGGCTTTTTTGTAGTCAATGCTTTCGCAGCGCTTTTCAATGTTGTTTTCATCATTGGATTTGTAGTTGTTTTGTCCACGGATGTTGCTAATACTTTAGGAAGGGGAACTGGTTTTATCTCTCTAATAGGTTGACTCAGAACTAGTAAGGCAATATCATTTACCTGTTGATGGACGTGGTTTGAATCATTAAATCATTCACAATAACGCTGTTTTATTACTAAAGGTATTTTTGGAAATGCTTACATAGCCTGTGCCAATGTACGAAAAGTTTTCGTGAACGACACTATATGACACGGTTGATTGGATGGAAAAAGTGTCTAGGCCCATTACGTTCGATGTGTTCAGGTATACAATAAAATCTTTAGTGTCAGCTTCAGTATAACTATATGACGGGAAGAAGTGCATAAGCCTAATTTAAAACCTTCCAACTTAAAGTTTTATCTTACAAAGAAATGCAATGCGCCGCTGTCAAAATATAGGACGGGTCAATTAAGGTACCGCCACACGAACCTAACGGAAACGGTAGACTTGCCTATAAGTACGAAAAATATAAGTATATTTTTTAGAAGATTTTGATAAATTCGAGTAATATTAACCGCACCATAAAAGGAAATTGGTCGGGTTTAGCTGCGCTTGAACCGCCGACTGAAATGTGTCCATGTTTATCATTTCCTATTAATTAAATTTCAATTTAAAATAGTAAGGTAGCTTATTAATTTGCTAATTAATCTATTTTACCTGTGATACTCGAGTAAACGATATTAATGATATGAAACAAGCTTACGGCCTGTATGTACAATAACAAATCATTTGGTAAAAACGTAGATTAAACGAGAATTAAAATCATTTACATTACCAAAAAAAATGATGCGCATCGTGAGCGACGTGTGGTAGAGTTGACTGTAGGCTACAGTTATGTCAGCGACGAAAATGCGTTACTTAAGAAAAATCCCCCCTTTTTATTTGAAAACACATCAGTCGCGAGAGGAGGAGTTTGTTCACTTTGTTATTTCGTATACCAACATCATAACGGGTATACCTTTTGGGTTGTCTTTAGATAATAACGAGAGCTCAGCAACCAATGATTACAATCATTTGATAATTATGTCGAAAAAGAGGTTGGTAGCGCCCATTTGTAGATATATCTCGAGTTTTCGTCGGTTTTTCTCTTTATATCGTCGTGTGCCACGTATACGCAATAAATTGTCATTGATGGACAAGTGCAGCGAGCAAGATTGTAGATTGTGTCCGATTGTGTCTGCCACGATAATAATCTATTTGAAATGGCTTTTATCCACTTTGTTGTCTATAATTTTCAGTCAAACGCAATTAGATAGATGGATGTGAACATGTGGATTGCAACTGTATCCCAAATGGGGATATAAGTTGGTTTTTACCGCAGCTCCCTGATTTGAGACGAGGCCAGTCCCGATATTAATCATATCGTTTTGCCATAAACTTCATCATCGCTTTGCCGTTCATCATGCGACACGCGATGGAGACCATATGGTAAACAGAATTTTCAGAAATGGGTTTTACGAAATTTTGCTGGGGAAAAATGAAATGATACAGTTTTACGTTTTCCTCGAGTCGATAGCTGTTTTTTACGTTTTTCATATATTAACTATTAACGACGAACTAAAAAAATACGGATTTTTTTACCCAGGCAGGATTGTTTTACCCTAGACATGACTCATCAGTCTTCTGTGAGTACCATTTAAAATAACTAATTGTAACAGAAATGATCGTTTTCAACCTTTTAGCGGTAAAGTTAGTTAAGAGACATTCAAAATTTTAGTTTCATCTAATCCACCAATAAGTCTGTAATTTAGTTTACTGGATCGGGCGTGGGGTGGCGACATGGTGATTCACTTTATAAGCCCCTCCCATAGTGAGCTACACGGTGTATAAAAATGCAGGTGTATTTACCATGGTGCATATTCAGTTCATTTTCAGAACTTGAAGTTTGTATAGCAATTTGTCCTGGCACACTTGGTATGAAATTTTAGCATTAATAATACTAAAGTGCACATTTTTTTCCAATAAATCTCATGTAAATATTCGATATAAATATCTCATAAATACTCGATATAATGAAACTGAACCTCATGTACTGCAAAATCTGAAGTATAAATCCTATTTCCCTGAAATTCCTTATTTCCCGCTGTATCCGCAACCCCGCGCTTTTATGTACTTTTCATCTTTGCTGCATTCAAAAACAAAATTACCAAAGATATATATTAGGTGAAGGATAAGTTTCATTTTTTTTTAAATCTTGAACAATTTTACTTTACAATTGTCCAATATATAAATTTACAGCTATGACACGCTATTTGTGTGTAATACAAAACTGATTAAATCTTTTAAAGTCTATTCGTGAAATCTTCTTCGTGTAACACAAATGCAAGCGAGAATAAAAACATGTCTTCCTATTTTTTTTAAAAGGTCAATCAAGAGAAAATCAAATTCAAAATTGTTTGAACTGGTTGGAAAAATTGCAATAATGAGCACCAGATGGCCTCTGCCATTTCTTTTCGTCGTCTGCTCCACAATTTGACAATTACGAGTGAAGCTGAGGATAGAATAGATTCGCGAAAAAGAAGAGTTTCTAATACTGAGTTATTCATCTAATAGTCGTTAAAGGGCTAAAGGCTTGAAGCAAATGGAAATAAGATAATTGGGCAGGTTGGTTATTCAATTTCAACCATTGATATAAAGTATACACAACGTAACATTATCTATTGTTATTAGCATTGTGATAGTTGCCTCCATCGTGCGTCTTGTGGTTGGGTGTTAATCCGTTTCCCTTGGATGGTTAGCACAGAGACTATATTTTCCACATTCAGTGTTTTTCAGGTCTGAAATTATTTTATTAGTTGTGCTGTGAAATCTAACCTTATTTTTGGGCTTGCTGTGCCTACGATTTTAGAATCAAGGAAGTCCATTGTTTTTTAAAGCCATGATAGATTATTGTGTTACATAGTTGTACGGTGAGATCTAGGTCTTAGATGACAATAACTATTGTACCAGGAACAAGTTACTTACGATAATCCATGTACAATTATTGAAACATGTTTTCAACAGTTAGACATTGCTGCAACACATCAGCAGAAAGTGAGACTTGATGTAGTTGTAAAGTTTCAAGTTCTTTCTTGTGGGGAATAAGTTCAGGTATCAAGTTGCTGATGTAGAACATTAACTCTCTGTTAGGAGCTAACCAAAAGAAAAATGCATCGAAAAATTTGGACAGTGTTGGTCTCTGAAGCAGCGAATGTTTATTTTTCATCTAATATGTATAATCCATTTAATCCTCATTAAAACACTGGCCCACCTTCTTTTAGAGTCAGTGAAGTTATAGAAGATAGGATTATATGCTCAATTCATGTTGTTTACATGTTGTATTCTTACTTTTTCAGATTTGGAATTTGATGAACTTGTGCGGAGTTTGGATCGGTGATCGGATGACTCGGCGCAGCAATTCGCCTGGTAGCAGTTCGCTATTTCACGCCCGACATTTGGGGATGCAGAGAAGAATACCTTCATTCCTTAGCCGCATTTTCACGGGCGTTCTCTTCATAATCAGTTGAGATCTTTGTTGACTCACCAACCAACATCGGAAGCCACTGCTCCGCTCAATTTGGAAATTGGGCAGAGTTCCGGTGTAACTTTCAAATTTCTCTTATTTTGTGAGTAATATTTGATGGTATTATTATGAATCTGACGGGACTTACATTGAACTGTACTCTTCTTATTTTTTGCTTATTCTAGTGCTTCAGAGCTATACTCTAAATCGATCCTAGTTAAGAAGTTGACTTGTATGTACAACAAAAGACTTAGTTTTAGTTATGTTGTTTTAACAAGGGAATTGAAATCACTCAACTGTTGAAATTTAGTTTTCTAGCTTTTTTTATTTATTATGTTAAGTTTGAGACAAAAATAAACTTTGAAAATAAATGATAAGGAATTGATTTTATTAATCCCACCTCCACCCACAATTCCACCACTTTTTCACAAACAAGTAATACAATACAATACATACATAAAATACAACACACACAATAGTTAACCCGTTGGCTGCCACGCCATGCAACTCGTAAGTTGCTCTTCTACTCTCTACGCTGCCATGTCCGAAGGATCCACGACCAAGATAGGACTTGCCATTGCTGACAAGTCCGGGCTGACACGGTGATGGGAGAAGCTGAGTGCACGCATCTAGAATCCATCACGCGAGTCGAACAAAGGGGAATTCCCTATGGTGCACTGTGGTGCAAAGACCTAACGGTGCCTTTCGGCGAATCTGTAAATAGGCAAGTGCAACTGTTCAATCTCATGGCATATAGACCACAGGACCAAACAGAAGCGGGCCCCTAAGAAGCTAACATGGGGGAAACAAAGGCGTGGCAGCCAACGGGTAAACTGACAAAAAGCATAAATACCACAGCAGCACAGCAATAACAGATGACACCAAGATGTGATGATGATCCACGATGAACAAGTTGTAGGGCGCCACAGCATTCAGTCTACACCAATCCTTTAACTGAATTAACAAATAAATTAATCATTAGAACTGCAAATGACATGAACTCAATTCTAGTTTCAAAAAACTTACATTTGATAGATTTTGGTGCAGAATTGCAGATCCTCAGCCTCCTTGGGAATTATCAGCTGACTGTCGAGTCTTCTCTAATGAATAAGCCACAAATAGCATTAATCAACATTAACAGAAATATACAAAATTCACACTACCTCCATCCACTCTAGGTGGTCTTTTTTTGATGCACAGGTATAGAATCCAAGAGCAAACATAGATCCATGGTAGAAATTTCACGCCTTGCTCCAGACTTCCTTAGAGTTTGACAATTTGAAGCTCCTGTCACAGACGTACATGAACCTGTAAAATGAGTAACAATCACAACATCGTTAAACTTGTAATCATATCTGCAACAAAAGAGAATCCCATGTTTAGAATCCAAAAAAATATGCTTACCAATGGAGTGCATGTAATCCTACGGTAACAAAGTTGTATTTTGAAGCAGAAGGGGGAAATTGAAACAGGAACAAGGACATTGAGCCACTAGTTCTTTAAGTAGGCAATGTAGGCTGATTTTGTCAGACCTGCAATTGACAACACATATACAATCAACACTTTTTTTTTATTTCAAGCAGAATTTGGGTAAATAAATTAACTCTAGTAATGTAGTAACGCCCTAGGTTAACTTACTTACGGAATTTTGGTTGAATTTATCCAGAAAACCACAAATAAATCGAAAAAATAACACAACAGATGAAGAAAGACATCTTCCAAAGACAATGACAACAACAGCGAAGGACATCTAGCGTCAGTCATTAGACACTCATGCTTGGAGACTGATTGCCAATCAAGCAATTCTTTTGACACGAATCAATCTTTAATAGCCTACTTCTTCTTTACTTAAAATATGCTTAAATTGATGTAAAATGTTTGGAGAACAAAGTTCACTTTTTACTTTTAGGCAATTCGAAAACTCAATTTTGGCCGGAAGTACACCGGAAATAGACCGATAGCTCCTCAACAATTAAGCTGTGATCAAAATTACTAACAGATTCGTGATCCTCGTCAAATTTCAGATAGGACAGATGTATATTAAATGAAATCCATGACATGGCCCAAAAAAAATTTCTCTGAAGTACGTCGATTTTCGACGATTTTCAAGTTTTTTGGATGGGAACGTGAGCTATACCACAATTTTTACGAGGATCACGAAAATTGGGTTCTTTTTTGCGTCAGCTCAATGGTTACTTAGCTATGGGCACATTTAGACACCGGAAGTACAGAACGGAGCCGGTTTTTTCAAATCTGAAAAATGAGCTTTGTTTTCCAACTAACAACCATCAATAATCACATAAAACTTACTTGAAAATTTTAGCCTGAAGTTATCATGGAGGTGATTTAAAGTATTTATTTCACTTTCGTGTATACTACACTACAAATCAAGTCGAGTTGGTAAAACACGAAATCGCCGTTAAGAAACAATCACTTTTTTACGAATAAAAACACTGGCTAACTGAAGAACGACGTTTTAATCACAACAATATTCACAACAACAAGCACGAATAGTGCCATAACGACCAGCAGACGAATCTGATTGACAGTGGCAATACACTTCAGCTGGTTATTTATTATTACTAAAGAAAAACGCAGTCGCACGTAATAGTACTAACAGTAAGAATCGTTTAGCTAACTATCGATGCGGATATTGGACGCGCGCAGGAGGGAGATTGAAATTGGGAAGGATCCAATCCAATCATGCATGCAAAAATGTTGTTCCTGCCTGCACCGAGTTGTTTACGAATCTCAACCGACATCTGGCGATCAAATTTGAAACGATTAATTGGCGCCATCTAGCGAGGAAATTCACACGATTCAAAAAAAAAAGGGATTTTTGATTTTTCTCGAGAAATTTCTGACATTCCCACAACGGTATTAGGCCATACTCTCCACGCTGACAGATAAGTGTGTATTATCGGCTGGAGATGGATCGGTTAGTTTTCATATCATACACTCTATAGGTGATGGTAATTTTAATACAATTTAATCTGAATTATTTCAGTCACAAGACTACCGCAACTGACTTTGTCGGCAAACGATTACACAATACATTGACTATTCAAGCCCCACCTCCGTGACGAGTAGCGACATAATGATCTCCGTAAGTTTCGCGGAATTTGGTCGGTAACGTCGGTGAACGTAGTGAGACTCGGGCGTTGTAGCGCAATCCGGCGATATCGACTTCATATTGGCCACTGGTCACGTAGTCGGGAGTCAAACGGTGGACTGTCCCTGTTACGTCGTAGTTTTGAACATAGCCCAGACACACCTTTACAAATATATAATTATACAAGCTAATCAAATAAAAAACTTCAATCAAATAAAACCTGTCGATTAAGAGTAAATCCAAATCCTGCCGTGGTGACCATGCCAGCGAATTCTCCATTTCGGTAAATCGGTTCACTACCCCATGGCCATGGATCAATTTCCGGATCGTGGTCGTCCAATTGGAATTGGACGTACATCCGTTGGACACCCTCTTGTTTCTGTTTGAGCAAAGCTTCCCGACCGATGAAATTGATATCGCTGTTTAGTTTGACGCGGAAACCACGCCCACACTCGAGCGGAGTCGTTGATGCATCAATATCCTGACCCCAATAGGCATAAAACCTCTCCACTCTGAATAAAAGAAAAAAAAATTAAAATATTTGACAAATTTTTAAATGAAATTTAAGTAATTTAACCGAAGACTGCGAGTGGCAAGGTATCCAGCATGATGAATGGCGTATTTTCGACCGTGTTCTATAATTTTATCGTAAACGTGAAGAGCTGCCTCATTGGGAATGTAGAGGACCCATCCCATTTCGCCTGTATGGGTCAAATTCATGGCTCGGATGCCCGATGCTGAACCCATGTCCATTTCTTTGACGGTGAAAAACGGAAATGATTTGGGACTCAGATCTGCTTCGGTTAATTCAGACAAAACGGCCCGAGAGAGTGGACCAATAACACAAAGAGCTGTGTACAATGACGTAACGTCCGAAACGTTGACGCCAGCAAACTTTTGTTGATGACGCCGTAGCCAAGCTTGACACCGCCTTGGATATAAAAACTAGAGTAAAAATCTGGTTTAAAATAGTTTAAAAATTAACTTGGCAATCCTATCTGTAATTGTTAGAATTGGCTGAAACTATTTTCTACTTATGAATAGCGGGGGAAAAGTTGGAACACATTGGAACAACATTGGGAATTTTAAATAATCAAATACGTACGTCTGCTGAATGATTGGCGCAATCATCATGTAGTGGTTATCCGAGAGTCGTGCTAAGGAACAATCACTTTCATATCCACCTAATTATAATAATATTTAAATCAATTCATTGTCGATTTGATATTAAAATGACCAAACTGATGAGAAAACAATTACCATTTTCGTTGTGCATTCCCGTGTGGAGAATGGCACCAATAGGGACGTCGACGTCGTTGGAGCACACGTACTGAAGAAAATCAACAACCTCCGATCCAGATGATGTCAAATCCAATTTGGTGAACGAAGAGTAGTCGGCGATGGCGACCGACTCTCGACAAGCGCGATATTCGTTTCTCACAGATTCAAACCAATGCGGTTTCATGAACGTATTCGTGTAAGCTACACGAAACGGAGCTTCAACATTTTGACTAGTGCCGCCAGTTGTCAAATCTTCAATTTCAGAATCCTGATAAGGTTTGGGCTCGTAGTAAGCGGGACGTTCGTAGCCCATCGTTTGACCGAAAACAGCTCCGGCGGCTTTAAGGCGTGGGAAAACGGGAGAAACACGCAAGCGACGCCCTGTGCGGAATTCGCTGAACGGATAAGGCAATTGATAGTGGACGCCAGGAACCTCCCGCATTCGCTCCAGAAGAAATTGGCGGTTGTTGTGAAGTGGCACGAATCGTTGAACGTTCAATTCGTTGAGCGGATACGGCGGTTTGCCCGTTACTATCCATTCGGATAAATGTTTAGCCACACCTCCTGCCGAAGCTATTCCCAACGATTTCATTCCAGTGGCCACAAAATAATTGTCCACTTCCGAAGTTTCGCCCAGCACCCATTTACAATCGGGAGAAAAGCTTTCTGGTCCGTTGCAGAGCTTATCGAGTACAGCGCCGCGCATTAGAGGAACTCGATGAACCTGAAGAACATGTTGGGAAAAACGTCAGATGATTCGATAACAAAATGTTATTAAAATATTGTTCATACCATTTGTTCTAGCATTGGTGCAAAATGATCCCAGTCCACTTCCAGTTGACTTTCTTCGACTGAAAGTGGCAGTGCACCGTCTTCAAAAACAGGTTTAGCCAACGGCTCGAATCCGCCTGCCAGAATGCAACCGTCTTTCACTCGAAAGTAGACATGACCGTCAAGATCGCGAACGACGGGCATGTTTTCGTCGACGTCTTTGATGGGCTTTGTGTGAAGGTAATAGTGCTCGACGGCCTGCACAGGTACCTTGACTAGTGGTTGCGTTTTCTTGCCCAACGATCGGGCCCAAAATCCGGCACAATTAACGAAGAAATCGCATTTGATAGTGCCTCGATCCGTTTCGACAGCAGCCACTTTGTTTTGGCTGGTAAGCACTCGATTGACTTGGATGTGCTCGAACATACGAACACCCTGTGCCGCAGCTAATGTGGCCAAACTCTCACATATGGTGTGTGGGTCGGCAACGGCGTCGATCGGAATCCATAGGCCACCCTGGAGATCTTGAGTGTTGATGTATGGATACCTCTTGGCAATTTCTTCATTTGTCAACAGGTAACACTCAATCTTTCGACAAACAGAGTGTGATTTCATCCTCCTGAAATGGGTGAGTCGGTCTCTTGTCCTAGCCAAGAGGAGAGACCCACACTGCTTGAACCCAGTGTCAAAGCCCATTCTGGCCAGTTCATCGTAGAGTTTGATGCTCTCCTCTGTGATTCTAGTTTCTGCTGAAGTAGGCTTAAAGATCCCAATCTAAAGAAATATCTTCATGTGAATTATTTTGATAACTGTTTTCCCAACAAAAATCTAAAAAATATATACGTACTAGCCCAGACATGTGCTGTGCAAGAATGAAGTTCAAAGAACGCGAATGAAAATGATTTTAGAAAATGAATTTAGAAAATAAAGTTTAAAGTTTTTTTTTTAATTTTTTGGTTACCCAGGGGGTTGCTCTTCCAATTTTGCCTTGGTCTAGAATGATGGTGTCTTTGCCCCAACCATGTTGAGCCAAATAGTAACCTAGTGCAGCACCTTGAACTCCTCCACCACATATTACTACTTTAGCATGCGACGGTAATGCTTCAGCGGAAGTAAAACTATAAGTACGTTTTATTGAACAACACCGAAGTGGGACGTTTCGAAAAAGACACGTCCCCATGACGGAAAACGAGAACGTCAGAAAACCCAAAGTTGTTAAAGGTTTTTGACAAACGTTCTACAAACGCTGAAAGAAAGGACAGAAAGGTTATGTTTACAAGCAACAGCTGACTTGGATTGAAAATAAAGACAACGTTTCAACATTTTACAAATATTAAATGTCAAAATCATATAAATGTTGTTTTCTGTCCTAAATTATTCAGTCATAAAATGTGTGATGCTTTTACATTTTGAACTATTATTAGTCAATTCATATTTTTGATAATAAAGAACTTGCACTACAGCTAAACCTGCAACCGAATCCCCCCCCCCTTTTCCCTTACATTCGTGAGTGAAACAATTGTGCCTATCACAACAATATCTCAACGATGGCCGTCTGCGTGAATGCTTTCCACAAGTGCCTTCGGTTACCTACTACATTGCTCAAACTGCGACCTGTTGTTCACAAACTCAATGCAACCCAAATTACTCGAACATTTTGTTCCACGAATGCACTAACAGGTATGGGCTTCATCGCGAAACACTGATAAATCGACGTCATTTATAATTCACACTTTGCAATTTCAGCAAGGAAATATACAGAGCAGCATGAGTGGATCGATGTCCAAGGTAAAATCGGTACTGTCGGAGTGACAGACTACGCTCAAGGTGCTCTTGGAGATGTGGTATTTGCTCAACTTCCTGATCCTGACTCGGAACTCAACCAAATGGGTACACATCCCAGTTTTTAACCAATCCATTCACTTTTATAATCAATCCCTTACATTTCAGATGATTGTGGAGCCTTGGAAAGTGTGAAAGCTGCCAGTGAACTCTACAGCCCAGTCAGTGGAACAGTAATAGAAAAGAATAAAGATGTTGAAGAGACTCCAGCGTTAATCAACCAGTCTCCATATGAGAAAGGTTGGCTGTTCAAAATCCAGCTCAGCAAGCCAGAGGAGCTAGATGCCTTGCTAGACGAAGCAGGCTATGAAAACCATTTGAAAAACACAGGCCATTAGACATTTTTCTGTTGTTTTTTTTTTTTTTTGGCAAATTTAAGTTTGTAGGATTGTATCAAGTAGACAGCAATTGAAGAAAGATATTATCTTTTTTTTCTTGGGGATTCCAAAATATATGCCCTTTATTATTATTCATAAACCGAGTCGAGCCACACCAATTCGTTATCAGTTATAATAATAGTTTATCTATTTACCTTTTTGTCTAGAGAAGATTATAAAGAGCAACTTAGCTATACATTGGATTCGAGTTTTGAAATTATATTTGTTTGATTCCGATAACAAAAGTTCGAAATACAGTCAACTATGGGTTAAAAACAAACAAACTGAAAAAAAAAAAAAGAAACTTTTGTCTCGGCTACGTTACACAACAAAGAAATGGAAGGCACCGATTGCAGCTGTGAATATTATTAAATAAGTCTAAGATAAAAAAAACTGGCAATTTGTAAAATTAAAAAATACAAACAGGAAAAGAACAATTTACGAACTCTGCCAGTTGTTGCCAAAACCGTATGCAGAGTCCGAGTCGTTTTCGTATTCGTCTTTGTTTTCGATAAGAGCCGGCTGAATCTGCCGACCGTTGAATGAGTGCGAGTGATGTAACATAGTCGGACCGCTAATGAGCGGTTGGGGCCAATCCTTTGGTCGCTTCTTTTTGACGGTTCCTTGTTTGTTGGGCGGTCCCTCAACCTGAAAATTGAAAAAAAAACAACAAAAGAAACATTCATTTCAATAGAAATTTCACCATAGAAATTCATCATCGTCAAGTTACCGTAGAAACGGGTAGATTGTCTATGGATCCCCACTGTTTGTTGTACATTTTGGTAGATGAAAACGTTCCACTTGCGCCTGCAGCCGAGCTGAGCAGATTGTTGAACGCTTCCGTCGTCTTCTTCACGCGGACATTGAGCGAGCCTATACGAAGAAACCCTGCGGCCGCTTCTTTCTCTGTTCGAAACACACACAATCACATTCGTCAATGATTTCAAAACAAAAATATATAAAAGGTAGACACACACAGACACTAATTAAAAGAAAGCACGGATAATCGCAACGTGAAATATTAGTTTCTACTACTCTACTAAATACGAGCCCCAAATGAAACAATTCGAAAAGGAAATTGATTTTTGTTTTTTACCTGCCGCCAGATTTCGTTTGGCTGTGATTTCTGCAAATATAGAAAGGAGAAAGTGAAGAAAAAACAACAAAAGAAGATATATTCAAAACAATGATCGACACATAGTACATAAGAGACACACACGTTGTTATACGAACGTGATGATGACGAGCCACTACATACCGCACACGAGCGTGTTATTATTAGCCAAACCACAGCAGAAGCGCCAGCGTGAAATAAAAAACAGGTTTTTTTTTTAAAGAAGGAGAAATAATTACATAAAAGACCGCGATGGCATGCAGAGTCATGAACACGTTATGTGCGTCGAATTGCAACATTCAATTTAAAACCTCCTCTTCCCCCCCCCCCCATAGAAAAAAGAAATTAGTTTTGGTGGTAGTAGTAGATAATTATAAACGTTGTACACTAAAAAAAAAAGAGTTTTTTTTATTATGTATTTAAGTAATTTATATCATGCAGTGTATAAGTAAGTAGATCCAGATTAGTATACCGACAGGAAAGCCCCGATATCACCATGCAATTATTATGTTTCAAAATTTCATTCGTTATTTTGAGTTTCGAAATAAAGGGCCATTGTTTGTTTACTCAGATTAAGAAAAAGATTTGTTTTTTTTGTTTTTTTTCAGTTTGATCTAGTAGTATAGCACGTTAGATAATAATAAGAACAATTTCCGTAAGTTTAAAAAAACCAACAGCGAACGGGAACAGTTTTTGAGCAAATTTCGGTTAAATTTTGATTGAATTAAGTCGTGTTATTGACAAAAGCCGATGAGGAATGAGCTCTGCGTCGAATGCTGGGACGCAATTCTCTCAACATGCTCTGACTGACGATCAATTGCCGTTTCTTTTCGGGATTGGATCTCAGAGTCAAACTGTCCTGTTCGCTGAGACTGTAAGTGCAAGATTCAGTCGAGCCAGTCAACTTATTGATCGAGTCAATAGAAGAAGATTCAGAGTAGGTGCTGGACGGCTGATGGTGATGGCCAGGCGTCAACTTCAAAAGACTGTTTTTAAGAACGGCTTTCGTCGAGGAGTAGAGGCCTCCACGTTCGAAAGAAGAGAAGGAAGACTTGGAAGACGTGCTGTTGCTGTACTCACTGCGGAACGTGTCGATCGAGATGACAGTGTCTGGTCGAGAGAGGTACTGGTGCGGTTTCTTGCCACTGTAGTCTCGCATGTTCGAATCAGCTCCTATAATTCGTGTGTGTGACAAATTAAACCAAAAGAAAAAAAATGAATATAAATTATTTCGTTTTGAAATTGAAATGGAGATGGTGGACGACGGTGATGAAGAAAAATGACGACAACAACAACATTCAAGTCAACAGGCTGTGTGCTTACCATATGCTTTGACCAGGAGATCTACAACATCTGCGTGTCCCTGCATGGCAGCAAGGTGCAACGGAGTGCAACCCTGTAAATCAAATCAATGAGGTGAAACATTACAGTGGGGGGAAAAAACAGACGATGAGAGTGAAATTTATGTCTAATTAGATTGTTTCCTTTGAAAGTCAACTTACAGCATTCTGATGGAGGACCACCCATAAATTGGCGAAAACAAAAAGGGAAAAGAAAAAAAAACAGTATTAGTCAGCATGTTTTAGTAAATTTCCCCCAGTATAAAAAGACTGGTCTATATTTGTTTTCAGTAATAGAATTAACAATAAAAAAGACTATACCGTTCTGGCATTGACATCTGATTTGTGTGTGCCAGCCAGCATTTTGACCAGGTCATCATTGCCATGTTTGGCAGCCCAATGTAATCCAGTCTGTAGTAGAAAAGAAAAGAAAACATGAGTTGAGTATTGTTCTATAGGATGGAGAGAGACAGAACAAAAACATTTGCTTTCACAACTGGATCATTGGTTAAACAACTCAAACAAACAAAAAAAAATTGACATGATGAATGAAATGCATGTCCATGTAAAGTCATGCTCACTTTAAAAAAAAAAGAAAAAACCAAATGAAATTTGCAAATTTTATCCAAAAGAAAAAGAGAATTAAAAAAAAAAACAAAACAAAAAATAATGTTGTTGCATAAAATATCCAAAAGATGGCGCGGGAGGTTAAAAAAACCAAAAAACAAAAACAACTTTTTTTTTTTTTTTTTTTAAACAAAAGTACTTCGGCGCACGCCAGGAGAATGTAGCAAAAAAAAAGAAACGACTGTTGAAAATGTAAGACGACATGTCAAAAACGAGAAGAAGAAGAAAATAAAGAAATATATATGACTGCTAGACCAGAGAATAACGATCTGAGAAGAAAATCCCGGCGATTTTTTCTTTTTTTTTGAACCCGACAGTTTTTCTTCTACCAGATTGTGTCTGTCGCTCGTAAAAATGTGGAAAATATACTCACATACTGTGCGGGGCGCGAGCGTGAGCGCATCGGTCGTTAAGAGCACCGACGAGGTTGAGGTCGAAGAAAAACGAGGAAAAAAAAGTCAACCGTCCAACGGGTAAAAAAAAATATATAATAAATAATAAATAATAAATAAAAACGTTAGGTACTACACAAACACACACACAAGAGAAGAAATGCCGTCGTAAACAGTTCACTTACGCCCTGTGTGACGCGCGAGCGTTTTACAAGTTGAAATGGAGGCCCAACAGCATCACACCAACCAGATGTTCACATGTTAAAAAAAGAAAAAAAAGAAAAAATGAAATAAATAAAATCATCCGTCGAGCATGAATTGATAAGTAGCTCACGGCTCTTCCCCCCCCCCCCCCCATAGAGAGATAGTAAGAAAATGAGTAAGTAGATGGAACTCGTGTGTGTCAGTCATTAGCCGACCATTTTTACCCGCACTGAATGAGAGAGAATAGCCGTTTAATTTTGAATGCTTCATATTCTCTTTTCTTGAACGTTTTTTTCTTTCTTTTTTTTTTTCAGGTCGGTCGCGTTACTTAGTTATGATGATGATTTCTCGTCTTATTATTCACGATACATTGACTACTGTACGTACGCATTTGAACCCGAAAAATGCTCTGCTCATCTTTTGTGTGGACGACTCGTAAATCAACAGTCGATATACATTAACAGTTACACAGCAGTCATGCATTTCTACACACAAGCCACACAAAACGTACATTTTATTTATATATGGAATAAAAAGGGGCAACAGCCCTTTTTTTCCTTCCCTCCTCCTACTACTACCACCCTGGGTGAACAAATGTCATTAGAAATGTTAAGGCCCAATCGTTAAAATGTGTGCGACACCATGTCAGAAGAAAACGCGTAGTGGGACAGTGGACATGGGTCGTATAATATAAAAAACATCCCATCATCTTTTCTATATTTCACAAGAAAGTAAAAAAAAAAGTAGTAGCAGCAGCAGCAGTTGAGCGAGCTGAAGAAGAAAACCCAGCGGGTGGGCTGGCTGCTGTTATTCCGGGGCTGATGTCTACACAACAACACGCCATTCCCCCCCCCCAACCCCCAACCCCTTAGAAAAATGGTTATAAAGATTTGCTTACCGTTACGAAATCCTGAGAAATCACGACGACGATCATCACACGCAAAAAAATAGAAAATTATTAATCACAATGTAATACGTATTTGTTATCAAAATTCAAAAAGTAGAAACATAGTAGAAATAATAATCAAAAGGGCGGCCATTCGTCAGAGTAAAAGGAGAGAGACCGTGACAATTCAATCGGCCTGAAAGCCAAACGCGGCCGGGGATGATATATACTATATAAAAATACAACTGGACAACAACAACAACAACAACAACAACAACCAAAAAAATTCTCTTTTTCACGCAAAGGACATATTTCATGGCGTATCCCATCGTTATTATACGGCCGCAAAAATAAAATATATATATATATCCCCTTTTTTGGGGTCTGTCTGTGTGCATCCAACTACACTATAGAAAGAGACTATGAAAGTGGTTTATAATATTGTTTAATGCAGTCACTTGTTTTTTGTTTTTGTTTTGTTCGTTCGTTCCATAAGAATATATACATATACATTATAATATATTCTCCAGAGAGAGAGAAAAGTATGATCTAATCATCGGAGAGCGTGCAGCTCATGGGCGGGGTCTATTGAGCATAGAGAGCATAGACAACAACAACTCAAAAAAAAAAAAAAAACAGAAAAAGAATTGAAAAAAATACTGTACAATAATCATCAAATGTATCGTCATTTTGATTTTGCCATCGATCGTCCAAAGAAATAGACAGTCCCCCCCCCCTCATTTATATAGTAGTAGTAGTAGTAGAACATACTCAACTTTTACGGTCGTAATACAACCAACTGGTTACAATGGATTGTGTTGTGTTTTTTTTTCATATAAAATATCGAGGAAAAATGTGTCGCAACAGCAGGAGAACGCGCAATGAAAGTGCCACAATCATAAAAATCGACACTATAAAATGTCTACGTACGTCTAATAAAAAGAGGGGAGAGAGAAAGAATGATGGGGGGGGGACCGTGGCTTAAAAGGATGAAAGAATGATAACCACTTTGGTTAGATGTAGCCATTTTGAGCGAGTTGAAATGGTGTGTGCTATAGGGGGAGGCCCAACAAAGTGAAACTGAATCCGAGCACCATCAAATGATAATCATAGGCCTATATATAATCATCATCATCATAAAATAAAGTAGAAAATGGTTAGAGTCCATTTTTCTTTTTACTAAATCGAAACAAAACAAACTTGGAAGCGTAGGGGGGGGGGGAGAGAGAGACCGTTCAACACCTCACACCCCCCCCCCCTCTCTATTTAATGTATAGGCCTATTTTCTAGCCAAATAAAATGAAATTAACCCCGTAGCTCAATAAAATCATCTTTCAACACACACAAGTCTCTGTGATTATCTTCTTTTTTTTGGGAAAAATAGCAAAAAATAACCGGAGAAAACAACTGGCGCCGGAGAGAACAAATGGGACGATCCTTAAATCAATCCCGACGACGTCTATAATATTTATTTCTTTTTTTTTAAAAAGAAAGAAAGAATGGGAAAAAGGGAACAATTCAAATTCAGACTTGGTAGCACATGAATAATATATGATGGGGGGGGGGGGGTCGTCTAGTGGAAGCAAATAGGCGGAGGTAGTCTTTTCTTTTAATTTCTATGAATAGAAAAGAGAGAAAAACCAATAGAGCATTTGCATATTTTCTCTATTGAAAAAAGCCGCACCGCCGTCTTTACACAAAAAAAAAAGACCGAAATATATATCTAAAACACACAGAGAGAGAGAGAGAGAGAGAGCCGTACCGGAAACGGGACAAAAGACACAGACGCTCATTTGCGCTCATTATAAATCCACCCCCTTATTTTATTTTATTTTATTTTCACATGAGAAGATGCTCTTCTTTTTCTTTGTATTGTGTCTCATTGTTTCAATATGAATAGAAAACAATCGAATCATCAATAGGAAGTTAAAAGCACATCCTTTTGCTGCTGCACAAAATGGCCAATGGTCAGGTGGCGCCTTTACAAATAATAATCATCAGGCCCCCTTTTTCTTTCTTTCTTTTGTATTCTATTTCAAATGAGAAGAAGAAGATGACTGCGGTAAATATCCTCTCTATATCCTATCCATTGATGTGTGTGTCTGTGTCTATTTGTGGGCCTCTTTAAGTTGATGATGATCCCACCGTTTAAGAGGAAGGCTGGCCGTTTTTTTTTTTTTTTTTTTTTTATATAAAAGGAAAAACATTTTCGCTGTGTAGAAAGAAAAGAAAAAAGAAACTTGGGATAGAGAGAGAGAGAGGTACTTAGCCGATCATTTGCGCCGACTTGACCCAAGCCGGCCCCTCTTGACGGAATAAAAACAATAGGACAAAAAAAAAAAAAAAATCCCTTTAGATAGGATCTTATTTGAAGGAGACACAACACAAACAGACGGGCAAAGAAAGAAGAAGAAGAATATAAAACGCACAGATCGTATTTCTTTAAATACCGCGAGAGCCAAGAGAAGAAGAAGAAGAAGAAGACGAGAGTCTATAAAAGACACACAAAACAAACACACAAAAACCCCCTCCATCTATCCATCCATCCATCCATTGGATGGGTCAAAGAAAAGAGGGTTGGTGGCTGCTGCCAGTCGGAATCATTAGAATACATAAATAGACACACACAGACACAAAAGAGCTCGAAAGAGACGGGATTTAAATGGCAAAGTGAATTACGTTTGAACGATTCAGACACCGCCACCAATAATGAAAATAGAAGAATAAAGAGAGAAAATTTTTTTGGGAATATTGAATAGAGGGCCTAATTTATCCCGGCCACTTTAAATTGTTGCATAGCTGATGAAGTGCTGAGAGAGAGAGAGAGAGAGAACTCCACCAAATCGACCACTGATAACAAAAGAGAGAAAAAGAACACTCGAATATATTTTTTTCGTGGGATTCGTCGTTCATCATCATCATCATTTCTTTTACATATAGATTTCATTTCTGATGATGATTGTTTTTGATGGATTGGCCCGTTCGGGATGGAGTCCGATAATGAAGCGGGTCCCCTGTTCTCGATAGCAATGGACACACGAACTTAAATTGATTGTTTTATTTGTCATATATTTCTGGTTTTGTCTTGGAGAGAGAGAAAAAAAAAACAAAATAAAACAACAAACGACGTAGAAGAAAAACTGATAAAATAAAATAAAAAATAAATATTCTTCCTCATCATCCTGTTCTCTTTCTTTAACTTTTAAAAACAATGAAAAAGAAAAAGGAAAAGACAATTCCTCTTCTTCTTCTTCTTCTTTATAAGAAGAAGAAAAAAGAGTCTGTGAGACCCGAGTGGCGGCGCCAAACTCGGGTGACAGTTGCTTATCAGCAGACGAACAAATGACTTGAGCCTACACATTTTTCTTCTTCTTCTTCTTCTTCGTTTCCCCTCTTTTGTCTCTCTTTTCTTTTTAAAAAGATATGCTGCTGCATCGCCTTTTCTCTGTCTTGTATCTACCAAAGTCGATGGATTGGATATGTCCCTGCAAAATGACACATATCCACCGATAATATACCAACGCCAATTCAAAATGAACTTTCCACCACTGCCGCAATAATAATAATAAGATTTTATATCCATTTTTATGATGATGATGGTTGTTGTACAACAACAACATGACCATATGCAGCACACAGCACAGAGCAGTATAGACTATATAATGACAAAACAATATCCGGACGTCTCCGACGACGGACAAGAGTTGTATATATGCAAAACATGCCAAACCATCATATATTCCACCCTCTCTCTCTCTCTCGTCTCTCTCGTCTCGTCTGTATATGTCTGTGAAATATTATTACACTAATATACAAGTCCCATGTTGTAGTTGTAGCTACTACGACTACTACCAGTCTAAGTACAAGGTAACAACAACTCGGACAGCACTTGACATGACAATAAACAAAGCAGCAGCAGCAGCAGCAGCTATTCTTCCTTGGGTTCTCTAACCTTGGCGACCTTTTATCGTCGTCGTCCCCCCCCCCCCAGTTTGTGATGTTGTCCTCGCGTTGGGGGTAGTAAGTAGTAGTCGTAATATTCAAATTTGAGAAGACACGAAACACTATATAGTGTAGTAGTTTTTAGATTATAAAGAGAAAAGGGGTCGTCGTCGTCGCATGTATATACAATAATAATAATAATAATAACCAGGCAAAAAATAAATAGATAGAAAAGCAAAAACTCTTGTGCAATTGACAAGTATACAACTTTCCGAGTTGGACTTGTCGTCTGTACCACCGCCGCCGCCCAACATTTCATACTTTTTCGAGTTCCCTACTACTACTTCACCGTCTGTTATATATATTTCAAACAACCGAAATATGACGTCCCTAAAAATCATTCGCTCCCTCTTTTTTCGTTTTTGGTCAAGTTGGGAAAAGAGTAGCAACGAATAACAATTTTCGGCGCGGCTTAGCTGAATTTTATGATGCCGCCAACTCATCATCATCATCTAATATAAAGGCCGGATATACATTTATATACTACTACTACTATCGTAGAATGTTGTTAGGTCATTCGTGGCTGCACAATACGCAAATTGCTCATCCTATATACAGACACACACAGCCGGCAGGAGACAACAATTTACCTCATCCCGGCTGTTCTAATAAAAAAAAAACAGAATTTAAAAATCAACTGAAATGACATTTGCCATCGTGTTTTCTATACCAGTACATTTTTAAAAAAAATAAACATTTTGGAGAGAGGAAAAATTTCAAATCTAACTGCCGATCATGATGGATTTTTGTCCCCACTCGATAGTCATCCAGCACAAAACATTCCACACTGCAATCTCTCTCTGTGTGTGTGTGTGTACGTGTGCAATACGCGCGTACTGTATAGACGACATCTTTTTTTGTTTTGTGGCCCCCCAATGTCTATATGGGTTGATTTTTTTGGTCCGTTATCTGATTTGACTATTTGGTTGTTTTTCTCTTGTAGAAAAAGATGGGCAAAAAGAGACAAGAAAGGGACGACGACACACGTCTATTTAAAAATATAGAAAATGATCCCCCCCCCCCCTGACCAAATTCTTTTGTTTTTATTATTTTTTTTTTGGACCAAAAAAATGTTAAGTGCTGCTGCTCACAGTAGAGCGGAAGTGATCATGTCCAAACAATCAATTTGAAAAAGAAATATCATCGACGACATGAAACTATTGACATTTCTTCTTATTATTATTATATTTTAAATAAAATGAGAAAATCAATCAATCAAAAAAAAATAATCTTTTTTTTTGTTTTTGACTTGGAAATGACAAAACAACGAAATAAGAGGGGAAAAGACAAAAAAAAAAAAAAAAAAAATCGATATCGGAATATCTATCGGGAAAAAAAAGAGATAGCACTGTAAAGAAAGTGGACACGTTCTGTCCGAGCTCTTTTTTTTTTGTCTTTCGGGGAGGGGGAAGAGACGTTATCGGTCCCCATGACGTTAATGGTCCGTGTCCACTTAGGATCGCTCCGTCTCCCATTTCCTCTCTCTCTCTCTATGTGACACACACGAAAATTTCGTTCTCTTTTTCTTTTCTTTTTTTTTTTAAACGCCGTGTGTTTGGTTATTAGCTTTTAATAAAAAAAAAAAAAATGGCCAATTCCTAAAAGAGTCAACGGGGGAAACAACAAACAAAAAATAACTTAAAAAAACATAACAATGTTTTTTTTTTTTCTTTTTCAGAGTTATTCCAATCACGTCGGTCACCGTGAGAAGAAGAAAATTCTATTTCGTAAACTTGTCGAATTTTCGGGTTGAGACCCTTAAAAGAAAGAAAAAGAAAAGTCTATGTCCGGATGAGGAGAGAGAGAGAACCCGTGTGTGTGTGGTGGCTCCAGTCTGGCGCCCCATCCGTCACTCGACAGCAGAGGGGCCCCCCCTCACCAGAGAGAAACCAAAAAGAAGAGGAGAGTCATCGCCCACCACCACCAACCAACCGACCGACCAACCAACCACTTTTCCATCCATCGTCTTTACTAGAAACTTTAAAAGACGGTGATATGCCATCTATATGATGAACCTGTTTTCTTCTTCTTCTTCTATATGGCCCATAGATTTTTTTTTTTTAAAACATTCTTTTTTATTTTTTTTTGGACGACAATTGCGATTACACAACAGCGTTCACTACTCGTGCCACACACTTGTTGTCTTTTTTTTGGGGGGGGGGGATTTCATGTCAAATGGACAAACTATTTCGAACCAACAAATTGGATGAATTAACTATTCATAGACATCTTCTCTCTAATATCCTAACCGACGGGGTAAAAAAATTTGATTTCAACATTTTTTTTGTTTTTGTTTTGGCGGTGAGATGATTTTCTTCCCTAAAAATCTGCATAATAAGAGAGAGAAAAAAAAACATGCATATATACATAAGACGAGAGGAAAGAAAAAAAAAAAGAAAAGAGGTGGAGAGAAGAGCAATTTGCTTTTGGGACAATGTTCCAGCAGCTAGAAAACACACAGCTAGTCTCCCCACCACCAAAAAAAAAAAAGAAGGAAAAATCTGTTTCCAATAAATTAGTGTACAAGTCCCAGCTAGACGATGGCTACTCTTCGTTTTTAAAGAAAGAAGAAGAAAACAAGCGGGGGGCTGTCTCTTAAAACACACATACACACCAGGGGGGTAAATAATATATATATAGAGACGGTGGAAACACAATGAAGAAGAAGAAGAAGAAGAAGAGGGGGGCATGGTAGAGTGAAGAAACCAAGTGACATGTTGGACGAGACCTACGGTGTCAGGTCGACGGCGCCGAATATATGTACTACTACTACAACTACAACTACTACTAGTTAAGAGAGAGACTATATATCCTATCGCTTGTATATTTTTACTATATATTAGTTAGTTAGTTTTTTGTTAAAAAAAAGACAAAAAAAAAGGGAAGGAGAAGGACTATTAAAAATAGTAAAAAAAAAAAAAAAGAGATTTTTGGAATGAGGGGAGAGCTAGGAGAAACGGGTGACCTGAGATGCGCATAAAACTTCACTGGCGCCAACCCTATAGAGAGAAGCTAGTAGTAGACCAGGCTGCGTATTTTCCTTCCTTCTCCGCCCTTTTTTAAACCTCGTCTTCATTACTATTTTTTTTTTTTTCGGGGGTCTCTTATTTTAAAACTTAGTTTAATACAACACAAAATTTTTCAAATCAATAGAGATCACCACAATAAAACATGTCGTCGTATTTTATAAAAAAATTAAATTTAATAAATTTGTACAGAGAGAATAATTACAGTTGGGTTGCCAGAGCAGCTGTAGGCAGGGGAGTCTCTCTCTCTCTCTCATTCATGAATCAAACGTTCGCCCTAATATAAATATTGATCTACATTCTAGTTAGTTGTACTAGTGTATTGTACGTGTAACATTGAATTTGCATAGAATCCACGCCCATTCATGCCCTTTTATTCCTACCCACACACACACCCCCCCCTCCCTATGTGTCTGGCCTCAAATAAAATGAATAATATACGTCTGAAAATTCATCACTAAATCACATTCGATGAGGTGTAAAAGTGAAAAAAAGAAAAAAAGTTACATTGACACCCGGTCACCGAGCAGTAGTGCCATAACAAATGGCAAACAGCAGCAGCACTAGATTTCATTCAATATGCAAAGTTAGAGTTGGTACAACAACACCTGTCGTCACTACAACGAGTCGACATGGCCAACGTACAGCTGTACATTTTTGGGGGGGTTGACATTTCGATAAGAGGACAAAAGCCACTACCAACCCAACCAACCCCTTTCACGCATAATAAAATATTTGAATAGAAAGAAAAAAATAAGAAACTAGAGAATCAAAAAAAAAAAAAGGGGGAAACTTGATTCTCTTTAGAAGAAAATAAAATGTCATATATATATATAGTGAAAACAGTTCCAGGTCACATGATTGCCAGACTCAGACGAACCGATGATGACGACAGACGATCGTTAACATTTTTAAAAGCTGAAAGAAAATGGACCTTTTTTTCCGTCTCTACCTCTTTCCGTTTTACCTACTTCTTCTATTTGTGTGTGTGTGTGCAGGGCGGACTTGACTAATTATACGGGGGACTGTTGTTCTATACCAGTCAAAGAGAGAGGACTCTCTCTCTCTCTCTCGAGGGACAGAGAAAAAAAAGAGGTTGATGACCGTCGTAGAGAGAAAAACAAGGGCGAGGGACGCGCATGAGCTCAACACATTTTCTGCGACATTGAGAAGAAGAGATAACCAAAACTCCTTCCTTCCAGCAACAGAGAAAACTTTGCTCTCTCTCACTCACTCACTCCCCTTGTTTTGATCATCGAGCGACGGCTAATGGAATCTGCCAACGACGGACCAGCAAGACTCTCTCTCCCCGACCCACCACCACCGTTGGACGGAGGCGTCACTCAGTTGCTGGTTAACGGATGGATCACAACCCCCAGAGAGGTGAAAACTAAAAGGGGGGACGAGATTGTGATCGATCCCGCACACGTTAAGACTCTTTATATATGTTGTTTTTACCATGATGAAATAAAATTATTTCATGGCGGATGAAAAGTGATTGGGAAATGAAACAATTTCGTCATTTTGTTGTTGGGGGGGGCGCCAACGGACTTCCGCGTCACTCCCAAAAAACAAAAAGAGAGAGAAACAAAATATCGTCAAGTAGAAAGAAAAAGAAGTGGTCAGATTACTGTCGCCATTTGAGGAATGTCGTCCCCATCCGCACTTAATCTTTTCAAACCCCTCACTGACTTTAACCCAAAAGAAAAAAAAGTGAACCATATGGTTGTAGAAAGGAATTTGTAAGTTTTCTTCTAAAAACTCGTTCATCTTCATGAAAGAGAGAGAGAGAGAAAAACGACACACACACAGTTTGTATATGTGCAAGAGTGTTAACCTTTTCAAGTGTGTTTCCGGAATAGAGAGAAAACGTCAAAGTCAATAATGTTTTTCTTCGTCGTCGTCGTCATTCATCACAGATGAGTTGCGGTGGTGGGCACGTGTCACACACACACAAACGGACATTTCAAAATCCCCCCGAAAAAAAAAAAATTGTTCCGATTTGAAGACGCGGAAAAATGACAAGTCAACGCGGTTGTTGTTGTTGTTGTGTGTTGTTGATGTGGGCGTCGTCGACTCATCATCAAGTGGGCCCCCACTGAAATTGACGAGTGACGACACGAGTCAAAACACAAAATGAGAAGAAAGAAGAAAAATCTTTCTCTCATCCATAAAAAGAAGAAAAAACTAACCGGTTTAAGTCTTTTCTTCGACAGTCCCCAAAAAATAAGATAAAAATAAAAAAACAAAAACAAAATATCCGACAAAAATACATGGAAAACAATCAAAACTTTTGAAGAAACACCTCAAAAAAAAGAAGATAAGAAACAAAGTAAAAAAAAATGGTGTTTGTTTTTTTTTGTTAACTTACCCGACGCCTGGCGAGTCGTGGTTCCTCACGCAACAGACGAGCAATGGCGTGATAATCGCCTCTGGCAGTGGCCAACATCCACTCTTTGGCACGCGGTTCCATCTACGCACATCCATATCCATTAAATATATAGATCAACGAAAAAACGAACACCACGTCAGAGACAGTGAAAAGAACGTTCCAATTGTTGTACATATACACAAACAAAATCTTACCGTTCCAACAGATGAAGTATCATCGTCATCGCCATTCTATACGGATTTTCATTCATAGAAAAAAACAGAATAAATAATTTTTGTTTTGTTTTAATTTTAAAAGAAAAAAGAACCTTGGATTTGTTATCGCGTCGCTCAGGACCGGACGATCCATTCTTGGGTGCCAAGTCAATTTCGGATGCCATTTTGTTGAAACGTTGAGTCCGCTCTTTGACGCTGATTTTGATCTCTTCATTGTTGAGGCCACCACCACCACCACCGACACCGTCGATCGATGAACACGAAGAGCCCAAACTGGCCTAATAAAACAACAACAATAAATAAATAAATAAATAAATAAATAAATAAATAAATAAATAAATAACATATCCCCAATGAATATAAAATGATAATCAGAGTCAGACCAGTTGATTCTCTTTGTCGTCGCTGCGTTGAGTTTTCAATCGACGTGGAGGAACGACAGGCAGAACGACGGAAGATGCGGAAGACGTCAGATCCTGAACGAGATGAACCGACGACGACGATGTGAAATCTTGAATGGAAACGGAACGTTCAGTCATCGGCTGCTGTTGAGGCAACAAATAAGCGCTGGCAGGAATGAAATCGTCCGACGGCAAACTCGTCTGACGGACAAAATGATGAACAGGAGGCAGGACAGCAGGAGCGGCGACATGTTTCTGCGATCCTGGTAATGGTGGTGGCATGACGGGGTGAGGATAATTGCTGTACGGCGTAGGGAAAACGTTGACGGGCGAATGAGACAAATCAGAGCCGGAAAGTGACGATCGACGGAAAGGTGCCGGCTCGGGCGGTGGACGATAAGGTGGTGGAGCTCGAAAAGCAGGTGCTGTTGCATCCATCGATGATGGCTGTGGCTGTCCATAGTGTGGTACGTGGTGTGGCGGTGGTGCTACGTATTGAGGTGGTGGCAATCCGATGGAATGATACGAAGGATCAACAACGGGATCCCTGGCAACTCTTTCATTTGTCAGCGAATATTCCGACGGATAAAATATCGGTTTGAGGACCAGATATTTGTCGTTCTCTTCTTGACGGATCAAGGCCAATGTATTGACGTACTCTTTGAACTGTATCCGGGCATAGTCTGTTTGACACACAAAAAGAAAAAAACAGGAAAAAAAAAAAGAGTTACCTCTGTCAGTATGTACCTATAAGACCTCACATCATTCTCATTCCGATATAGTTGATGGTGCAAATGTCAACAACAGTAGGGACTAAATGGCAAACAACAACTGACCAACCAAAACGGGGCATGGCCTTTCCATCAAAGTCAAAGCCACCACTTTTTCAAATGTTACTCTAGTTGACATGCAGTTGCCAGGGGAAACCACACCTCTCTTGAACATTTTCTTTTATTTGGTGGCTCTTCTTCAACGGGCAAGTTCAAATTCTGGCTGGGCACATGATTCACCCCCCCCCCCCCGTCTTCACACCCCAAGAATTTCAAACACTATACCACCACTCAACGATACCACACAGGTCTGGGGTGTGAAAACCCTTGTGATTGTGCAAAATCAGAAGAAACGGGACTTGAACTCTGTTGATTCTTGGCAACAATAAAAAAGCATGAAAAAATGCAAATTGATTGGGGGGGGGGACAATGAGGTTTTTCTGCAATCAAGGTCACGTGATTTAGCAACCGTGAAAAAAAAAGGGAAAGTTGTTTCACGTCACGCCCAAAATGTAAAAATCTCCCGTCTGCCAGCCTGTCCCCCCCTCTTTACCTGAATGAAAACAATACGCAACAAGTTGAAAGCGTTTAGCCTTTTTGGCGATCGTGTCACATTACCTTTTGTGTACGGGTCGGTCAAGAACTGTTTGAAATGTTTCACCAAATCGTGATTGGTCACTTTGCCACCTTTTTCCAGCATAAATGAGCGGACAGATTCTAATGTAAACTCTGTGGGCGCAGCCATTTTTTTTTCTTTTCCTTTTTTATTCTTTTTTGACGTTTACCAAATTTCACGACGTTGCCAGATTGCCACAAAACTTATAATAAACACGACATTCTCCTCCCCCATTTTCCCCGACGACGTCAATAAATCATTATCATTCATATTTTTTTTTTGTTTTTTGTAGTCATCCACCCATGACTACGTCATACGTCGTTCATGTTCGGTAAAAAGTAGAAAGGAACACAACAACAACAAAAGAAAAAGATGAATCGCTCCGAACAACAACAACCGAAAAAAAGAATTTTTCGCACCGACCCGCTAACTTTTGATTGGAGGCTCTTCTCTCTCCACTTGTCTATCAAAAAAATGTTGTGGGTACATATTGAGCGTATGCCTTTTTTTAATATGAACATTAAGAATTTTTAAGGAGTTGCCTCTCTACGCAACAACAATTCAACAAGGCGAGAGATTGGAGAAGAAGAAAGACAGACACAAAACAGAGAAGAAAAATAGCATTTCTCGTGGGCTACACACATGATGGAGCTAGAAAGAGAGAAAGGGACCATGCTGCTGCAGATATGATAGATCGGCTATATTATTATGATGATGTCGGATGGAGAGAGAGAGACGGCGGGCATATAATAGCTTATCTCTCGCTAAGAATCAAATGGTTTCACAGCCACAGGCACTTTCACTATATACCATCTAATAGTAGTAGTATAATATATAAAGGATAGAAAAAGAGAGACTGTGCACATCATTTTTTTTTTTTTTTTTGGGATTTAAAAAAGAAATACACAGAGACGGTCGGGGGGCAATTAAAGTTCCTGTTTTTTTTTTCGTATTTGCCTCACCCTTTATTATAGTACACATGAAGATGAAATTTATATTTTATATACATATAGTAAGAATTTGAGAAGATGGAAGCAGCTCGTCAAGTCGTGAGGAGAGAGATAAGAGTTGAACATGTTGAGCACTTTGTATTTTGAATGTATATATCCACATCGTCTCTCTATATCGCTGTTGTATGTATATAGAAATAAACAACTCTATATAATAAACAGCATATCAACTCTCACTGCATGTATAGACTAATAATATTGCTGTCGACCCCCTAAGGAGGTTTTGTTCCAACAATAAGAACAAGTGGAGGGGGGGGGGGGTGAGTTTATATCAATATTTCGCTTCTGGATATAGATTAATTGTATATATATATATAGCGACTGCTGTTGCCCCATTAGCCAAAGAATAATGCCAAATAGTACTACTACTAAACTAAACCTGAGGCTTTGTTGTGATTGAAATCTCTGAGACCAAATAGTACTATTCGATAAAAAAAAAATCATTTATTTTCATTTGATGTAGAGCGGATATCTATATGTCAAACACGGGTCTATATTATACTAAAAAATAAAAGTAGTCGTCGTGTTTTTTAAAACGATGATTATTCTGTGCGCTGTGCTGTGCTGTGCTGTGTGTAACGTTGTATATCCTCCTTGTATTATTATTATTATTATTATACAACAACAGCAAGAACAACAATATGTAGATTTGAGCTCTGTGTGTGTGTAGGCTGCATAGAACACGACGATAGAAGAAGAAGAAGAAGAATAGAACGCGCGTTTGTATATATCAAATTCGTCTACATGTATAAACACAGAAAAAAAGACAAAAAAAAAAGAGGATGGAATATTTAAAAAAAAAAGGAAAACAAAAAAAGGGAAAAAACATGGATAACAACAGACTGGGAAGACAATCGATGCCAAGTTGGCGGCGTGGGCGGGAACTTATATCCAGCGGACGATTTCATTCACGAAAGGCGGAGTTTATTATATATCGTCCGTAAAGGGCCTTACAGAAAATATGGTCCTATATGGTGGTGGTTCTCGGGTCCAGACGAAAAAAAAAAAAAAATTCACAAAAAATTCATTTGGATTGGTTGATGACTTGTCGAGTGGGCAAGTCTCTCCCTGTCCCAACTCCGCCTCCTTTCCAACGCTTAGCTCCCTTTGAGATGGTGTGTGCGGGTTATCTCGTAGTCAATGAACCCGCCCACATTGACTCGGTCCGTCCATACGAAGAGCAGGAAAGAATGGAAAAATAGGCGGGACTTGCTGGTCCCGCACCGTTTGTGTGTGTGTTCAATCCCCCATCCCATCCCAGCAACAGCAAAGGCGGAACGAAAAGACCGGACGGACATCAGTCGGCTCCGTGGCTCTGCGCGCACAAGGTCGTCATTTATAGTTACCCTCGTCAGTCTATATAGAAAACTTTGAAGGAAAAAACAATTCACGTTCTATATATATTTTATCTTGTCGCACTTGCGCAGCAGCAGCAGCCAAACTGTTCAGCCATCTGGAAAAAAAACGAAGCCAAATCCTCTTTGTTCTCTTCACACAGCACGGCACATTGATGTTCCTTTAGATTTGTCTTTGTTTTTGATTTTGAGAAATTGTTTCATCAAAAAGTACCGCGGAGTTCAACTCAACTTAAATTTTTTTCGTGCGTGTGATTTTCTCCTTCGGTGTTGTGTTGTTGTGTGTAGTGCGGCCGACGACGGTTGACACTTTGAAAATCCTCTTTGGACACAAAAGAAAAAAACGCTTTTCAAAAGAAGAATTACACTTTTTTAAAAAAAAGAACCCCGTGACTGATCCCTCCTCCCATTCGTTTGAGCCGTTAAAAAGGCGCGTCGTTCAAAAAATAAAAAAAAAAAAACCAAAACCGCCGAATAACACAAATCGTTTTCGTCTAATTCTTTCCTTTTTTGCGGGCGGAGGCCTAATTACAACAACAACAACAACTTAAAGAAAGAAAGGAAGTGTTTTTTTTTTGTTTGTGCGTCTTATGTGTGTGTGTGTGGATGTGTGTTTGTGTGTGTTTGTGTGAAGAAGAAAAAGAAAAACTGATTTTTGATTTGAGAGGTTTTGTCATTAAATTATGACCACCATGTCAAGTTATACACAGTTCGGCTACCCGTACAGCGCCGCATCACAGGTATAATACAAAATTCTAATTTAATTTTATATTTAAAAAGGAAAAAAAAAATAAGAAATTTAGAGTTTTCTGAGTAGTTAAATAGTTAACGCATGGATAAACATAATTCTATCGATCTTGTAAAAATAAGTAAGTAAATAAGTAAAAATTTGGGTGAAAAACAAAAAACAGGGTTTCTAGATAGTACTATAAATTGCGTAATAAGAGGTGGGTGGGGAGTGCAGTTTGACGCCAAAAAAATATAGAGAGAAAGAGAGTGAAGGGGAATTAGACGTTGTAATACACACGACGTGATGTGTATACTGTACACGAACGATAAATAGCTGCTGCTGCTGACATATTTGACTCGTATAAGGTTTCTTGTATATAGTCGACACAACAGTTTTGGGGACGAGTTGCGAGGAGGATCAGGCATTTCTTTGTTGCACTTGTCATGTTTTGTTTTGTTTTCACGTTATTATTGGATAGACACAGCGACGGCGGGTGATTTCCATTCGAGGGTATAATCCGCATATACAACAGCAGCAGGACGAAAAGGGGGAAAGAGCTTAGTCTTACATATACACGTCAAATCGATAAATAAAAAAAAATAAATTATAACGAGGCCTATATAATATTCTATTTGATTTCTACATATTTAGTTATTAATGTCGACAGCCAGCAGTCCGTCGGGTGGATCATCATCATCATCATCATCATCATCGTCGGCCGTATTGGCCGGAGCTGTCAGTCCATCGACGGGTCCCGGTGGTAGTGACAATCCATCGACATCAGCAGATGTTGTTACAACTGGCATCATTCCAACGACATCAACGGCCGCCGCTGTGACTCCTACAGCTCCTCCTCCTACAACATCGTCGTCTAATCATCATCAGCAGGGTCCTAGTGGCGGATCATCGTCATCAGGTGCGGCGTCACCTTGTTGCGATACGGGACGTCCATTAGTGACGGATCCCGTCACAGGACAAACGGTTTGTTCATGCCAATATGAACGTCTTCAAGCTCAGTTTCAAAACGGATTGGCATCGGCTGGTTATGGTCCGGCAGCAGCGGCGGCAGCTGCCCGTCTAGCCGCCGTTTCATCTGCCGTGACTGGCGTGACGGGTCTTCACGGTGTCTACAGCGCGGCTTATCCGTCATCCGATCAAAATCCTTATCCAAGTCTTGGAATGGACACGACCACGGCCTTTTATTCATCGCTGGTCAGTTTAATATATATAATTCTTCTTTATTCTTCTTCTTCTTCTATTTAATTATATAGGCGCCAGCACTTGATGAAGTTCATCCCCAGCAAACGTACATAGACGATGATGAGTTAATTAGTTGCAAAGCAGCACGTTATTTTATATATATCAGGGTTTTGATGATGACATTGTGGGAGCAACAAAAATAAGAGATGAGATGGAAGGGGCAGCACTTGGCAGTTCAAAATGGATTGACGAGGGTTGAATAGTGGGCGGAGTGGTTGAATGATGAGGCTACTATGTACTCTATATCCTGTACTATATTATTCAAAACAATATCGCACACACACACACTGTGATTATTAGGTTAAGGGGTGGATGATGACAATTGTAATGTACCCCAAACAAAAAAACAAAAGGCGGTCATCAATAGAATAGATATGTATATGACACATCTCTAGCGGATCACGTACCTTCCTCGTTATGCCATAACACAAACAAACGATCCATCACTTTGGTATATACATAGGACTATGATGATGACCGTTTCCCGTGTATATATATCTGCCCTTTTCCATCATCATTCTCTCTGCTGTGTGTATTAGATGACCCGAAACTCACTCTATTTTTTTCTCACAGAAAGATAGATACTACATATCACGAAAATATCATTCAATTATAGAATATAATAATCTATACAAGTTTTTTTTTTCTAAAAAAGTAGAATGCCCGTCATAGACGGGGAGGAAATAAACATAGGCCTATAAATATAAGAGAACGGAAAAAAGAAAAAGAATAAAAAAGAATTTTTTTTTTTAAACATTTGATTTTCATTTGAGATATGCAAAAATTTCTATTGCTGTTGGAAGAAAAGGGAAAATGTGTTTTGTTTGTTCAGATATGATGAACGACCGATAGAATAAAAGAACTGCTGCTGCCCCTATGGAGAGATATTCTTCTCTTATGTATGCTGTCTGTGGGCATATTGAATCCTACGCAACGGGGAGGCAGGCCCGTCCGTCCTACATATAGACGACACTTTTTTTGTGTTGTTGTTGTTATGCAAAAGGACAGAAAAAAATTGAAATTTCTAATATTGTACACACAGGATTTGTATTTATTTTTCCATTGGTTGGGTCACACACAGGGGCGGAAGTCTCTGCTAGAAAAGAAAAAACGTGTGTGTAATTTCACACGCAACATTCACGAGGAAACTATATACTACCACCAAACCAAACTTGACTGTTGTTGTTGTTGTTGTATAGGTTTATCCTTCTTTTTCGTGTCTTATTATTAGTAGTAGACAACAGTCAGGACAGGGTCTATTTTATTTTATTTTATTTTTTAAAAAATAGAGAGAAAAATATACTATTCACCCGTTGATGGCTTTTTAATTTGTTGACGCTGCAGGAGTAATCATAATTTACAAAGAAAAAAATCGCCTCTAGCCTCCTTTTTTCTCTCTTTTTAGAATAAGGATATATATCTGTTTTTTTTCTCTCTTCCCCATGGCGAAAAAAAAATAATAAAAAATAATAGAAAATAACGCAAAAATCATTTTCATTTTTTTCTTCGATTCTTCTCTATTCATCTACACACACATTTTTTTAGATGCTGGATATAGTATTTACTGTATGTGTACACATACAATAGAAGAAGAAGAAGAAGAAATACTAACCAGCCCACGGGGTAGATCCATTCTCGTTATTATTGTCTGTGTGTGTGTCGTCCCGGCTTACAAGCGTTGATGGCGCTTTTGCGTGTGTGGCCTATGAAAATAGATATAAATATATAAAACTCATGGAAAAATATAGATGAGAAAGGTTGAACTTTTTTTTTTGTTTTTTGTTCGGGGGGGGGATTTTTTTGATGATGATCATGCGCGCTCCTCCTGGAGCTCTAACACATCATCATCATCATCATCATCAACATTAAAAAGAGATTTTCCAACAGTTTCGTCGTCGTCGTCGTCTCTTTTTGTGTCTGTCAATTTCCCCCCCCCTGTCGGTCCGTCTATAATATAAAATAGAAATAGAAAAACAACACGGATGAATCTAACGATCTGTTGTGTTTTCAGTATATAGCCGACGATCTCTTCTCTCTGTCAGTGTGTGTTATTGAGAAAGAGACTCACGACGGATACCATCGTCGTCATTGTTTAGAGAAAAAAAAGAATTTTCATTTTATTTTATTTTATTTTTAAAAAAAAAAAAAGAAAAAAAAACAAAAACCAGTATATAATGAGACGAAAAACAACCCAAAAAAGTTGACCATTTTTTCCTTCCCCCCTCTCTTCTCTCTGCTGTGTAATATAAGAAAAAGAGGGCGGGAGAGAAGGTAAAATAGAAAAAGAAGAAGAAGAAACGAGACAGATTGTCCGGCCGGATTATCGGTGTTGTTTCAGGCTAAGAGGCGCCAAGATGGCGGCTAGAGATACTGTCGCGTTTCCCTTCTTCTTCTTCTTCTTCTGTCTCTCTCTCTCTCTACTATGTATATAGATGTGCGTGCTACTCTTATACAAAAAAGTATTTTTTTTTTATTTTAAATTTTATTTAGACAATAGTTTTTTTTCAAGAGGCACCGCTTCGACTATAACAGACATTTCTAAATATTTAATGTCAATATATATTATATTATATACTAATTATACTATATATATTTTATATACAGACGAATCCGTATTCATTGAAAGATGGTACGACGGCTGGTAGCGACGCTTGGTCAACAGCACCTGGACTTCATCAATCGGCCCAGGGATATTATCCATACGATCCTGCATTAGCCGCTTACGGGTAAATATTTATTTTATTGATTATTAGAAATTTTGAATTGTGAATTTAAAATCGAAATTATATAGTTACGGGGCTAGTTACGATTTGGCTGCCCGTCGGAAAAACGCCACTCGTGAATCGACGGCCACGTTAAAAGCTTGGCTATCGGAACACAAAAAGAATCCTTACCCGACGAAAGGCGAGAAAATCATGTTGGCCATCATCACGAAAATGACGTTGACTCAAGTGTCCACCTGGTTCGCCAATGCCCGTCGACGATTGAAAAAGGAAAACAAAATGACGTGGGAACCGAAGAATCGCAACGACGACGGAGATGACGACGACGATTGCGGGAGTGGAAGGAGCGACGACGAATCCTCGTCCCCCACCGCCATCCAACATTCCAAATCATCGCATCATCCCAATAATAAAAAGATGAAACACAATTCCAAAATCGATAAAGGTAAAAACTATCGACATTAGGCCTAAAATGTGTAAACATTTTGTTATCTAATAAGACACCCAAGTTGTTGTTGTTTTGTGTTTTAACGTGCCTTATCAATATTTCAACTGCGATAATAAATGAATGATAATGTGTTGATACATTCAGATGTGGACGATGATAAAAGCGACTGTGACGACGATTCAAGAGGTTCCGCATCGCCTCATTCCATTGGCAGCAATTCATTGAATCACTTAGTTCATGCGCATCATCATCCGCATCATCATTTAAATGTTTTAAATCATCCGCATCACGGCGGCAACGGCGATCCCGTCTCCGTCAGTGTGTCCGTCTCGAATTTGATGAACAATCCGTACCATCATCATCATCATCAAATGGCCGGTTACGCGGCAGCTGCCCATCATCACAATATGGACATGCATCAACAACATCAACAACAACTCAACTCTCCAACATCATCGTCGTCATCCAATTCTTTGACTAATAAACCGAAAATCTGGTCGTTGGCAGACACGGCCGCTTGTAAAACGCCACCACCTCCAGGCAGTAGTAGTAGTAGTAATGTCCAGCAGCATCTATCTGCTAGTGGTGGTAGTAGTAGTCATAGTAGCGGTGGTGGTAATATGACGATGGCGGCCATGATGCATCCAGCGGCGGCTGCGGCTGCAGCCGCTGCAGCCGCAGCTCATCACCATCACCACCATTTGGCGGCCGTGGGTGGACCACCTAATCATCATTCCTGGTTTTCAGCAACTGGAGTCAACGGACCGATGAGCTCAATGGCCACCATGACGGGTATACTAAATTTCATTTTTTTTTTTTCTTTCGGCCTTCATAGTGTTGTTATTATTATAGTGGGAATTTTATTATTATAGTAAGAGAAAACCTCAAAAGTATAGATCGTATTATGTTATAGGCCAATTGTGTATTAGATAGAGAAGAAATCCAAGTCTACTCGTTTGTTTCTATATTTCTATTTCTATAAAATAATGATTTGGTTATTGTGGTTTTATAAGGTGCCGGTTGCAGTAGCATTGCTGGCATGTCCAATATGGCGGCAATGAATGCCAAAATGGCCGCTGGATTCGGTTCGTACGGACGTTATCCGAGTTTGAACGGATACAGCGGCGGCGGCAATTCAGCAACGGCGTCGGGTTACGCCAATTCCTACGGATCGTACAGCGACGCCGTTCAAACAGACACGCCACCTCAAACGCCACCCAATCTCAAATTGAACACAAGTCTCAGTGGTGGTCAACATCAGCAATATCATCCCTATGTTTCACCTCAACAACAACAACAACAACACAGCCGTTTATTAGCGTCGTCTTCGTCTTCATCGGTCATTGATTCATCGTCAGAAATGGCCAGTCCGTCATCGCGTCAGCACAGCAATTTACCAATGGCGGCACCGTCAACGTCTTCGATGAGTGTGGCGTCGTCGTCGGCCATGATGACGTCGTCCCAACAACTCAACAACAACAACAACAACGGCTCGTCACCGGCCAATGGCGAGTCTTCGTCGTCGACAGCCTTCCGTCCCGTCTACCGAACGTAAGTTGAACATATAAACATCTCATTTTCAAGTCTACTAATACATAAATAACACAGTTAGGGCTTCTCACTCTCTCTCTCTCTTAATACGGTTTTCCGGGGGGGGCAGTGAGGGGTGATGAAACAATCTGGCGTCTTTCCCACACACACGTCCATCTTGTAGTAGTAGACATAATATATAGTATATAAGGGATTAGTATAACAGAGAGTGTGTCAATACATATTGACCGTTGTTGCTGAATTGAAAATTTAAATTTTATCTTTTTTTATATTTATTTGCAGGTCTCCTATTGGCGGAGCGGGTTATCCTTCATGAGTTTCATTGAGTAGAAAATTATTCCCCCCACCCCCCCTGTGAATTAGCGACGAAGAACGTGAACCAAAATGAAGAGAAAGAAAAAAAAAATAACTATTTAAAAAGAAAAAGAGAGAAAAAAATGATTGTTTGAAATTATGAATTATATATTACGTGTAATAACGGCCATTCCATCATCAGATATGTATGACACATGAAACTTTTTTTTTCATTTTTTTTATTTTTTGGTCGTTGAGAGATACCCAGTGTGCAATCGTTCCCCCCACTGCTTATTATGCAATCAATTTGTTATCCCCCCTCAGCGTTTGTACAAAATTTTCCTGCCGCAAACATTTTTTTTTTAAAAACACACGATATACATTATATATCTGTGATAGTGTTTTGGCTTCATTTTATTGTATCCGCTTTGCCAATTTTGTTGCATCATCATTTTTAAAATTGACAACATTTTTAAAAAATTACAAAAATCAATCAAAAATCAAATTCGAGTAAATTTGAATGAAAAATATTATCGTCTCTGGATTAGATGGATATACTATAATCGGATCTGAAAAAAAAAAACAAAAGAAAAAAAAACAATTATATAATTATAATGTGCGTCCCTATTATTATTATTTCTGTAAATGACAATGAAATTTTCCAAATTTTTTTTTTTTTTATTCTTCTTCTTGTTATATACATATTACATATATCATATCGTTTCACCCATGATTTGAAAAAAAAACAAAAACTAAAATTTTCTTTTAAAAAATATACTCTGAATTGAATTGATATTATGGGGAGAAAAAAAAAAAACAATTATTTGTGTACAAATATGACCTAATTGTTTTTTTTTTTTTGGTTTATTATTATTCCTTGCTGATGTTTTTGTTCACCCGATTGATTGTGACACACGCTGAAATATCTGAATTCATTGTGAAAATAGCTTTTTATCCCCCATTTTTTTTTTTCTGAAATTGACATTTTTTTCGTTGATTCTTTTCGTGTGTTTTTACTTTTAATCACCTGGATGCAAAAAAAAAAAAAGAAAACACATTAACCTGAAAAAACAAACAAAAAACAAAATGAATGTCTGTGCGAAATTGTGTGTCTGACATGAAAATATAAAAAAAAAAACAAAAAACAAAAAAAAAAAGATGATTTCATTCGTTTAGTCTTACATATGATTGAAATATGTAACTAGAAATATATATGTGTGTGGGAACGATCCAAAGAAAAATATTTATACACATACACACATGACGATGAGCATTTTATTTCAAGTTAAAGCCAAAATTCTATTTATTTTTGGGGCCCTGACCTTTTTTCTTTTCTATTGAATGCTGGGCCCCCATACAGCACACAACGACGACGACGCGACGGACCTCCCGTCGAGGCACCACAAAAAAACGGTCCGTCCCGCAGTTCCGGGGACAATCATTTTCTTAAATAAATAAATAGACAGAACTCGTCTTTCTCTCTTATTCTAACATATATCCATGTGTATGTATGTATACACACATAGCGTGTGTGTCTTGTGTGTCGTCTTGAAAATACAAAAGAGAAAAGACAGCAGGCGATCACAGCTGGAGAGTCTTGTTGGCATTTCAAACCCGCTGTTCTTCTTTCTCACCGAGAAAGTCAATATTTGTATTTTTTTTCTTTCTCTTTTTTCATAACAATATCTATTTGAATATATAGAGATTGATTTTTTTAAAGAAAATTTTTTAAAAATCATTTTCAACACTTTGTCGTCATTATAGAGATGGCAATACAAAAAATTACCTTCCAAAAAGAAATAATAATTTAGTAAAATAGAAACAAAAATTCCACAGTTGACAATGTCTCGACATCGGCTGCCGTTTGGAATTTCCACCAGATGACGACGAGATGTCTAAGCCCGTCTCCTCCTCTTCTTTATTATTATTATTATTATTATTCAACCAGAACTCAAATTCTCTTCTTATTCAAAAGCTCTTGTTAGTTTTTTTGGGAACAAAATTTGGCGCGGAATTCTTCCGTCACCAACGTTCAAATTTGTTTGGTTTGATATTTTCAAACCCAAAAAAAAAAAACAAAAAAAAATTCTGACGTGGGTAAACACTTTTTGGCAGTCGATGTGTATGATGGTTGTGTGTCGACGTATTAGTTTAGAGAGCAAAAGAAAAGGAAAAACCATTCCAACAATGCGGCTCGCACAACAGGTAACCTACACACACACACACAGAGCGCCTGCTGGATAAATAACAATCATTGGGAACGAAGCGTGGGAAAGATACGCCGGAATCTCCGATTGCTGTTGTCGTTATATATTCTTTCTTCTTCTTATAAACATGCTGCTGCGGTATACGGTATAATAATAGATACATCTAGAATACAATTTTACAGATTTATTTTGTATTTTTTATTTTGTATTTTTTTTTTTTTTTGGCGAGAATCTAACATTTTTCAAAAGTGAAAAAAGAATAATCCGGATTAACAATACAACAATAATATGGACTGGCATATTCCACCATTTCAAAATAGATGAACCTATTATTTAAAGATTTGGAAAAAAAACGTATATTGCTAATCTTTTTTTTTTTGCAAAAACGATGGAGCGCTCGTGTCGCTCATCTGGGGGGTCACTCCCCCCTCTCGTCCTATATATATATATATATATATATAAAAGATATATAGATGACAACTGAAAAGAAGAGGCTTTTCAACAATCAAAAAACTAATAGACCAAAAAGAAATAAGGGGACCACCAACCGGGCGAGAACCATTTTCGTCCGTCTATTAATTTTTTTTTTTTTTTTTTTAAGTAGAGGCTATGTATATAGACTAATACATCCGGATAGAGACGACATTACAGTCAAGGGATTTAGTTTAAAAAAAAAAAAAAAGGATTAAAACGTCAAGTGTCGAAAAAATGTTCATCACAAAAAAAAAATAATAATAAGAAATAAGAAATTTTGTGAAGATGATGCCAAAGTCTGATTAGATATATATAGAGACCGGAACTCGATTTACACATGGACAAAACGTGACGTAGTATAACAATTCCAATCTACACCATCGCTATGTATCCTCCCCCTCCCCTTCTTTTTACTTATTTTTTTTTTTATTTTTTTTTTTAAAGTTGGCTGGTTGTGCACGCGCCCTTTCTCGAAATGGTCATCCATATATATCCAAACGAAACAAAAAAAAAAAACCCGTATAGAGAAAAAAACCCACCCAGTATATAATAATAATAATATACCTTTTTTTTGGGTTTTGGTGGTGGTAGAGAAGAGACAGTGGAGTTTCAGATGGCACCAAGATGTCGCCCCTCTTTTTTTTTTAAATATCTATTTTTTTTTTGGTTTTTTTTTTTTGTGTCCGTCGTCGTCCCTTTTTTTTCGACATAAAGGAAACGAAACTTTGAGACTATGCCCAGCACTAATACTGTTATATACACACTCCTATATCTTTCTTGTGTATCTATATAGAAGACGTGGGTATATAGCTCCATAGTCTACGACTATTTCTTCTTCTTCTTCTTTTTAAAAAGTAATTTACAAGGAAAAAAACAAAGTTGTTTAAATTTTCTAATTTTTATAAGCCTTTTCTTTTGTTTGTTTTGTTGTTGTCTCTCTCAACGGGGTTTATTTTGAAATAATGACAATCAGCTCTAATGACTTTTATTCGCTTGATTTGTTGATGCGATCGATTGAAAACGATTTGCAGTTATATTCTCCTGCGTGCTGTATACTACATAGACGAATTTGTTATATATATATAAGAATATTAGAGAGGAATAGAGTCAACGTGTGTTTGTTTTGATGTTTGTCCGTTTGTCGACAGTTATTTGAAATGTTGTACAAGAAGATGAAGGGAAAAAATAAACATTTCAGTGTCGACGAATATACGCAGCGACAAGAATTAAAAAAAAAAAAACTCGTTTTTTTTTTTTAATTTTTTATTCTTTAATAATATATCGAAAGGACATTAAAAAACATTCAAATCGACCGGATAAACAGGTTTTTCTTCTCTCAAGTGTTTTATTTGATGTAGAAATGAAATGAGCTGCTGCTGACATCAATTGTCTTTTGCTCCGGTCATTTCAGGTATTTTGATGTTGAAAAAGAAGAAGAGGCCGTCCAGACGGACGGACGCGGACACACGGCACAATTATATACACACGGTCATCACAAAATAAAGGGCCGCCCCATGCAGCCCATCCAATAATAATATCATCAAATGATTCTATATATTTCCTCCTTCTGCATGCATGTCTATGGTTTATTATTATATAACATCACACTTGACACTTTGGACAAGTTCAATTGGCTCTAGAGCTCCTTCGTTTGATCTTCAAAACAATTTTTGAAAGATAACATATAAAATGTAGTATATTATATACGGGGTGAAATACCTTTTTTTGATTGTTCGAATGTCGTAGATCAAACGTTAAAAAAACGGACGAGCGACGGAGACGGGATTAAAGGGCGCGGTCTCTCTGTCATGTTATATTGCATAATAATAATCTGAAAAAGAAGCGGACTAAAAAAAAAACTGTCTGAACTTGGAAGACCGCCTCTCTCTCGTATATATATAAACAAAATATCAAGAGGACAAAAAAATGGTTCTTTCATGTTGTTGTTGTTGTTTGACTGCTGAGCGGCTTGAACTTGTCGCAACGGAAAATATAAAAGAGAGTCCGATCATCAGCTAATAATATAAACATCTTAGACTATAATACAAAAGTATTATAATTCGGACATCACAAGAAAAAAAAAACAAAAACAGATATCTATAATTGGATCTAAATATCTATACACACACACATTTATTTATTTATTTGTGTAATCCACTTTTGCCGTTGAGTGTCAGATAGTATTACACATTCAACGTCAATATATAATATCTTTTCATTTTTTAAAATGCTATTACACGTACTTAACAAGAGATCGATGCTGCTGCTCATACATTTCCTGCTGCAAGGGCTTTTTTCCTACATGAGATGTTGTTTGTCTTGTTGTATATAGTTTTCATTCCATCTGCTTGCCTTTTCGTAGAGCTCTTTATATATCATATAGTCTCCTCGCCTGAGATATATATATAGTGCAGTATAGATGCTAGAGGGCATGCAGAGAAAAAGGGACCTGATGGCCGCGCCACTTACTAGTAGTACGTCCTAATGGCCGAACCGTGTTCCGACACAATCGAACGCAACAAAATAAAAAAAAGGGATTTCTCTCTTTCTCTCTCTTTATGTTTGGGAAGAAGAAGGGACAGAGTAAAAGAACTGTTTCAACGTTCCTATTATATATATAAGATATCTCACAACGCCATATCTTGTATATGTGTATATATACAGTATATATTCAAATCGAATAAAATGTATACAGCAATGTGATTAGATATTATTATATAGTTTTTTGTTTGGAAATAAAACACTTTTTTTTTTGTTTTCGACTCGTCTTGTTGGCATCAGTGACACACAGTTAAGATTAGTGTTACATCATTTGAGACTGACCAAAAAAAACTAAAAACAACTTGTTCTTCTCTTAAAAAATGGCTTTTCTCCCCCTTTTTTGTATTATGACACGTGTACTCACAAAATGGACAACAAATATCAAAGCTGCTGCTGGCCAGTATTGTATTATATATATTTTATTATTATTCGAATATATAAGAAGAAGGAGAAGAAGAAAACAAAAAAACAGACTGTTTTTGCTGCCTATAAATAGTCGGATTATGCTGTGTATGTATATGTGTTCTTGTGCGTGTAATCATCTTCTTTCTTTCTTATAAAATGTGAACCGCGACCCCAATTTGAATATAAGCATCCTCCAACGTATAGCGATCGAGAAACATTCTGACTGGTTCTTGTTGTTGTTTGGCTGCTGTAATAATACAACGTGGCCATCTTTGTTTTTTCATTGCGCTCGTGGGGCAACAGCACACGGCCGCACTTTTTTTTTAATTTTTTTATCCCGAACTGTTGTTGGCTGGCCAACCAGCGCATCACGACCCGCGTAGAGCGAGACTCTGAATATATATATAAATATGTATAGAGAGAGAGAGAGAGAGAAGAAAGAAAGAAAAAGATGATGATGATGATGATGATGTATGCTAATGCTACACGAACGTAGTATAGTAGAAAGAACGAATATATAATAGCGTGTGTCCGCGTTCATATATTTTTCTCTCGTCCCCTATGATGTACGTACAAGAGCGAGGTGCAGCATCATCTATAATCTAACATGTGCTGGAATCATAGAAGAAGAAGAAAAAGAAAAGAAAAAAGGGCAGCTCAAACAGTTATGATGAAAGCGTGTGTGTGTGTGCACCACACAGCACAAATGACCCTCTAATTATATTTTCCTCACCGTGTTTTGTTTTTTTGGTTTTTTAACATTTTTTTTTTTTTTTTTGACTTACGGGTGGATGGATATATGATCGACCGATCAATAATCATCAAATTTCGTCCTAGTATAAAAATAAGAAATGTATAGGAAAATTTAAAAAAAAAAACATTTTGTGAAAGTAACCATCAGAATTGATATTTTTGTAAATTCTCTTTTTTTTTTTTTTATATATAGAAATTTTACAGACGAATAATAATATTCTATTCGATATCACCAACCAGAAATGTTCAGCGCTGTAGATATTTATAAGGTTTCTTCTATGTTGTTGTTGTTGAACAATAGGAAGCCATTTCGCTCAAACAACAAACATAAAATTGTATACGTACAAGACAAAAGTGTCTTATATCTTATTGAAGACGACATACGTATAGTATATAGATAGAAATTTTCGTTTCCTTTTGTGTTGTGTATTGGAACGTTTGAGAAAAGTCTCTCTAATACCGCCAGTTGATTTGTTTCCGTCTCATTATAGACCTATATACACTACATATGCAAATGATCGGCTCATTTAACAGTCTCGATGAATAGGATCATATTTCACATGTCTGTATAGAAGAAGTAATCGTCAGGTGCTGATATTATCGATCTAACCCCCCCCCCCAAAAAAAAAGGGACGAAAATATCCAACCCCACCGCGTCAAAAGACCCGCAATTAAATATATCTATCCAGTCCCATATATCCATCTCTATATTATAATATGCACACAATAGACAAATAGACGCGGAAAGCCGATTGATGATGACGGGGGGAGGGTTGCAACAGCAGCAACAGTTTTTCCCCCTTATTTTATTTTCTTTTTCTTCTTCTTCTTCTTTTTGTTTAAATGTTTCTTAAAAGATGATGATGATGATGACGGAAGGGGGGGTTAAAAAGAAATATCTATTCCACAGCGTCGGACGAATATCATCTATGCAAATGAGACGGGTCCGCTCTTTTTTCTTTTCTTCTTCTTCTTCTTCTTCTATATAGAGAGATAAACACTGTTATTAAAGACCATTTGAAGAAAAATCCTACCATTTCTCTATCCTATTTAGAATTCTTCCATATAGGCCCATTAAAAAGAAGAAACAAAAACTTAAAAAAAAAAAATTCCCCTTTTTTTTTAAATCAACCGCCGCTGTTGATTTATATCCGGCCTAATATTTCGCATATTTTCAACCGTTTAAATATATACGTATATCAAATGTATATTAAAAAACATATGGCTATAAGTAACAACAGTTCAAAAGGTTACATATATATATATATTCAGTTTTAAAAGCTAGGTGAAACCACACCACATTACAACGTAATAATAAAAGCGCATAATATATCAAATGGGCAAAAAAAATCTTCTTTCTAGTCATCCAACATCACTCAAATCTTTTAGAATATATAACAATAGTGCTGCTGTTATATATTTTTCAAAAAACAAAAACAAAACAAACAAATAGTATACCATGCATATGTATAGACATGTTTTTTTTTTTTTTCGGTTGCCGACTATACACATTTACATAATATATATTTAAAAAAAAAAGCTGCTCTAGACTCTTAAAACTCTCTGTTTTCCTATTGGTTCTTTCTTTTTCTTTTCAGTATATCTAACTTCTCTCTGACCCTGTAATTAACTATTTTTTTGTTTTCTTCTTCCTTCTTTTTGGCATAATGTTATATGTCTATAGTGAAGAGCCGCAGGTATTTTTTTTTTAGTTTTTCTTCTCATCCGGAGTATATTATTTTTAAAAAGGTTTTTTTTTTTTGTTAAATTTTATTATTATTATTATAGTAATATACATTTCTTTTTTTTCGTTGTTGTTGTTGTTCTTTGGCGTGTCCACAAATGCCCAAATGTTCACAAAAGTTTTATTTGAAACTAAAAAAAAGAAAAAAAGAAACGTGAAAAAAGAGAGAGAGAGAGAGAGAATAATACAAGGAAGGAGGAACATGAACGAGCACAGGTGTTTAGATCATTTGACGCTGTTAGGACAAGGACGACCGACGCAGCGCAACGTCTGCCATTATCGACCGCAACAACACACGCACGCCATGCACTTCATTTTTTAAATGTATCGCAGATTTTTTTTCTTGATTATATTATTCTACATACGTACGATGGCATCTTTCATTATACATCAACAGATATGGATTTCAATAGTTTTGCAATGGTTCCCAAAAAAAAAAACGTGCCGTTTCCTCACCCACCGGAGAAAAAAAAAGATGTTAAATGTGTATAAGTTAAAAAAGAGAAGATGCCAGATAATAAAAAAATCTAAGAAAAAACCATCGCACACAAATATATAATAATAAACGACACTGTTGTTTTACGACAACGAGTAGAGACGTTCTTTCACTATATGTTGTTGGTTTGTTTATTGTTTTTTTTTTTTGTCTTTCTTTCTTGTGTATTGTTTGCGCGATATGCCTGGGAAAAATGTCCTATTACCTGCAGCCAACGTAAAATCAGTTCATTTTTTCATTTTTGTTTTTTATTCTTCATTATTATTATATATGGATATAATATATAGTTGATGAAGTCATTCGCCCGTGTATAATACACACAACGATCCATCATCTTTTATTTTTTAACAACGTCCATTTTATCTTCTGCGAACTGAAATAAATGAAAAAAAAACTATCATTTCCTATATCATATAGATTTGATTTGCTGCGCTGCGAATTTATCTAAATACATTCGTGTATTATAGAGACGACGACTGATAATAGAGTACGACTACTACTACATAACACAGTTATATAGATTATTATTATATAAGGAAAGAAATAAGATGCTGTTTGTTGGGCCAGCACGTCTAGCCATCGATTCTAATATATATCGTCGTGTTTGGCTGGCTGGCTGGCTGCTGCTGTTGTGGGTGACTTTATATATTTATATATAAGAAAGAGACGGGCGAGCTCGCTCGCGTCCCTCAACGGACTACACACGGTAAAAGCTTTTTCGTGTTCGACACATTCTTTTGTATATAGACGCGACACACAAGCACAGCAGTGAAGTAGAAGAAAAAATAAAAAAAAACTTTTTTTTTTTCTTGTGTTGCCGGTTTGGTGATTCTTCTTCAGTGCGCTCGTTTTCTTCTTCTTCTAATAAAAAAAAAAAGAAGAAAAAAAAAAGCAGAGTCCAACCACCATCAGTCCACGTCGTCAACTTCTTTTTCTTTCCTTTTTTATATTATATAGGATAAGAGGGAAAATTAAAATGTTCATTTTAATTTGGAAAAAAACAAAAAAACAAAATTTTCAAATATATATAATGTTATTGCGGTTATTGTTTGGTTGCAGTGTGTCCTTCACATTTCCACCTGATTTGACGAAAATCTGCTGCACTGCACTTGCACAGCAATAAATATAAGATGCGGTTATATTATGAATTATATTCCCCCGTGTGCTGTAATATTTATTCATATGAATATATTAAACTTTTATATTAAAAACTAATCGGCACATGACCTTTTATCATATGAGAAATGATCTCCTATTATTATTATACAAAGACGGAGATGAATAATATAAACGCGTGTGTATATACAGTATATATAAATTACCGATGTGAAAATGTGTGTAGCCTACCGTGGAAAACCTCGTCGTCGAGACTTGTAATCTTGAAAAAAAAAAAAAAAAATAGACAATTGTCATATATGTAATATACATAGTGTCTCTGCTATTATATTGTAGACACAAGGAAATGTTAGACACGGGTCCTGTGGGAGAAAATATGAATATAAACCTCCGTCGACTGTTGTTACATGTTGTTTTTTAGGCTTTCTATATGTATGTATGTATGTACATTGTACCTGTGTAAATGCGCACCTGCCGAATGTTTCATTTTCCCATCAAGAAGAGAAAGAATATATAAGAGAGCTAGGAAAAACGTTGTTTCGCGTGCTGTTGATCATGCTGGCCAGCCAAAAAAAAACAAAGAAGAAACTACACGGAAACCTCAAAGTTGTTGTATCAAAAAAATAAAAAAAAGTGGAAAAGAATCATCATCATCATCGTCGTTATTTCTTCAGTGTCTCTGCTGTTATTATTATTATACATCGACAGAACACAGTAGACACAATATCCTCCTTACAGACAACTATATATTTAAAAAATATTATAACCTTAATGAATATGACTATTCTATGTGAAAGGTAATATACGTCGGTGGATGTGTTTCACTATACGTGACATGATATAATCGATCGAATAAGGAATAGGAACGTGATATGTATAGGTGTTTGGGTGCGGTTCGTATATATATGTACCAGTTGATAATATGGGACGTACGTTTTTCATTCAGACACTTTCATCGTCCATTTAAAAAAAAAATAAATATTAGAGCGACGCTATTATTATAAAATTGTGAGAATTTTTAAATAAATTAGAAATTAACTAGACAAAAATGGTGAATTGAACAGCTAATAACCGGCCAATATTTATATTATATACTATAGATACAATATTTTCGTGTGCGGACGTGTTGGTGCTGCGTGAGTGGACGAATTCACGTTCTGCTGCCGCTGGCTCCATCTCGTTGGCGTGTTTTTCAGCTCTTGGCTCACGCTCGTCCCTTTTTTTAAAATAATATTTATATTTAATATTTTTCATATCAATTCTATATAGAAGAATCACGTCATTATTTCAGGGGATTATATTATTATAATAATTTAACATCAAAATTTCTAATAGTATTCAACTCAAATGTTGACACGCGTATATTTATATATCCACAAATTAATTTTAAACTTGATTATTTTAAAAAAATTGTAGAATATTTCAATATTAAAAATTCCGGCGGAACTTGTAAAAAATATATACAGAGCGTCTCGTACATACATACACGTAATAGAAACACCCAACGCCATCTAGAAAAGACGCAAGAATTTTCAACATCAATGAAACCTCCCAACAAAAAAATAAAATCAAATAAAATCAAACGTGTAAAATTATAATACAATACAAAAAGACTGATGAGTCTATACTATATATCCATCAAACAGCATCATCAAATACACCAAAAATAAAAAATAAATCGATCCTTCATCATTTCGTCGATGATTGGTCTCTATATACAAAGAGGAAAAAGAGGTGCAGCAGAAAGAAAGAAAGAAAGAAAGAAGAAAAAAACAAAAAAAAAATTTTTAACCCCCATTAAATATATCCATCTCTCTTCAGCAGTCTTCATGCTGTACATATATATATATCTAAGAGATGGATGGCCGTCTGCGGATGTGTACAAAACTTGTCGGCGAGGGTGTATAGACACACGTGAAACAAAAGAAGAGAAAAATATATATTTCTCTTGTAACACGGGGAAAAAAAAAAAATACAGAAAGAAAAGACCATGTCACATTAGCATAGATGATTGCGGCTGGTTATATTGTGTTTCTTTCTTTCTTTTTTAGACAAAAAAGAAAAAAACACGCCCATTTCTTCGGGGGCTATTTTAATGAAAAATAAAACAAAAAAAAAATTTAGAATGGACGGACCTCCATAGTTGGCTATATAGATCTATAGTATATAAACCTCTTATATTGTTTTCAGTCAAAGTTCAAAGACATGACGATATCTGCGCGTTAAATATATATTTAAGAGACGCTAAAAAAGTTTTTCGATATAATATACAGAAGGAGGGGGGGGGGGGGGGGTGAGCGCTAATAGAGACAGACTGTACCAGCAGCGCTCTCTCATCCTATTAATGATGGGGTTGGTTATATTCTTTTGTCCCCCTTCTTTTTTTTTGGCGGAAAAAAACGATTAGATGCATATCCATCAGTATTATATCTAGACACACACACACAGCACTATATACTACCGTCTATACATAAGACAAGAAGACCAGCAAAAGGTTTGCGGATATAGGCCGTTTTTTTTTTTTCCCTCTATATATCTAGTCTGCACACACATAGCAAATGTTGTATTTATTATAATAATGCCTTGATATATTTTGTTGTTTTCGCATGAAATACGTATATGAAAAGAAAAAAGAAAACATTTTCTTGTGATGATGATGATAGTGGCGCTTGCGGTCGAGTGTTGTATAAGATACACACACAGGTGATGGGAATCGTCGTCGTAATAATAACCTATCCCTCCCCTCGCAACACACAACACGAAATCGCATGATTCCTTTTTTTTTACGTACTTCGAAGCTTTTTGTAGATACATGTACTACTATATTAAGAGTTGGATATACATCGGTTGTTGTTGTTGTTGTTGTTGTTGTCTGGTTTCCTCTTTTGTTTCTTTTCTCTTCTCGTCGCTCGAGTACACAGACACGGCCATCAGCCAAAGGATAGAATACACACACGAGTCCCTTTTTTTTCTCTTATATCTATCCATATTTTTTATATAGATATAAATATATATATATAACAACACAGCGTAATCATTTGACTTCCTGTCATTATAAATTCATTGCGTGCGGTTTTCCGCACTCTGTTTTTATTTTTTTGTCTTTTTCTTTCTTCTTCTTCTATGTACATTTTCCACTGTGTGTGTCAGCAGACGACAGGCCTACATAGATTACAATCAGTTTGTATATATATATAGTATATATATATATCAACCCACGCAAGTTTTCATCACACAGTTTTATTTTAAATTATAAATAGAATATATTATCATCAAGGTGATCTTTAATGTTTTGTGGCTCGCTCCATTGAAAAAAATACATTCGAATAACACGGCCGCCTATAAAAAACAAGGAAAAACTACCGCCGCTAGTAGTCCGCGTTTATAGTTACTTTTACCTTGTGTTTTGTTTTTTTATTATAGTACGGTGATATTTGATGATTGAAAGACGAGATATGTGTACACAATCGTGTCTCAATTCAAACCGCCTATGATATATATACATCAAACAGTATGTGCGTATTAGAAAGACAAGGAATGAAATGTGTGCTGTTTATTAAAACATGTGAAAAGTAGGTACTCAGGCCATCAAAAAAAACCAGGAGCCTTTTTTAAAAAAAATAAAATAAAAAATTGTATAGACGAGAGAATAAACTGGTCGATGTGAGGATGGCGTGTCAACTATAACACACATAATGCATCATCCTCAAAAGTATAATAATAATATCCACAAAAAGTATATTTAATACATCACATCACGATGTATTAAAGGCCTATACGTTCGTTTCAAAAAGCCGTCGGTCAAATGAACAGCACAGATGGTGGAAAAATGATCAAAGTAGAAATGAAAAACGACATTATAGTCAAAACAGCGGACGGCTACACAATCAAATCAATTTCACCATTTTTTTTTAAAAAAAGAAAAAAAACAAGAGAGAAACAAACAAACACGAAATGGAGAGAGAGATATTGACTGCGCACGCCAGTAGGTGGTGGGAGTGTGTCTGTCTCCCTTTTAGTGATGAAAAACACACACACATAAAAAAGAAAGAAAAAAATAAAAAGAAGACAAACTTTTATATAGACACACACACACACATAACAAGGAGAGTCGAGTTGAGAGAGTCCCGGGGTTTTTGTGAGAGTTGGCGCCGTGTCGGGGTCCATGTCAACACGGGACCCGACACGGCCCTGCAACAGCTGTACATATATATATATCCACCACCCTATATATATAAGCGGTCCCCCCCCCCTTTTCTATATCATATCCCACCACCCACCCACTGACTTGATAAAACGACACACGTTCAGGCAGGGGGGGGGGGGGAAGTGCCGCTGCGATTGGCTTTTTAAGCTCCTCCTACGTGACGATGCCGTAAGGGGGGCGGAGTCAAACATTATCTTGTAACCTATCACGGATCTTTGTTGGAATCCTGCGGCTCGTCTCCTCCCCGTCATGTTTTCTTTTTACCCGGGCGCGTCTAGGCTCTCCATGGCCCAAAGTGTTGCGATGTAATGTAAAAACATCAATCCGTCTTGTTCTACTCGTACGCACTATATACTCCTGTATCTATATAATATAATGTAACTCGACTCGATTTTTATATACAAAATTGCATTGGTTTTTTTTAAATAGCCGCACTTTGAGTTGATTTGAATTAAATTGCGTATATGTATGTCAGTTTTATTCATTTTAAGATGAACGGTTCAATACATCTTTTGTGTCACGTACAATATACGATATTGATAAACCTCCCCCCTCCCCCCACTACCGTCGTGTGTGTCATGGCGTGACTTGTTCTCCTCCCACACACACAAAAGAGACGAGAGTTGAAACTCCTCCCGTTTCACGCTCCATCTTTTTTTTTCTTCTTCTTCTTCTTCTTCGGTGTCTATGTGTGTCTCGACACGACTCACGCAGGAGCAACAACAACAACATGCAGTGGCTAGGAGCACGACACACAGCAGAGGTTCGAATAGGAAAACAAAACTCTCCAGGCGTCGTGACGCCTGAACATTTTCAAACTCGTGTCAAAACACTTTCTTCTAATATTTCATTATATAGACACACATATATATATCTATATATCTATATACAATTTTATTTATTTAATTGCGGAGTGGGGAGATTAAAGTTCTAAAGTTCCTATAGTTTTGACTTCCTTCCGTTTAATTTTTTGTAATTTTTTTTTTTAGGTGTGGGTATGGGGAGGGAGGTGTCTGTCTGAGTAAAGAGAGAGAGGGGGGGGAGGGTGTTGATAAGACACAGAGGCAAAAGTCTTCTCTGGCTCCTGTCGCTCTGGTGTCGACGGAGGGTGTTAAAAAAGGAGGGCAAAAGAAGAAGAAGGGTCTCTCTCTACTACTATATAAGATGGGCCGCAAAAAGGGGAGGTTATAAGAGCATTTCCCCACTCTATCTCTCTAAGCAGAAGGAAGGAAGGAGGAAGGAGGAGGGCAAAAGTAGTTGTGGGTAGAACGACGGAGAGAGGAGAGAGAAAGAGGAGGAGGGTTGAATTTTCGGTGGTGGTGGTGGTGGTGGGCAGAGAGACCCTTCATAGAAAATTATGTCGTGCAACAGTGAACAGTGATCGTTCGGACGCGGTGCCCACACCACACAGCCCAGCCCAGCCCAGCCCAGTCGGCCAATTCATTTTCTGTCCGTTTCTTGTCGTCTGTGTGTCGTGTGTCGTGTGTCGTGTGTGTGTGACATTTTCTCTGTCATTCGACTGGTGGTGGTGACGACATTTCAAGTCTTAAACATTTCATATATTCCCCAACAATCAAATCATCCAAGTTTCATTTCAGAATTTCATAAAAATATAATACACACAATGATGTGGGCGTGAAATTCATTTCAGTTTGTGTCTCATCATCAGTGAGTGTGTGTGTGTGTGTGCCGTGTTTACCCGTGTCGAATTAAAATATCTATTTTTCCCGGTTGTTGGATGTTGTTGTTGTTTTATAGTGCTTCTCGCAACTGTTTTGCATATTTGCCCGAAAGGATCCAATTTGTAAAAAAAAAAAGAGTCTTTTCTTGTTAGCACAAACAACCGACGGCCGACGGCCATACATATACACCAACTACCCAACACAATCAAAGTGAAATTTTTCTCAATCGACTCATGTGTCTCCAATCGTTACGGATTCATCGTTGAATTAAAAATCATTTTTTTTTATTAAATAAAAAAAAGAACTCGTCTTTTTTTTGGAAAATCAAATCGAATCGTCGTTAAGTTGTTTTTTTGAAAAAAAAAAAAAAAAAGTGTCGGGGAGAGCGCATGCGATGGCGCAATTCGGTCACAACAACAACAGCAGTTCAACAATGACGACGACAACAGCGGCGGCCTCTAACGCCAACAACGACGCTAGCGGCATGAACGCAACGGGACACCAGGTGAGACAAGAGCACGAAAAAACGTTTATTTTCTCATCGCGCGCATTATTTTATTTTATTTTTATTTTATTTTGTTTTTTCATTCGTTTGAAATTGTTGTTGTTGTTGTTGTATTGGCCCATTGTCTGCAGGGTGCGATGAGTAGCGGCAGTTGTAGTAGCAGCAACAACAGTCGAGACGATTCGACAAGTTCGACGTCAGCGACGGCCGTCGTCAATTTGCCGCAGCAACGTCTTTCAACCTCGGCGACGGCCGCCGTTTCCACAACGACGCCGATCGTTTTATCTTCGCCGAGGACGCCGCCATCCAACAGTTTACCGACAGCGTTGACGTCATCGTCATCGGGGTGTTGTTGCGACGGTAGCCGGCCGTTGGTACCCGATCCTCTCACGGGTATATACAGCACTCATTTCATATTGTTGGATTAAATTCACATTTGATCTAATTAACGGAGAGTTTTATTTTTTGAATTTTAAATTTTAAAAAAAGGTCAACCGATTTGCGCTTGCCAATTGGAATCGGGTTCATCAACAGCGTCCATGTTGTTAGGCCTACCTTCTCGTACGCCTGTGGCAACAACAACATCACCGGGCTCGTCCGTCGGTCTAGGCCTCGGTTTAAGTCTCTACCATCCGTACCATGCATCGCAACAACAACAACAGCAACAACAACAGCAACAACAGCAACACGATTTAGTTCACCATCACCAACAGGCCATAGCTGCTGCTGCTGCCGCCGCCGCGGCTCATCAACAACAACAACAACCTTTTCTGACCCCCGATCAATCATCATTTTACGCAGCTGCTGTAAGTCGCGCTCAATTTGCTTATTTTAGCTTCTGTTTAAATTTTTATTTTATTTTTATTTTATTTTTTGTCGGGCTGGTGTTGCTATGGGGGGAAAAAGGTCACCGGGAACGTCTATAATAAATAAATTTGAAGTCGATTCGGAGAGCTATTCGATTCATCTTGGCTCTGTGTGAAATGGCCATTCATTTTCCTCTTGATTCATTTCGTTTTTCTTTGACTTTTTTTGGGAGAGATCCTGATTATATTAGACGGCACACACACACATCATTGGGTCCTATAAGGGAAGACGAAAAAAAACAAAAAAAGGGCCTTTTTTTCTTATTTATTTTTAAAGAAAGAGAGGCAAAGGTTGTCCTCCTTCGTGTGTGGTCGACGATGCCAATCTTCTTTTTTTTAAAGAAGAGGAGGATTATCTATACATCTCTTCTTAACTTGGGCATATATGTAGACGAGTGACAAACACACACACAGAGAGAATAAGATCTACAGGATTATTATTATTATTCTATTTATCGCTCAAATCATTAGGACTATACTATTATTTACGCGAGTCGAGTTGGCAAAGGTCTAGTCGGATAGTCGCCGTTATTACAGTTTTTCAATTCATTAGAATAGACAGTTAAATATATATATCGATATATATATATTGGATATTAGACATTTTAACTGTCGTTGGACGGAGGATACAACATTCACGTACAACTACCATATAAGCGACGACGACGACGATTTAGTGTCACTGTGTAAACTATGGCGTTGTGTGGGCCTGCTGCAAGTCGGCAGATAAAAAATGAAGAGAAGACAAAATTTCGATAATGGACACACATATCAATAACACCGCGCCCTGAAAAACAACTTTTTTTCTTTTTTTGTTTGTTTTTTTTTTTTTTTTTTGACTGGGCCAGCACTTGTCTCTCATCTTTTTTTCTTCTTTTGTTGTGTGTGTGTGTGTACACATTCCGCAGGCAGGCTGATAATATGATATATAGCCTATACATTTCAAGTTCTGTTTCGTCTTGTCAGAAAAAATACTCAAATCAAACTTTGACTTTTCGGACTCATCTCTCTCTAGTCACCACCACCACCACCACACATGATTATTGACACACAGAGAGAGGGGGGAGAAATCATATTTTTCTGTCTTATGTTGTTTTGTTCACCCAAAAAAAAAAGAAAGACAAGGAAAAAAAGAACAAACAAGACAAAAAAATTTGATTTTTGTGTTAGTTGGTATTTTGTTGGGGTTGTAGAGATGGTCAACGAGCGATAACACAGCACACAAAGAGAGAAAAAGTTGATTCCCACACACAGACACACAGACACAATGAAATCAACACGGCTGTGCGCACCTCTTTTTCTTATATTTTTTTTTTTTTAAATTGATTGATTTTTTATTAAATGAATAAAACTAGGCACGCCAGTTTGCATCACGCGGATCTTACAAGGAAATTAGAATAGGACAGATTGGCTGGCGCCTTAATATTAACATATTTATATCTGATTTCATATATAGCGCGCAGTTTGAATTTCTAATATTATTTTTTTTTAAAATTCTTAATTGGATGTATATATTTTTATTTGAATTTTGGGACAGAACGCGGGTCACGATATGAAAGATTCAGCATTGGCATTCAACGGAGCTGCAGCCGCTGCGGCAGCCGCTGCCGGATGGCCGTATCCTTCCATGTATTATCCATACGATCCGGCCATGGCCGCCTATCCATTCGGCGGGTGAGTTATATATCTATATATTTTCTTTTTTGTCTCTACATTTCTGATTTTTTATTGAAGTGAAATTGGAGGTATATAGAGTTTCGACCGTGGTTATTAGATATGCCCATCAACAACAACGGCCCTATACATAAAATAACGAATCATATCAAAAGAAGTAGACACATCAGTCCAGTGTTTTGCAATGGCTCTGCCATGATTATATATACACCTTATTTATACTATACATCAGCCGAGGCTATAGTGAGAGACAAACGGTCCCTCTCGTCCTGATTGTTGGGTTCTTGTTTTTTTTTTTTTTTTTGTTCTCTCCCTTTATTTGTGCTGTGGTGTCTCTTCTTCGGGTATGTAATCTAGACAAAAAAGAAAAACAGGGAAAATGTTGTTGTTGTTTTGTGTGGTGATGTGTGAGCTGCGCCTGGCTGGTGTTTTTTGCGGGGGCCAACATATTATACCGTCCTGCCACTCGACAAAAGAAGAAAATGTTGTTGTTGTTGTCTGTCTGTCTGTCTTTATTATAATAAATGGGCGAATGGCGATTTAACGAGTCTAGTGGCGACGCCAGTCTTTTCCCTTTCGAGACAAGGAAGAGACAACAACAGAAAAAAAAAAAATGTCTTTCATAATTACGACACACACACCAATTGTTCCTTTTTTCTGTGTATGTGTGTGTGTGTGTGTAACACGCAATAGAAGGTGAACGAAAGAAATCAACAGTTTCGGCTGCTGCTGCTGCTGTGTATATTTATAGAACTATATGGAAACCGCAACATTTTCGATGCTTCTTCTTTTTTTTTGGCCATCATCACACACGGTGGTCAGCGCGAAAATTAAAAAAAAAAGATACAAAAAAAAACAAAAAAACGATGGACGTCAACGAGCACGCGCTTCATTTTTTTAAAATAATCTACAAACGTGAAAAATGTGATTTTCAAAATGAAAATGAGATACACTTGACTGTTGAAGACATTTAATGGCCGTCTCTCTTTTTTATGAAAGAACATTTTGGAAAAACACAGTTGCTGAATCATCATCATCATCATCATCATCAACAACAAACTTTCTTTGAAAATAGTTTTATTTCTTTGGTCTGGTCTGGTTGGTGTCTCTCTATACAACACGACATTTTGCGTGTTGGGGACAAGTTGTCCAGCACGCCCCGTCTCTTCGCCCGTCCATCATCAACCGCCACCGTCAACAAAAACACACAGGCCAAGAGGAAAACTTTTGAAAAAGATTTTTTTTTTTTGAGCGACCGACGACACGCCATTCAGCAGGTCAAATGTGTGTCTCCTCTCATCCTTAGTAGTATATTTAAATATGAATCAATATTTGCGATATATATATAAGTACCACCTTATAAGAAAAATAAAAATTCATTTTTCTTTTTGGGCTGGGACACACTCTGTTCAAATATCGCGGGCCGGCCAACGAAGAAAAAAAAAAGAGATCGGATGGCGCTCTTTTCCAACTCTCAGCCCCCCCCCCCCCCCCCATCAAACAATTTTTTTTTTTTTTAAATTCGTTTGTGTGTTTGCCGCAAAAAAAAATAAAACAAAAATTCTGTCAAGGAGAAGGAAAAATAGACGCACCGACGTGCGCCATCACCGTCAAACAGACACACACACACAAAAGAAAAAGAAACAAGAAACAAGACACGCCAACACACAAAAAATAAAAAAAAGAGACTCGTCGTCGCTCCATGACAACTGGTCGACAACTCGAATGAATAACGCAAAAGTATTCACATCACAAACGGCGCGTATATTATATGAAAGACGAGACATTGTTGATAAAATTTGTTCTCTTTTTCCCCGCTCCATTGCTGCCGCCGCTTAGTTTTACAGACAATTTGACCCAAATTCTAAATGGATTTCAATTTCAATATTAGGTACGGAATGGATTTGAACGGATCGAGAAGGAAGAACGCCACCCGTGAAACGACGGCCACGTTAAAAGCTTGGCTATCGGAACACAAAAAGAATCCTTACCCGACGAAAGGCGAGAAAATCATGTTGGCCATCATCACGAAAATGACGTTGACTCAAGTGTCCACCTGGTTCGCCAATGCCCGTCGACGATTGAAAAAGGAAAACAAAATGACGTGGGAACCGAAAAATCGCAACGACGACGGAGATGACGACGACGACGGCGATAGTAGCGACGCCGAACCATCAAAAGATCATCACAAACGAACGTCTTCAGGTAAATAATAAATTTGGAATTTTTTCTTTTTTTTTTGTTTATTGGGATGGGACGGTGTCGGACAAACACAGAAATAATCATCATAAGAATATCCATAAAATGTGTGTGTGACGACGCAAGCGAGTGAACTCAATCAACGCTCATCATTGTCAGTGTCTCTATCCAATTGTGAATGACAGACTGAGAGACTGGAGAGATAATGTTGCGCCTTTGATCAGTCCTAAGGGCCATTTTCTCTTATAATATCAACAACCTAGTTGTCTTGTCTTGTTGACCATTCTTACACGTATATATTTATATAATAGATCAGATATATCAGAGATCAAATCCTATAGTGTACGTACTACATGCAGCTCTGATAGTATTATGTTTTAGGACTAAAGTTCAAAACGGTTAATATTTCCATTTGATTACTAGCTAGTTGTGTAATTTGGGATGATTCATTGATATTTCAAATCATCTATCATCAATAAAAGTAGGTTTTTTTTTGAAAAAAAAAAAAAAAAAATCAGACAAACCTGCTGTGATCATGACGTCATCGTTTTCCGTCCTAATGTGATTCCGTTTCGGATTAGATGATGTACAAACACGAGTGACGTAGCCGTTTAGATTTCAAGTCGATCATTGCGCAAAGTCACGCTATCCATATTTAAAAAAAAAAACAAAAACAGCTACTACTATAAATATACTGTAAATCGATGTAGTATATAATAACGCTCACGTCATTAATTCATAAATTAATTCTATATATATTTATAGATGGGCGTGACGGTGTTTTGTCGTCGACGGACGCTGCTCACCACCGTGCATCGTGGAATGGTATGCCAGTGGTGGGATCGGTGGCTCACCATCACCATCACCACAGTCATATGGACGATCATCATCATCGATTGCATCATCGACATCATCATCATCATCGCGACAGTGAAGACAATATCGACGTCATGTTGGACAGCGATGAAGAAGAACTCGATTTATTAAGTTCCGGTGGTGATTCAGCGTGTCTATCACCTCCAGCCGATCATCATCATCATCATCATCATCATTTGATGGGTCATCATCATCATCATTTGGTGGTGGCAGCAGCAGCAGCGTCGACGGGCGTAGCAGCGCACAGTTCCTCCTCTACCACCTCGTCGACGACGACGACAATGTCATCGTCGTTGACCAACAACAAACCCAAGATCTGGTCGCTGGCCGATATGGCCGGCACTCAGCCTAGTCAACAACAACAACAACAACCAACAGCAGCAGCAGCAGCAGGTTCACCTCATCATCACACAGCAGCCGCTGTCCTGATACAACAACAACAACAAGCAGCGGCAGCGGCGGCCGTTGCAGCCGCCGCTGTTTTCCCGTTACCTTTCGGTCCATTGTCTCAGGCCTTTGGTCTCAGATCACCGCACAGCAGCAATTTCCTACCGCCCAACAACAACAACAACAACAACACAACAGCAGGTAATATATATATATATATAAAGACACTTGTAATTGGCATTCATTTCATTCATTTCATAACAAAATTGATTAATTATTATTATTATTAAATATTTAGGCGGCGGTGCAGGTAAAATATTTTCATCGTTTTCACCGCGATTGACGACGTCTTCACCTTATGTGGACGCTGTGACGAGCAGTTCGCCTTATGGTAGGCCTAACCCGAACGCCGGTGTCTACCGTTACGCAGCACCACCACCACCGTCGTCGTCGTCGGCCAATTCCACTTTGACGTCGTACAGTTCGGCTGCTATGAAAAATAGCGCAGCTCCACCACCACCACCACCAGCCACAGGATCGTCTGGTGAAACTTCTTCTTCAATGGCGTTGGCCTACAATCAACTCATGTCCAGTATGGCCGCACATTTTCAACAACAGCAACAACATCATCACCTGCAACAACAACATCACGGATTGATCAGCACAGCAACGAATAGTAAATTTCTGGCTGGAACTTCATCGGCTACCTCACCGTCGGGAGTGTTGGAAAATTTAGAAAAATTGGCGGCGTTAGCAGCTGGAACTTCGTCTTCTTCTACATCGACGACGACGACGTCATCATCATCAAAGAGCAGCGTCGCCGGTAATTGATAACCCACACACACACACACACACACATCTCGAATTTTTTGTTTTGTTTTTTTCCCCGATTCAAGTTCCTTCGAAATTTCATTTGATGGCGGCGGGAGGGAAATTGACACAATTGAAATCAGGTCGTTTATTTTATTTTTGTTTTTTTTTATTGCATGGTGGTCTATGATCCTTTCCCACTATTGTGTTTTGTGTCATTGTGCGTCTGTGCCTCTCTCGTGTTTTTTTGCCAATTTTTTTCCCCCCTTATCCACACCCACCCACCCACCCCGATTTGTTTGTTTTTTTTTACGAAATTGTTACATGAGTGTCTCTATCCAATTTATAGGTGACCATTTTCTATTGTTGTACAATAATATAGGCCTGAAATCCACATTTTGTGACCGTCACTTTTGTTTGTTTTTTTCTTTTCAACCTTTTTGTACATGACAATTTGCACGGGCAATTATTTTTTTTTTTTTTTTTGGTCGACGAGGTCGAAGATCTCAAATTTCAAATTTTGTTTTTATTAGAAATTTAACACACAAGAAAAAAAAAATGACCCCGAAATCAAATCGACGGCCCCAATCCACTACGCACACACTATTATTATTATTACTATTTTTTTTTTTTTGTCCTCCCCAATTTGATTATAAATATATTACAACAAAAAAAAAAATTTCAAAAAATAAAAAAATATGAATTTTTGAACTTTGATTTTCAATTGAATGTACTATAGTTTGTGTTTCGATGAGTATATAAAAAAAAACAAGAAAAATTGAATATTCAGGTTTCGTTATATATTATTCAAAACAACAACGATTATTATTCAAATCAATCTTGACAGACAACAGTAAACACACACACAGACCTTATAAAAAACAAATGAGCACACATCACCCCAAAAAGTGAAAATAATAAAAAAACAATTTCTTTGATATTACGAAATTGGATGGGTTGAAGAAAAAAAAAGGAAAACAAAAACAAACAAACCAAATTTTTCAGCCAATTCTGTTTTGTAGGTGTGTCTTTTCAGAATCGACTTGTGTATACATTAAATGATAATTGCGTGTTTGTTTAGTTTGTTTGGGGGGTTTTTTTTTGGGCAAAACAACTGGCGAATGTGGGATGATATCAAAACCAACTGTTTCGGTTTTTTTATTTTCCTGTTTGCTGGCCCTGGCAGAGAATTAAAAAATAAATATATATATATATAGAACACAGCGAACCGGATCGAAAAAAACTGCTGTCCACCTTTTGCTTTGATGACGACTATTCATATATATATATTTTTTTTTAAAATAAATATTGTCTGTCCTTGAATATTTGTGGGCCGAGAGAGAGAGAGATATGCCGAATTCGTTTTTGATTATTCCCCGCCATTTCTAATAATAATATATCGCCTATTAATTGACATGTATGGATCATCACCTGTTGATATGTGTACGTACGTATATTCTTGCCCCACCCAATTGTTTTTTTTTTTTGTAAAATATATTACGCAAAATTTGTTTTGTTTTTTCTCTCTTCCAAATTATTTTTCACAAATTTTTTCATTTCACTTTTTACCAGCAGCGCTATATAAAAAAAAAAGAATAGAGTACATGTTGAATATGATACGAAAAACACACACACGCGGTACGAGGAGTTGTATAGACATATTTTTTCTCAAAAGGGGAACGTATAGTTCATGTCCACGCATACAACAACACGTTAAAACACAACATGGACGACGATGCTCGCTCACGGGCATAGATTTGAAGGAACGAGCTGTTTTTGTCTGCTGCCAGCTGATGATGATGATAGTATAGTAGTAACTTTGCTTCTACACACACAGAGCCAATGGCTTCTAATAAGCGGCTGTTATATAAGGAGGTAGAATTTTAATTGGTCCAGTCGCGTGCGCAGAGTGTTCATGTTATAAAATATGGCATCATTCATATATTGAAGTAGAATTTTGTTTTAAACCTTGATATAATTGTATATAATATAATGATGATGCCCACCCATCAACTTGATTCCGCTTGTGTGATCATCCAATGGACAACAACAACAACCAACCGAAACTTGAAAAGTTGCCCAACAATTCAGGTGAGTCGACATTATCAATATAAACAGGTATACATGTAATAGGAGATAAATGTATTTATTATATAGAATAGATATACAGTTTCTATAATATCAGCCAGCCACTCATCGAATTATAGATCGTATGACTCTGTCTGTTTCTTTTGCTGTTCATGACATGTTCAAGAGGATATGGCCCACAACAAGAGGTTTCTCTCTCTCTCTCTCTTGCTTTTTTTTCTCTCTATAGATCAAATGAGATAAGATAGAGTGTGTCCTTATGGTGCCAATGGAGCGGCTAATATATATACAGACGCCGAGGGTATATATAACTCCCCTCCTCATCTGCTTTTTAAACTGTGTCTAAATAATAAATACTGAGAAAATAAGAGGCGTCCATATATATATATATATATATATATATATACACAGTCATCGAAGCGTGTTCATTTGATTGATTTGATGAGCTATACTCCAACAGAAAAGTTACGCCACGTTCTATTCTATTATATACTACGCGGTTATGTGTCGAATCTAGCTCAGAAATTGGCAAAATATGTTTATTTTCTCTCTCTCTTCATCTCTCTTTTGTCTTGATATAGTACATTAGAGATCGATGAGAGAGTTATATTTCACCCCAGCAGTAAACGTGGCTGTATATTACATAGCATATTCCTGGCCTGTTTATATACTATATATACAAGAGAGAGAGAGAGAGTGTTTCTATATAGAGAACAGCAACAACTAAGTCGTGGAGAAAAAAAGTCCCCAGTGTGGCATTATCTCGTCTTTGCTGCTGCTGCTGCTGCTATATCCTGCTGTGTATGTGTATGTGTGACTATATAGCTTCTCTACCACGTACTACCAACAACATTGATGTAGTACTAGTAGTACGTCTCGTATGTACGTACATACACATACATACACACACATAGAGGCAGAAAAAAGGGACCCTTTTTATTTTTATTTATACTCTATAGTATATCTATCTCATTGTTGTACTTTAGCTCCTATAGCCTGCTTAGAGAGTTGAGTGCTGCTGGTGTGCTGGCGAAGGGATGAAAACTTTGTCAGTTAAGCTTTTCATTTTGTGTGTCTGTGTGTCTGTGGAGGTGATGGGCAGCCGAAAAAGAGAGAGAGACTTAACGAGTTTGCAGCCATCTCTCATCGTCATCATCATTATCATCATCTATAAGGGGGGGGGGGGGGGGGAGAGAAAAGAAGGAGGAGGCTTAAATATACTCTAGGCTATATAGCTAATACTTGGCCCATAAAATGGCTCTGCTCGGCCACAGCACATCCTCTATATAACAACAGAAGAAAAAGAAGAAAAAAAGGCTTTTTCTATTCTGTTGAGCTGCTGCTGCTGCTGCTGTTGCCATGATTAAATCGGGATCTAATCAAGACAAACGATTGCTGTTTCTATTCGATACGCCGTGTGTCTCTACCCAACATCATCACCTCTCTTATTGAAGGGGGACCGGGACCCCACAATCTTCTCTCACTAAATAAACAACCGACACAAGTCTCTCGTCTTCTCTCTGCCTTCATCAAATATGGGCATAAATTAATTAGAAATGATCGAGCCCAATATATATTGAAGCTAAGCTGGAGAGAGTCGCATCATCATGGCGTCGCTTCCCATCGATTTTCTCCAGCAACAGAATGGTATATCCACAATCCACGTACATAGGAACTGGTGTATACTGGTGTAGTATACATATATCTGTCGGAGACATTATTTTTGAAAACGGATATTTCTTTTTCCTTTTTTGTTTTGTTTGGGGGTTCCCCCCTGCGCGTTACGAATCGGGCGTCGCTCGCCTGCAAATGGCAGCTCACCCGAAAGGCCGAAACAAACGAAATAAATGTGGATGACAAATGGGATGATGATCGCCAACACTTTCACATGCACTGCACATATATGAGCTCAGTTTTTGTCTGAATCATTTTTTTCTCTCTCTCTAACTAGTATTTAAAAATATAAGTATATCAGCTCACAAAATAATGAACACGAAAAATGTGTTCATTTGAGTTGAAATTTCGTGTGGTAATAACAAAACTCTCATTTCCACACTGTGTATTATTTTTTCCTGGACGGATATAATAGCGCCGGAAGAACCCCCCCCCCCCCCCCCCCAAAAAAAAAAAGAGAGATATGGATCATGTCGTGATACTCGCAACAACAACAAAAAAAAGGGCATATCCACACGTCGATATAGACGAGAGAGGGGTTTGTATTAGGAACAGAAAAAAAAGAAAAAAAAAAGAAATTTTCTCTAATCAGTGGGAAGCCATCTCTCTCTCTCTTCCTCTCTGTGCTGTGTGTGTAACGCGTATACAATGTCTAACAAAACAGCGCGAGACTTATATCATCATCATCATCATCATCGTCGTCATCGTCGTGTGTACGTACGTACCTGTGTGATGGAAATAATGGCCAGCATATATACAGAGATCGTGATGTATAACGCACCACCAGATACACGGCGCATCACAACCCATCAACGAAGAAAGTAAACACGCAACATAATATCCAGCAGCGGTCAGCAGACAGTAGTACACAGACTGTGTTTTGTCTTATTTTTTATTTGTTTTTTTGTTTTTGTTTTTTGTCCTCTGTTTTAATGATATGCTTGTTTCCTGCTTGTGTGCGCTCCCTGTTTTACATTGTTAACTCTATATATATATATATATTTCGAATGATGAATCCACTCTTCATATATGGCATCACAGCACAGCAACACACAGCATTTTGGAATAGGGAAAAGTTATGTGGGTAAATAACTGCTGTGCATGGGACGAAACATGCAGCTCTTTCTATATATGGTTACTTGTATATTGTGTGTCTTTATATTTCGTTATTATTCGACATTTTTTGAAAAAAAAAACAAAACAAACAAAACACACACACGTAATGTACGTATTATCACCCTCTGGGGTCGTATACATCACCCGATATATATATACGTTTAGATAATAAAGAGAATATATACTTGATCATATACGCTGCGTTATATAGTTTAAGAGGGGAGTGAATTTCAATATTATAATAGGTTATGTATATATTATTAGATCAACATTTCTTATTTCATTTCATTTCATTCCTTGTTTGTGATTATCCTTGACGGATAAAAAAACAATTTGATTCTTATAGAAATGGTGGATAGACAAATAAAAGGTTCTTCAAATAACACGGAAAAACAGTTTGGAAACTATTTTTTAGAGAAAAAAAAAAAAATAAATAAAATAAAATAAATTAAAAAAAAAAAGGGATGAACGCGCGCGAGCCCCGCCAGAGTCCATTAGTTATATGGCGGCAGAGTCATCGGATGATGCCACTTTATATGTCTGTCCCCCTGAAAAAAAAAAACTCGGTCTCTCTTTTTGAAAAAAAAAAAAAAATTGTTATATTATAGAGACCACCGAAAATGTTGCAATTTCCACTGATTTTTTTTGTTTTTATTTTTGTATAGAATTTGACGATATAAATTTACATCATGTCATTTTCATTTGCCTTTTACCAATCAGCAGGGCTATTATTATATATATTGTCGTCGATTGTGTGTGTTTTTTCATCGTCTTCGTTGATGCGCATCTCCCGTCTCTTTCTCTGTTGTTGTTGTTGTTGTTGTACTGTGTGCGTGTGTAGACAGACACACACACACCGGGGTCTGGTTTGGGGTTGTTGGCGGCAGACAGGTCGATGTTATCAATGGTTATATTTTCTTCTTCTTCTTCGGTTTTCTGTTTTTTCAAAAAAAATAAAAGAAAAAAAGTTTCTTTTGTCTTAAATTTCTTTCTTTTCGTTTTGTGTGTTAAGAGGCGGCCCTTTCTTCTTGGTTGGTCCTCTATATATATCTTTTTTGTCTTTCTCGTTTGTATATTGATATCATTCTATTTGATATTGGTTCTTTCTATTCTATAAATATATTTTTTTTTAACGAGTCGCTCTTTGTTAATTCCTTGTTTATATCTTTTATCCAACATGTCTGTCTCCTATGGGATAATTAAAATATGTTTAAAAAATTTTAAAAGACACAAAATCAGGATCAAATAGAGATCGACAGTTATCGGCCATGATTACTTACGTAATATGATAGACACAATTTTTTTCACATCAAATCTAAAAAAAAAAAAAATCATAAAAATAGCGTCCAGTATCTAATTTGACAAAATATTTAAATCGTCTCGTATATATAATATTATATGTTGGAAGCAGCCATGCAGATTCATTGATTCTGTCCATTTTATGGGCGGAGTTTTATCCTCTAAAAAAAGAAAAAACGAAATTGAAAAATTAAATGAATCATCGAGAATCGAGTCTAGAATTACGTGACTAAAAAAAAATAAAAGAAATTAAATTCCCCTTCAATAAAAATGTGTTGACTCGTGTTACACGATCTCTCCTCGCGCAGCAACGGAGATGAAAGAAAACAAAAAAAGAAAACAATTTATATTGGCACGCCGGAGCCGCACAGCACATAATAAAAAAAAAAAAAGAAAAAGAGAGAAGAAGAGCCTGGATCTTCTTTTTATTATTATCTATAGATAGATAGATAGATAGATAGATAGAGAGGAAGGGGGGAATATATATAGAAGAGGAGGAGGATCAAGATCTAAAAGAGATGGATAGATCCTGTTTACTGGTGGAACTATACGGACCCGCCTCTTTCTAGTAGGTCCGTCTTGATTAAATCGGATCACTTTCCTTTTGTCCGTGTCTATATAAAAGGTCGAGAACTCTGTCGTCTGTATTATTATTATTATAGACCGTCACGACGCCCATCATCAAATGAAAAAACCAATATATATCTAGAAATCGATGAGCAACCAGCACGTTGAAATTCACGAAGGGAAAAAAAAAATGATTTCATTTTCTCATGGATGTGCGCTATAGCGTCAGTCGTCGGCCATGTTGTGTATAGTTACATGTACACAAAACAAAACAAAAAAAAAACCCCGTGTATCATATTAGTATCATATATAGTATAGATGCAGCAGAGTAATCGGATCTATCCCCACCTCTTCTTCTTTCTCAAATGTTGTTGCCTATGACACACAAGACCTTTTGTTTCGTTTCATTCTGTTATGTTATATAAATATAATATAAGCTCCTCCCTATGGGCGCCGCGGGATCGTCTCGGTTGACACATCGGCTCCACCTTTTACGTGTTTTTTTTTTTTTTTATGTAAAGTATATCTTCTTCTTCTTCTTGTTCTTGCATCTCCACTGTCATCGTCGGCCGTCAGTCAAGAGTTTTGACGAGAATTTCTATACGTATATACATGTGTAATATATAGATAGTCTGCGTTTATATATTTTCCATTTTTCGCCGAAAACGTTATTTCATTTCAAGTCTCACCGCTGCCGCCGCCGCCGCCGCTCATCGCCGCCCGGCATTAAATGACGACGACGTAACCCAATAGTCATCATATCAAACCCATGCCGAGACATTATCAAACGTTGCGCATGGATATTATAATACGAAATAATCTAAGATTCTTTGAATCATCAGCAGGCGTATTAAATGATTAGAAATAGAATATAGAATAGATATAGATATAGAAGGGGAACAGATGGCGACGGTTATATATATAGGTATAACATCATCGCCAACACTTTGTGTAGGCTACTATCTACTCATCGTATGCTGATAGCAGAGTGTGCATGTGCTGACTGCATGTATGGCGTCTCATCTCATGCATATTCAATAGCAGTAGCAGCAGCAGCAGCAGTCGACCAAAAAGTCAATATCTCCGTTCTCTTTGTATTTATTTATTTAGTCGACGCTTATTTCTTCTTCTTCACTCAAATCTATATACACAAAGAGAGACATAATAATGAAACGTGTGGGCGGTATAATACTATCTGGAGCTTCTTTTATTATAAACGTCAATGAAATCATATTCAATTAAAAATATAGAAGATGACGGGGAATTGTTATTTTTCATATTGGGCGCTACGTTTTGTTTATACCAAAACAACCGGCTGTACAACAACAACAACAACAACGTCTATATATTTATATCTATAAAAGTATATTAGAAATCGACTAGATCAATGTATATCTCTATGCATGATGGATCTCTGTTTGTTTGTGTGTACATACACACAGATATAGGAACATTTTTCTTCTTCTTCTTTTCTATTTATTTATGTATAGACGTATGTCAAAAGAGAGAGAGAGGTAGAGGGATTTTTCAATATCTATCTATATAAAAGATGTATAATAAATACCAGTGCTGCTGCTGCGTTACCATATGACGTAACGTGTATATTGTCAGTTTGGTTTTCTCCCCTCTCTCTTTTATTTTTGATGGGATGCGCGCATCAATATTATACGTATAATGTATACCAGTGAATGGCGTTTCCAAATAAAAAGGTCAAAAACGGCAATAAGAGGTCACCACCACCATCACGGCCGATATTATTATTTTGGAGGGGTGGGGAATTCTGTAGTACATTTTTATTTTGTGATGCAGGGTCAACATTATATGATCATAAGAATTAGACTCTTTTTTTTTTTTTTTTTGTCTTGATTATTTATTCATTTTTGGCCTATTGAATAGAAAAAAGTAAAAAGTGTGTAATCAGCTGCTGCCGACCCCTCGGCTGCTATGATCAACTTTGGCTTTTTCTTCGGTTTTTGCTCTTTTGTTTGTAGAGCAACAACTAAACGCCACGTCTCTTCCTGCTGTTGTTCCTGTTGTTGTTGTGTAGATATTTTACGGTTATTACATTTTGAGTTGATTTCTTTCTCGCCTATAAAGAAACTAAATGTTTTTTTTTTCTCTTCTTTACTGTCTGGTTCTAATACACAGACAGACAGAGAAAGAGGAGGAGGAGGGTGATAATATACACGCGGGAATTTATATATTTCTATGCTCGTAATACGGTGGAAGGAAGGAAGGAAGGAAGGAAGGGGGGACTGTCATAACAGCGTGTCGCATACATAGCAGTTTCAGTTTCTTTTTTTTTCTTTCTTTCTCCTCGGCGTCGTTTTTCTCGCAACACTAACGAGCTGGCTGTGTGCATCTCCCCCCCCCCCATTCCAAAAACACAAACTATTTTCTGCTCTCGTGCCCTCTTCTCCTGTACTGTACTCTACTGCTGTTATTCCTCCTATGCTGTGTGCGTGTGTGTATATATTTAACACAACATTTGGCGTGTCACATTTGATATTTTATCTCTTGTGATGGAGCGCGCCACTGTTGTTGTTGAGAGAGCGACGCTCTTCGTCGTCGTCGTTTTTCTTTTATTTTTTTTTTTAAATATTATTATTATTTGACTTCTCTTCGCCTTGTGATAATGAAGACGAGACAGACAAGAGAGCTCAGCATAGTATTCGAAACTGCTGCTGTTATTATCTGGTTGAACACGACGACGACGCTGTCCCTGACACACACACACAGATGCAAAGTTATTCTAATCTCGACATCCGTCATATATCCTCTGTAGAGAGAGAGAGAGAGAGACGAGGAGGAGGATCCACTTGGGTGCAGCCAGCAGGACATATAGGAAGGAAGTTGAGCACACTAATGAAGCGGGCCATCCTTGCTGGGCCGCCGTTCGTCACCTTATTATATTACGACGTGGAATAGAACATGTTCCATCATCACCGAAATATCGCGCGCATCTTCTTCTTCCTTCTTTTTTTCACTGTCATTTTATCTTTGACGTCAGGAGAAGAAATGGGCAAATGTCGACACATATTTTCACGTGTTGAACAGCAGTGCACGACGACTGTCATTTTTCTATCTAACCACCCCAGCGGACCGTGTCGATGCGTATTATCATCATATCGCGGATAGAGCGCGGGCGCTATATGGCTCCTGTTTTTTTTTGTTTTTTTTTATACATATTTTAAACAAGAGTCTCGTCGAAATGTGTCACATATGTGTCGACAAGTTATGCACTAACTAGTATATATCCCCATACATATACACAGACTGCTTAGGCTGTATTTTATATTCCGAAAAATGAATTGAAAACAACGAATAACTGACTAGCTAGTAGCTACTCTTGTTTTAATAAATTAAAATGACGGATGATGCGGGATTTTTCGACATATTTGGCGGCTGCTGCTCCTGCTGGTTATTGAGTTGCTGGGTTGGCAAGAAGAAACACAGCCTGGACGACAACGACGACGACGACTTTTAGAAAAAGAAACAAAACAAAATTCCCTCGAGATGTTTTTTGGTCCCAACGAACACGATGGCGCGTATCTTCTTTTTAACTTATATACAACAACAACAACAACCAACATCCAACCCAGCACACGACGTCGTTCGCCAAGGGAATTCAACTGAAGCGCCCACACCCGCAGCAGCACACATATGTTGTTGTTTTCCGGGTTTATATAGGTTCACTTTAGATCTGGTAGCTTATACATATTACATCATTTGAAAATGATTTCAAACTTTGAATATTTTAATTATTATTATTATCGCTCATGTATTGAAATAAATAAAACAAAGTCGAATGACACTGAGAGAAAAAAACCTGGTGAATATATTAAACTTAGACTTATTGGGAGAGAACCGTTGAGTATTTCTACACTTATGTATGTAGGAGTTGTCTGTCAACGACGTCTCGTTCATTCTTCATTCTATTACTCTTTTGGCAGTTTCTCTCTCTCTTTAAAAGACGACGGGCAAGAAAAAAAAGGGAAAAAACGAAAAAAAAAAACAAATTTCTGGCTGGATGGATGGATGGATGGATGGATAAATTCTTTTTAAATTTGTGTGTAGCCTCCAGGGACGAAAGAACTCGGTCCAAAAATATACCAATAACACATTTTCTGATGTATATAAGAAAAATTTGCGCAGGAGCGCGACAGCAGCAGCAGAGCCGTTAATAAGTTAAACGGCGACATGAAATTTATATATGTTTTAAAATGATTGCCGTCTCATATCATCAGAACCACCAGGTGTGCTCATGTTGAGATGTTTTTGGCAGACTGCGGATGTATACAGCGTACCGGAAATAGCGCCCAGAAAACTCAACTTGACGTCATATTATTATATAAGATAGAAAGAATTTCAAATTTCAAATCATTTCCTGCTGTGCGCCTTGTATATATAGATTATTCGTTTCTTGTGTTGCTCTTGTTGTTGTTGTAATAATAATCCAACGAGGAATGTGACGCTCATAGCTCCCCTCTGTAATACCTATACACCAGGTGACACTGCTGCGCATTATAGACACCAAGGGAAAAAGTTAAACGTCAACAATTGGACCTTTTTTTTTTGTTATATTTCCCAATCATCCGCATTTTTGTCGTTTCCCGTAAATATAGAAAGATGGGACTACTACTACAACAACAACACACAGCACAGCACATTGTATTTGAAAAACGTTGTCTAGTGATGGGTCAATCTCAGTTGAATATATAAAGAGACCGGAGCTCCCAATAGAAATCTCCAAAACATTTTGGGGACGAATGTTATAATAAACGAACAACAACACCAAGAAGTAAAAAAAAAAAAAAAAAAAACAGTTTCCGGATGATGCTATTATAAATAACAATTCAAACATATACATGAAAAGAATATCCAAATGTTCATTCTTCTTTTAAAAAAAAAAAAAAAAGTCAAATTTTCGAGTGTGCGTCCTGTGAAATTCTTCAATGCGAGCGCAGTTTCTTTATTTTCTTGGACATGTGTGCACAGCATGGAAAAGTCAAAGAATGTTGTCTATATATATATTATTCTATATAGACTTGCGTGTCTATTTATCCCCCCCCCTCCCCTATATATAGGAACATTTCAATGGGTTATACATTCAGCGCATCAATCTGAATAGAATAAACAGACAAGAAAAAAAAAGGAATCCATCAATGTTGCCTGTATATAGGACACTACACTACTACTATATGGTGACATTATATTCATTATCAATGCTCCTACTCCTGCTGCTGCCTGCCTGCCGCGTAAATAGTCCCCAAGATCGACGGGAGGTCTCTACAAACTCTTGTTGTGTCTGTATTTCCATCAGTTGGTCCAACAAACATTTCATCCTCAAAAAAAAAGAAGAAGAAGAAGAAGAAGCAGAAGAAGGGGGGGAATCACAAAAAGACGAGGGGATATAAAGATGGATATCTATCTTAAATAGAATATCACCAACATGAATGAAATGAATGAATGAATGAAAGTGGTAGGTACGATAGATGCAGCAGCTAGATCACCGGACTCCCGTCGAGTTTATCTAGGCTCTTTTTGGCGATAGACCACCGTGTCCGTTATTTCCCCCCCCCCCCCCCCAATAGAAATCAAAGTAAAGGATATATAACAATTTCTAGTGGCTGCTGCTGTATATGTATGACGATACTATTAGACTCGGCCCCCCATCTATTCATTTCAATTGAAGAAGGTGAAAAAAAAAAAAAAAAAACTGTTGGCCTCACGCAGAGAGTAAAAGAAGAAAAAGAAGAAAAAAAACCCCTTCGACACATTGTGTGCTGTGTATGAGCTGTAAAGTCGCGTTGCTTGGCTTTTGGCTTGTATTTCTATAATATTTTGACTTTCTTTTCTTTAGGCTCCTGCTGGATATACGTATATTCTTCTTGTATAGTCAGTCAGTCAGTCAGTCAGTCAGTCTCAGTTGATTTTATTGTGTGCTGTGTGATGTGTACGGGGGTCTGAAACGCATTAGCTTCGCCTTGTTGGCACTCTCGTCTAGCTCAAAAGTCATTCCCCGGTTCTTTCTTATATTATTATATTATATATATATATATATATACAGAAAGAAATAAAAACTCCCCATTCATTCATTCTTCGAAATCCTTGGCCTTCCAAATTTCAATGGCCACTTTTTATTCTATTTTTTAAGAGGGTGGCGCTGCTGGCTATATAATAGTATGTAGTGTATATAGAGGTATTAGGTGAGCATGGCATGAATCTTACGTTTTTCATTCTTTTCTCTCGACACTAGACAGATGAAAAGAAGAAAGAAGAAGAAGAAGAAGCCATTTTTTATTTTTTATTTTATTTTTTTGTTGGCTTGACAATTAGACATATTTCATATAATATTTATAAATGGGTATCCGGTTGAGAGAGAGAGAGAGAGAGTTTTCGTGAGAAATAATCAAAATAGATATAGAAAAAAAGAACTAATCGTTTTTATGCTGATGCTGCTGAGATATGTTGTTATATTGTCGTAATAATAACACGACAGTTTATTGTGTCGTCTCTGTGTGTGTAAAGGCCTACCGTTTCGTGGAAAAACGATTCGACATAAATAAACGTGGAAAAATGACGTGTTCGTCGTGTGTGGTGATTCTACAGCATATTTCGCTGATTTTGATTATTATTTTTTTTTTTTTCAAAAAAAAAATGACTGGGCAACTAAAAAAATGATATTGAATGGAAATATGATTTTTAGTAGAAGCGAAACCTAAACAAGTCTTGAATCTATACACTATAAGTACGGTACACATGCATATAGTGAATATACACAACAACTATTTATGTATACTGTACTGTGTACAGTATATATAGGAGAGACCTTACAAGTTGATTTATCAGCTCTGTATTTCGGGTTATCTATCTGTATTTTGTTTTTTAACTTTTTTTTTTTCTATATATATATATTGCTTGCTGCTGTGTACGTATTGGGTGTGTGTGTGTCACTGCTGTTGGCCATGTCGCCAGCCATGTCTATCTCGTTTCCGGAATAAAAAAACAAAGAAAAAAGAGTTTTTCTTATATATATATTCCCTGTTTTATTTTATATATACGTATAAGAAGAAGAAGGAGAAAATGGAGCGATTTGATTGGCGCCGTGCCAGAGCGGCGGCTTAACATGATTGGACGACCATGTCCTTCTATAACACGACAAGCACAACACACACAGCCGGAGACAGGACACATAACGAAAGAAAAAAAAAAAAAATAATAATAATAATAATATTAAAAATATCCTCCTCGTCGTTGTTATGGATAGAAAAAGAAGAAGAAGAAAAAAAAAACATGGCGGTGGATTGTGTCGTCAGGTTTTTTGGCGTCCGTCTCATATTTCAAGCGCGGCCAGTCTATATACAGTATAGTAGTAGTAGTAGTAGTAGTTTCTCTTATATATAGAAAAAGAAAAAATTCAATTCTCGGGAGGCAATGGCCGCCCTTCTCCCGTCTTGTCCACATAGAAAAAAGAACGCGGGAGCGACGACGACGGTTATTGATTTTCATTTCCTTTCCTTTTTTTTTTGTCGCTTTTGCTGTCGACGTCGTTCCGTTGGCTGCAAAACAAGCGACGATCGTTCCCAAGAGAGAGAGAGAGAGCGAGCAAGAGAGAGAATAGCTCAAAATGTGTTTTTCTTCTTCTTGTTTTTTATGTGGAACTGCTGCTGGCGTCGACGGGAGCAGCAGTGGTATGACACTGTTGTATAACATCAACTCCTATATATTCCCTCGTTGCATCAACGCCAGATTCAATTCACACAGCAGAGCGCAAGGGGATGATATGCCATGCTCACTTTTGTCTTTATAAAATATACTACAACATAAATATAAGAGTATGAACTCTCTCCCTTTTTACATTGTAACATATACACGAGATTGGTCGCCCAGCAGCACCAGTCACAACAGCCACCGCCTTATATCGTTTTCTTTATAAATATACGTTATGGTATATAGGCCTATTTATATGTATCGTATATAATATTGAACCCGTTGTTTGTTTGTTTTTTTTTTGGGGGGCTTCTTTTATATATATTTTTAATGCCAACCCACTTTTTTGTTTTTTAACCCTATTATAGAAACTCCTCCCATAGTTTTTTGAGATTATTATTATGCACGCCTGTATATCTTTTTTTTTTGGGGGGGGTTTGGACTTTTTAAAAGCGTCACATAATGTAAAACGTTCTATATATTTGCTTTCCGTTTGATTACGTCAATTCGCAGCTCGGTTGGTATATTATAGAGAGTCAGCACATCTGGTGACGTGATATCCTTAAAGACGACACATCAGCGGGCCTCTCTCTATAAAGAGATAGAAACTCTGTTGATATCTGCTATAGAAAATCGCTGAACGTTTGATGGCGGTGGAAAAGAATGGAGGATCAAGTGATTTCCATACAATTTCCATCTGATTTTCTCCCCCCTTTTTATATATATATATATATATATATATAAATCATTTAGCCTCTATAGATAGCCGTCAGGCAGGGGCTGGTAATATAACGTCAAGTGTTTTTTAGTGCAGCAGCAGAATAATCTAATGGGATCATATTCACCCACTATATAGCATGAGAAGCATCAGCTATACTCCTCTTTTTTAAAAAGATAAAATAGAGAGTTGATGAGGGACTCTAGCTCTCTCTAAGAGCAACACTTGATCTTATCAAAATGCGATTTAAAAAAAAAAATTTTTTTCATTTTTTACCCAACTGGAGTTTCACATAAATAGGGGGCGAGTGCTGATGTGTATGGGGCGCACGCGCGTCCTTATATATTTCTTTTTTTAAAACAAAACAGAAGAAACAGATGAGACGTGACACCTCGTTTTCGTTGATACACTGCAGACACAGATGCAAATGATTTCTCCAAAAAAAAAAAAACAAAAAAAAAAAGAGTTGCTGCTGTATGGCTGCGCTCAGCTCAAAAAGGGAAAAAAAGAGATAATATAATGACAAGTGCTGTGCTGCTGCGCTTATTCTTCTTCAAAAAATTGTAAGAGAGAGTTCAACATTGATGGTTACCAAATGGCCCTCCACCACCACCATACGACGACCACCAAATAAGTAGCAGCCACTCAGTCACTCACTCAGTCACTTGTGTGTGTGTGTGTATATAGGATATTCTTTTCAAAATAAAATGGGTCTAAAATGAGCCCATTTTTTATTTTCTTTTTTTTCTTTGCTGGGTCACAAAAGCCAAGTGGCACATAGTCAAATAGAGATATAGAATAAGTCTATTTATTATCTCATCATACGACTTCACCTCTATACGTATACTATATATAATTGTCGTGCTGTGTAAATATATATATAGAGAGAAAGAGGCAGCAATTTTGACATGTTCTATATACTTTGACAGTGAACTCGAAAAAAAAAAAAATGCATGGGAATTATTATCCATCGTCGGTAACGCGCGGAAACGCGTTCTCTCTTGGTTCTTTTTAAACTAAAATATACAACAGAAAAAAAAAATATGGGAAACGGTCGTAAGACAATCAACGAGCTGTTTTTCAACTCGATATCCTACTACATGTTTCGTTTTATTTTTTTGCCTTGCTCCATTACCCGGCTGTGTGGCCGGGCGACACATCGTATCGTATTATATGGCGCCAGTTAAACAAAATCTTATATGCGGAAAAAGAAGAAGAGTTGACTCTCTCTCTCTCTCTCTCTCTCTCTGACGACACATTTGTGCTGTTATGTTGGGTCTCTGCTGCTCCGACTAAATGTTTCATAGACGACTATAGCTGAAACATTTGTATATCGACAGGAGCATCAGCCACAGTTATATAGTATAGTATAGACATCATCCAGCAGCAGTAGCAGGACGACGACGACGACTGCAGTTGTTATATATATATGTATATACATATCCTGCTGGTTTTTGTCTCTACAACAAACTGACAGTCCACTGTTTTTTTTTCGGGGGGGGGGGGGGGGGCAGGGAAGCTCGTAAATATCGTCATCAGGAGCAGCAGCAGCTATAGCGCAAACCGACAAAATAACAAAAAAAAAGGGGGAAATTCAAATAATGGGACGACCGTAAAAGTGTCGACAATATTTTGCTCCCCTTTTTTTCTATTTTTAACGACAGAGACTGAAATTTGTTTTTAAAAACAAAAAAACATTAGCCAACTTTCACGCGTCGTTATATAATATAATCCTAAAGATATGCTGTTAAACGAACTGTTATATACTAATAGTGCCAAAAAATGATTGTCTTTGTTTGTTTTTTAAAGAAAATAATTTCGAGGTTGACTTGTTGTTGTGCTGCTGTGTGAACAACATGCAAATCAACTTCCTGTCTTCCCCCACCCAAATAGGTTAGGCGCGCTAAACGGAGGTTGTATACAGCAGTTAAACTTGATGAATATAGTGCTGGTAATAATCATCATAATACACAAAACAAGGTCGACCGTCTTATTTCAGAGCGTTTTCAACTCTCAAATAGAGAGTGAGGGAAACGGAACGGAAGTGGCGTGATTGAATGAGAGAACCACACGCACAGGATCATTTTTTGGTTTTTTTGTTTTGGAACAAGAAAGAAAGAAGATTAGAGACTTTTTCAAGTCAGAAAATGTTGTTTCCTTTAGTCAAAAAGAAAACGATTGCGGTGTCATATATAAAGCACCTCATCACGTCACCATTTGTCTATAGTCAGACGTTCACAAACAAATTCACCTCTTTTGTTGAGAGTTCCTTGTAAATATACATTATTTGACTTTTTTTTTGTGGAGGGTTTTTAAATAGCTGAGCTATATATTTGTGTAGTAACCGGAGATCTGAAAATAGATGATAAACAAATTGAGGATGATGATTTGAAATACGATTCCCCCCTCTCATCATCATCATCAAAAATAAAGAGCTCTCCATCATCATCACAATAAATATGAAATGTGTCGGCCGTGATTGATGGAATAAAGCTCAATAATCAAACGCGGGTCAAGGATATGCTGCCCCGCTAATGTCTACAGCACACAGCACCAAAGTAGGCCGTCAGAGTGTGAGGTTCAACAAAGAGCTTGTCCTTCTCTCTCTCTCTCTCTCTCTCTGTTACGAGACGGACAACAATGTCAACGAAAAAAAAGAAGAGCTGCGCTGAACTGCTGCGTATATAAAAGAGAACTGGAGAACTCTGAGAAGAAAGACATATCCATTTAAAAAAAAAATAAAAAATAAAAAAATAAAACTTCGTTTCCCAGCTCAGCAGAGAAACTGGAGAAGAAGAAGAAGTAAATGTGTCCAGCAAACGTTTTGTGTGTGTGTGTGTGCTGTGGACAACTATTTCTAGGAGGGTGACGATTGTTGGATTGCGGATACCCCCGTAGCGAAAGAGTCGAAAACATTTTCCCCCCTTTTTTGTCATTCTTCGGCCTCTTACTGGGTTTAAAGAATCCGGCCCATCAAGTAAACCACCACCAACTGTGTTAAATATGTTTACAGGTCGACATCTGCGTGTATTTGGGCCATTTTCGTCGTCGTCTTTATTATATTTCCAGAGGACACACACTTGCGTCACTTGAAAGTATATATTGGCTATATATGTATGTAACATTTGAGAGAATTGGTTTACACTCTTCTATCTTAACTTTGCTGAAGGATATATCCAGTGCATTTTATTGATGAATTTTTCTTCTTCTTCTTCTTCTTCGTCCGGCCGCATCTGAAATTTTTTTTCTTTATTTTTTTATCAGCTGGCATCCAGCTGCAGTCGGTCACACACAAGACTATTTGATAAGTGCAGTCTCTGCAAATCATCGATAAATAAATACACAGCACCTTTTTTTTTAAGAAGCTGCTGTGACAACGGCGACTGCGGATAATATATAGACATTTTGAATGAGCTTTTTTAAAAATAGAGATTTCTATTTTCTACTATTATTATTATTATTATTATTATATATCTATATAGTGCAGGAGATGAGACATTCCTTGGTGCTGCTGGTATATATCTACAGCATTCAAGACGGGAACAATATAATCCAACAGCGTCCAAAAGCGAGCGGGACACACAATCTTTTTCTTATATTTTTTTAAATAATATAATAGTCTTGGTCGTCGTCGACATTGTCCGCTGCTGTGACGCCCTTTATATCATAATATAATACCAAGTTTATATACTAGTATAGGGGTTTATTATATATATTGCGCTTGCGCCATGATTATTAAAGACTTGGATTATATATATATAGTGTTGGCGCGCAGTCTGCGCATATAGACGAGAAATGTGTGGACCGTTGCTGACACATTTCTATTAAAAAAAAAAGAAAGCGAAAACATGGCGGACACGTATAGAGAGACATACATATACACGTCGTACTACTACTACTACTACTACTACTACTGGTCTCTCTGTGTGTGTGTATAGTCGTCTAGTAGTAGTAGTAGTACACATTTCACGCCGGGGCACAACCCCCAAGACACAACCAACAGAAAAAAAGATAAAAAACAAAACAAAACAAACAACGCGATATCAAATAAATATATTAGAGAGTGAAGACTTAACTTTTATAATAGCGTACAACTAATAAATCATGTGTATATAAATATAAATATGTATATAGAGATGTTACTATATATATAGACGTGATTGACCATTACAACCAGCGTGTCCCACCTGTGGCGAATCCCCCCCCCCCCCCCATCTATTGTCATATATTCATATATTCCTACAAATATACTACTTCCCTCTTTCTCTCTTATTTCTTATTGAAAAAAAAAAGGAAATATATAAAGAAAAGGGTCCGAGCTTCTGTGTGGTGGCCTATTGAAAAATATACAGAGAGCCAAACAAATCAATAATATGTAGAAAATAGGACAGCGCCAAACATTTTTCACTCCCCTTATATATATATATATATAGATAGATAGATAGATAGATTTTTCTGTGTTGGAGGGGAGTGTTGGACCCCCCATTGATGGCCCCCTCCCCCTCTCTCCTATATACGTATATCCATCTCTCTCTCTTTCTTTTTCTCTCTTGATAATAGGCCGACTTGCTGTGTGATGTGTGTATACACACACACAAAACAGTTACGGTATTATCTGTCACACACCGGGCCAGCCCCAAAAATGAGCCCCCCCCCCCCTTTTATTCTCATCGTTCTATTTATTATTATATTTATCGCTGGCTACCCCCTAACCACCACCACCTACCCTATTAAAAGAAGAAGATCAACACGAGTGTCGATTTAGACACGCTTATTTAGATAATTCGATTATCTCAACAATTTTTACGAATATAGAAATTCCATTTTTTCCTTAAAAAAACAAAAGTGATGTGCAATTTTCATACAAGATAATTTCACACACTTTGAATTACTTTTTTTTTTGAGCCAACACACAAAACATGGTGTGTATTCTACATCACAGCTAAATAAATATATGTAAGAAACATGACAAGAGCATATATATGCATATATACATCAATAGCTGGATGCTGGATACATTGTTAATGTACTGTGTGTGCCCCCCACCCAGGAGCTATATAGTATACAGAAAAATGCTGAGACTACTGTGCATATAACAAGGCATAAAAAGATTTCCCACCTCAGTTTGCTGTTGCTGCTGCTGCTGTGTGTCTGAATTCCACACGGGTATATAAAGAAGAAGAAAGAGAGAAACGATCCTGTTGTGAGCTTATTTCTAAAAAAAAAAAGAAAAGAAAGAAGAGGAAAAAAAAAGGTGAAAAGCGGATTTGTCAGGATGGAGGGGGGAGAAAGACGAAGCAAAAGAAGGAGCAGCAGCAGCTCCTTTTCATTGCCTTTTATTGGATATAAATAAAATAAACTTATATAAAAGACAGGGGGGGGGGGGGGAAGGAACACACAAAAAGACAGGCAGCAGCAGCACACACAACAATATATATAAAAAAGGCATCCATCCCAGTCCCATCCATCCATCCACCACCACCACGTCTAGAGTACAACTTGGAACTGTCAAAAGACGCCACCAGAGTTGAAAATCCCCCTTTTCATCAAATCATTCGCGAGATCCTTCTTTATCTTCTTTTTCTTCCATGTGTTGTGTGAATATATATATATGAAGGACGACGATTGGCATCGCAGGAATTTGGAGCCGGAAACAGATCAATCAGATCTCCAAAATGCGCACATATACATAAAGAAAATAATACAATCAAAAAGTTGATGTTTAACTTCTTCTTTTTCTTTTCTGGCTGGCCCCTGAACTTCATTCAATAAGAAGAAGAAGAAGAAGAAGATGAAGAAAAGCCTTTTTTTCTCTATTTTACTGATGGGGGATATGCGCATGTTCGATATCCTCTCCTCACCCGAGAGAATAGAAGAAACAACAAGGACACAAAAAAAAAAAAAAAAAAAACAGATGGGCATCACCCACACAACAAAAACAGGAATATACTATATATGACAAGCATCCGACAACTGCTAGAAGAAAAAAGGCGCAAACGAATAACCCCCCTCAAAAAAAAAGTAAAGGGACGAACGGTTTTATTTTTATTTTTTTGACTGACGGATGTGTGTGTCCTATGGGTCCGCATATTATCGGCTCTTCTCTGGAAAATAGATCCTCTCTGACATTTTTTTCTTTTTTTCTTTTTTGTTTTGTTCAATTGAAATTTTCCATCTCCAGACGTGTGTGTGTGTGTGTCCTGATGTGTTGAACAAATCCCGAAGACATCACACAACAATAGTCGGATACCGGAATTTGTCGACTTTTTTTTTTTATTTATTTTTTTTTAAATATACAAGTCAACTGCTTTGCTATTGGTCCTATTGGGGATTGTTTTCGGTGATGTGACACTGATCCTCGCCCACCCCCCTCCCTCTCCAGCACACAATAATAATATAGAGATTTTTAAATCAAAGTTGGTTTGTTTGTTTTTTTTTTGGCTTTTTTTAAAAATGTGTGACATTATGGAATGTGGCCAGCAGCCTATATTATAACAAGCGCAGAAAATATCTTGAACACAAAGGGATATCCGTAGTGGAAGTATACAGATAAGAGCAAACGCGAATAAATCGCATCAGCCACCTATTATTATTATTATTATGATTATTGTTCATTTATTATATAGTTACAACATAGTATAATATAAGATTTTACTGTTAAACAACAAAACTTTTGAATGTTTATACTCTGCTGCATCATGAATGTGTGTAATTCTAAGCCTTTGGCACAATCAATAATAATAAAAAAAAGGTATGCCAAGCATTTCGCCATATAAGTATATAATGGAAGGAAGGGGGGGGGGGGGGAGGGGAAACTATTTTCCTTAATAATTTCTATATAAATAATCGTGCAGGAATCCTTCTAGCAGCGATTGCCTCTTAACGCCTATATAGTCAAACAAATCATAAATATATATAATAATAAAAAAAAAGGTATTTTCAATCCCCCTCCCTCCATATCTCTCTCTTTTATGTTGTGTGTAGAAAACCGTGAAAAATGATATGTATAGAAGATGATGATGGTGTGGTTCCACGATGGGCCGCGGAGGACCGTGCTGGCAAATAAGTCTATATAATAGATCATGACAATATAATAACTGAAGCGCATTCCATAAGCGATGATCCTTTCAACATGCACACCTCCCAAGTTGACTAAGAAAAAAAAAAAATGTCAAATAGAGATAAGATAGGCTATACACACATAACAATAGAAAAACGGTTTTAGATATTCGTCTCTCTAATGTGTACAAGGGTGTGCATGCGATGGCGAGTTTGAGCTGTGGCAGTTGAGAGTTCCATATATATTCTGATTGGTTGATGATGGACACATACTAGGACATTCCACGGCTGTTTTTCTGCTCATGTCTTTCAAAAAGGATCGTCAAACATTTTTCCGCCCTTGTGGATCGTCTCGAGATTATCCATCGACACACACACAGACACACAGACACACACAAGGCAAAGGGGCTAAAAGAGTGAACCAAGTGTAGACTTTAGAAGAGGGCCAACTGAGAGCACAAAAACATCAGCAACGACGATATCTTCCCCTCATAGCCAAGGGAAAAGAAAAGGCTATTAAGGAACAATAGCATTTTGAACATGGGAGCTCAGCTCATCCATCGTATATACGGGTCTTGTTTGCTCGCCACTGACTGTGAACGCCATTAAACTCTAATTACAAAACGACGAAGGGAAAGAAGAAGAAGAAGAATGATGGAACAAACAGGACAGCTAGCACACACACATCACACATAAAACAAAAGACTCTCAGCATCTCGTTCGTTGCCTATACATGTTCTCTATATACTAATACGCGTTCAAGGTGGGACAACAACAATAACAACAAATGCTTAACGTTATTATAAGAAATCACACAACGTCATCATATCATTGATTTAATTTTCATATTATTAGTTTAGATTTTATCTGTTTTTGTGGAACTTGTTATTGTGATGGTCATCAAGTCCCCCCCCCCCCTTTTTTTTTAAATTCTTTTTTTTACAAAAAAGGGCGCGGTCGCGTCGGTTGGAGCTTATCAGTTTGAGACAGAAGGCGAGACCCGTTCGAACTCTTCGTTTTTTTCATATATAGCTAAGTATAATATGCAGAGGCTAATGACTGTTGGTTCTGTTTTGTTTTTCGTGTCTCGTTATAATCCACTTGATGTGTGCATTTCTCTCTCTCTCTTTTGACAACAACAACTGGTGAAATGGACGGACGGACGAGGGGAAACGGTTCTCCATCAGTTGAAAGATAAGAAACGATCGACCAAAAGAACAACAACAACAGACGTAAGACAAAAGAACTTGGAAAGAGAGTACGTAGATCATTTGCCAAACAATATCGCTGTTGGAACCAACAACTCATTTTGACTTTATATATAATATATATAAATATATTTCATTTCTTATAGACGACACAAACATCATCATATTTGATGTTGATCGATATAATGAGCGCAAGTATTTATTATGTAGAGCATGGAATATTTTTATTAAAAAAACTGGTTATATATCCGATCTGTCCGTTTGATTACCAACACGACACACACTGAGACTATGTCTAAATAGTTGTTTGTCTTATTATATATATTTTGTCCATCCCCCACCCACCCATGGGGATATGTGAACAATAAGAAAACAACTCGTCTGATGGGAAGGGGCGGGGTTGACTCATTTTAAATGCGTAACCCGAAAAGCTTTTGACAATATAATGTGATGGTGCAAAAAAAAATAAAAAACAGAATATAGTCAATCATTATCAAAAAGGCATAGTTGTTATTATTATTATATTATCATGTCCATTTGTGTCCTTATATACAATGTAATACAGTTTGTGTTTGGTGGGTGTTGAATAACGCAACAAAACACCATCACTAGCCCGAGTGTATAGAATAGCTACTCTATACTCTACTCAATAAGTCAGCTAGCCATTTGAATAAATGCGACCATGTGTGCTGTTGCGCTCCTGTCTCTCTCTCTCTCTCTCTATACAGCTCCAACTATTTTGGGAAGAGAGTCTGACAATGCTAAAAGGTTTTCTTTTTTTTTTTCTTTTTTCGTCCATGTCAGGATCTCTCGAGCAGCCAAATGGGGACAAAAGGTGGTGGTTATTCACTTTGGTCTCTCTCTGTGTATGTATGTATCTATATAATATATATCGTGTTGTACTCTAGTGATCAGACAGCAGCACTATAATATATGTAGACGTTGTAACAGTTTCTCGTCTATATTCCATCTCGAGGGAGATCGTCGTCGCTCGGATCGTCGGGGACCCAAACAACTCGAAAAACGTTCTGTATTGTATACACTGACTGAAGTATAGACTGAAGTATATAGACGACACGGTGGAGTGCGTCACACACACACTAGACACGTCAATCATCCACTCCTTTTGGGAAAATAATAATAAAAAATAAAATAAAAACAGATTTTCAGCTGCCTGCTGTTTACAGTGTATAAATGTAATGATTTTTGTTGTTTTTCAGACAAATGGTGTGAGGATGTGACAACGCCAACTGGCGGCACTGAACATTTTGTTCTAAAAGCTCGAAATGGAAAGACAAAAACAATAAAACTAGAATCGATTTTTATGTTTTTTTTGTTTTTGGCGTGACGGGGGGCAAAGAAAAAGAAAAAAAGTCTCATCTTGTGTATAGTTTGGGCGTCGTCGGTGTTAAATCAACAGCTCTAAACACACAATAACGTGACGCAAGAAATATATCATCAGCTCGGCAGACATACACACACACGCGCGTCGTCGTCGTCGTCTTTTGTCGTCTTGTGTCTACTATATACAATAAAATGACGCAATTACAAAAGAAAACTATATATACCCCGGTCGTCTATATAATATATACGTTGTTGTTGTTGTGTCAACATTATAGGAGCAGCCAAACGTCTAGCGGCTGTATTTTTTTCGTTTGTTATTATTGTATTTCGTGTTGTTGCTGCTGCTGGGCACGAGTGTCTTTCTGACTTTATCCACTTGTTTATTATAGCGTCGGCGTCCGTCTTTTATTTGCATATTGGATCATTGGCGCACGTGTGACTTTGTCACTTTCTCATATGAAAATGTGTGAGGACGACGACGCAAACATTTGAAATGAAAACGTCGTATCGATAATACATAAAGTGGACGACGAGGTATTATACTCATATATAAAGGAGCTTATCTCTCTCTTTCTTTTCTACCTTGCAAACAGAGAGAGAGCGATGAATCTAAAATGGATGTGCTCTCTGCTCTGCACTGTTCTCTCTGTGTGTGTATACAAGGCACGCGACTAGCCATCACTATCATCATCCTACCATCCCGTTTTGGGTCTTTTCTCTTAGTAGCAGGAGCAGGAGCAGCAGCAATATATACCGCTGCTATACACATAATCTTGTAGACATACAATGTGACTCACATTGTTTTCTCTCTCTCTCTCTCTCTCTCGGGGATCTTTATATATATACAGACAGAGTTTGCTGGTTGTTTTATATATATATTATCCATTTTCTCTTGGTGTGACTGTCTCACTCTGTTGCCAGCCAAACATCGACGCGCGATCGATCACAGCAAAGTTCCAACGTCGTCGTCGTCACCTTATTTAAAATTGTCCGCGCCTGCGTCCCGCTCTCTTCCTATAATTTACATTTTTCCGGCCGTTGTCAATTTTTGTCAATTGACACGTTGCTGCTGTATTATTATTGTAATTATCAATGTAATAATAGATCGATAGGCCTTTTTAAATAGTAGCAAAATTCCATATATATATAATATTAGTATAAATATAATAAGACTTTATTTGCTGCTGGTGGGGTGTATATGTATAGAGAGAAAATCAAGACGGTGGGAGGAGCCGACAAGACACGCCGCAGCCGAGACCCGCCAATGGGCAACTGAGAAAAAAAAAAAAGCCGAGCGACAGGACAAGGACGACAAAGATTGACGTTGACTGGATATGCTAGCTGCTGTCTCTCTCTCTGCTCACCAAAAACGTCCTCCTCCTCCTTCTATACTCAAACTGTATACGTGTATATATACTTTTTCTGTCTTCTTCTGGGTCATATACAAGCACATTATTCAAATTCATAATTCATTCATTCAATTCATAATCAGCACCTATAGATAGTAGTCACTACTATACTATACATAGTCGATCTTTATATTATGTAATAGTGTAGTAGTTCTGGCTCGGCACAGATGTCAGACATCAATATGAGACGATAAAGGTTAGATGACATATATTTGTTGTGTGGCTCTGCTCTATTTGTATATAGGCTACAGTTCTATATATCTGTCGATGACCAGTCGATTTATTATAAAACACCCACGTCTATAATGTCGTCGCCACATTTTCTTAAATGGATGGCCATGCGATGATGATTGTTGTTGTCAATTTTCAATTCATAGCGATATAACGAAAGATTAAAATAAATCGATAAAACTTATTTATATATTATTATCATCTGATTCTGGCGTCACACCTTTAGATCATACGCAATTCAAATATGATTTGCAGCGTTCTTTTCTCTCTTTTTTTTTTTTTTTTTTTAAATTTATATTTTGAAAAATTTTCCTTTATTTTTTTTTAAAAAAAAAAAAAAAAATAATTTTTGGGGTTGTTTTCTTTCATCCGCCGGCGATGTTGACGAAAGATAAAAAAAAAAAGTAAATAAATAAATAGGCCGATGGATGGATCCTGGATGAGGTAAAATATTTAAAAAGAAAAGAGAAGAAAGAGAAAGAAGAGGATGAATGAGGGGAGGTTGTGTGTGTATAGAACCGCATCGTAAAGCCGGTGACAGAACACGAGTTTCTACTTAAGATCGTATAGCAGCTAGCAGCTAGCTCAGCTATATACATATATAGAAGCCAACTGTGCTGTGTCTACTCGACTCGACTCTTTTATTTTATTTTATTTTTATAAATTTTTATTACAACAGTCGCGGTCTTCTTCTTCTTCATCAATACAAGGACGCGCTGACCAATAATAGAAGAAGAAGAAGAAGAAGAAGAAGAACAAAAGAGTCAAAAGAAAGAAAAAACCACTTAAATGTATACGTGCGCGCGAGTAGAGAGAGAGAGGTCCCGCGGTCCGCGTGATGGGCCTCAGAGCGCGCGGTCCCATTCAAAAAATAAAAAAATAAATAAATACGACAATCACCTTAAAAGGGGATGAATATATATCAAGATTAAGGACACAATCACAGCACGTCAAGAACAGGATATGCACAATGATGTCAAATAAGAAACAAAAGTCTTAATATAATTTGGCCATCATCATATTATTATTATTAATAAAGGCATAATATTAAACTCTATGATATACGTACGTACGTACCCATACCAACAATAGATGTGGTCAATTCAACTTGAAATAACGAGATGTAGGGTATTATATACACGACCACTATTGTTATATTCACAGCAGCCCAAAATTGGCCACGAAAAAAACAAAAAAACCAAACTCAAATTAGATGATATACGTATATGATAATTGAGTCTTTGATGTTTGTATATATTGTGCCTAGACCCCAGTTTACAGAGGGTGAGCTATACCACTTGAAACTGCTCCAGCAGCAGCACATATGAAACTTTGTTCTATAGAGAGTAAGACATTGGCTGATATGGAAATGCAGCAACACTAATACAATCATATTCTAGTATATATTATAACATTCACAGCTCACAACTTGAATCGTACGCATCAGGGCGGCACTCTATATAGCCACCACCGTCTATAGAGTTTGATATAAGAAAAACACACACATAGTTTGGATGCAATTGAGTCTACAGCAGAGAGAGAGAGTGAACTGGAGTAATAGAAAACATCTTTTTCCAGTATATACAGTGAAATATTCAAAAGATTTTCTCACAAGTTCTCGTCTCTCTGCTGTTGTACATATACAATAGTTGGATCTATATTATACTAGTAGTATAGAGTCTAGATCTATTTCAAGTTTCCTTTCTATACTACATCACATATAAATAGAGAGAGAGAGAGACGAGAGAGTCTCCTCAAGACGTGGGTCACATTCTACACACAGTGACGACTTGGCCATTAAGAGTTTGGCGTCCCCTTTATATATTAAATGCTCTTCAGCAGCAGCGATCTGATGATGGCCAAAACTCTTCAACTTTACAACAACCAAGTCTATGAGGAATATCTAAAAAGGCCCATGCTCTGCCAAAGCTCTCGAAAAGTTTTCCAATAGGCTCAGCATCAGCAGCTATCAAACGTATATAGTACAGTACACAAAACTCTTGAGATGAGCTATGTGAGTTGTGTGTATTGATGGGGATGATGGTGGGTGGGGGGGGACGCGCGTGAGATGATGGACACAGCAGCCGAGGAAAAATATATACATCTCTTATTCATTTTGATATATATAAGATTCGCTTCTACATGTAAGATGAAACTTGTTTTTTTTTTCCTTTGCTGTGTGTAATATGGAGAAAAAGTGTTTTTGTACGACTGCCACCCACATCATCATATAGCGAATTCAACGTGAGAGACTACTGATGTATGTATACAGCGAAAAATGGAGACGAAATGTGTATTTATTCTTGCTGGCGTGTTGACAGGTTGTCGGACATTTCTGACAGCTCCGCTCGCTACACATGTCGTATATATGCCCCTGGTTCTTGCTAGTCCCCGGCTGTCAATAAAAGCCTAAAAAGCACCAAAAACCAAAAAACAAAAAAATTGGACGAATTTCTGACAGACAGACAGACAGACAGACAGACACGTCTATATAAGTAAACAGCGAAGATGAGATTTGCAGCAGGTTTTTAGTTTTCCAAGAATCTAATCATTTGAACATGTTTTTCGTCTGAAAAATGTCATACATATATATGGAATATATGCTGGCCAACGAATATGAAATCTAACATTTGATGCTATTTACTCAAATAGAGTTAATATAACGTACTGTTGGTCGAATATATCATCCCGAGAGACATGTTTAGAAACAAACAGCACAGAGCGCACAATAAAACATTTCAAGACCTTTTTGCTCTTTCTACACAATATATATAACAATCGCTACACCCACCATCCCCCCCACCGTCACTAGATCATCGCATCCAATAAACAACAACAACAAAAAGAAAAATGAAAGCTAGGATGAATATCAAATCCTATAGTTTTATCTCTCTCTCTCTCTATACTATATATAGTAGATAGGATTATATTAGATAGAGGGAATAGTGTGTCGAGAAATGGTGTTATTATCCCGCGGGAGTCGTTCCATCTGAGACGTGATCAACACCAGCAGTACCTTCAATATATATTTATAGAGAGAGAGAGAGAGAAAGAGAGATAAGTATAGTGAGGGACACTACTTAATTATTATGAAATATTTCAAAAAAAAAAATCCCGGCAAAATAATCCGATATATGAATCGATACATATGTATTATATATCCTTGAATAAGAAGGTCTTTTAATATTACGAGATGAGTGACGAAAAAAAAGGGGGGGGGGGGGTTATATATACTTTACTCTATCTAAATCTAATTGGCTTTGATAATAGCAGCGGTATAAGTCACAAAAATGAGCGCAGCAGTAGCAGGTCCGATCCAAAAAATAAAAATAAAATGGTTTTGATATATAGACGACGTGCAGTGCAGTGGATATATTCTCTAGAGTGTGTCGTCAGTTGAGATCATCTGCTGCTCGTCCCCCCCCCACCAGTGACGCGCAGCGTTGTGTTGAAAAAGGGTCCGGACGCGGATAATAATAAGAAAGAAAGAAGAGACTTTGTGTTGACTGGCTGGCTAGCCTTTTTTTTTTTCTCTTATCGACGTTGTGCAGGACGAGCTGTGTGATGTGCGGCGACTTTTCATTAGCTCCGTCGTCGTCGACGTGATGTGTGACACACTGACACACACAGGGCAGCAAACACGGACGAGATGACGACGTGTATTATATAAAAAGAGACGACGACGACGAGTTAGACACATAGTGGACGACCAATCCGATTATCATCCTTCCTTTATAATATACAAAATGCTCGTTTCAAAATATATATATACATATACATATATATATGGATGGATGGAAGCTGGCGCCGACGTCGCTATACAACAAAACAAACAAACAAACACAAACACAAACACAAACAACAGAGCCAATCTTCTATATATTCTATACAATATATAGACGTATTTATTCCCACGGCCATTTACTATAATATCACCGAGTTTTTGATTGCTTGGCACACCTCCTCTATTATACAATAAGAGAGAGATTGGATTTCTGACATGATAATTCGATAAGCGGATTAAATATACGAAATGGCCGCATCATCACACACACAATCGATAAAATAAAAAATCAAACATTTCTAAGTCTTTCGTTGGATTCATTTGCATGTAGAGTGTATAGATAGTGCTGATGCAGCGATAGATGAGATGATGAAGAGGGGGCAGCCTATGTATGTATCATCAAAAGGAAACGAGCGCATTCACTCGATCATAATTGATGGTGGTAGAGAGACTAAGATACTCTCCAATTGTTTTCATATCATCTAAACAACCGAAAAAAAAAAGAACCAAAACATTTTGTGTTATACAGACACAAACTGTTATTGTTGTTGGCGGCTGGAAAGAAAAATTGCATTATTCGTCTAGCTAGCTATACACAATGTTGTTGTTGTTTGTTGTTTGTATGAAAGAGAGTCGATCCATTCTCATCAGGAAGGAATATCTTGGATTATATTGACCCGCCCTGTTCTTGTATCCCTCCTCTACTATACATATCCCAAACGGTATTGTCTGCTGCGTTTGGCTCTTCAAAGTTCTTCAATAATAACAGAGATAGAGAGAGAGGCGCCTGTGTTGGACACGGATCTCTCTCTCTCGTGTGTGTTTGTAACTGGTTCCGTGTCGGTTTCTTCTTCTTCTTGTTCTTCTTGTATGTGCCCCTTTGGGGGGAGGGGGGTGTAAAATTGTTTTCTATTCTTCGTCTCGGGTATGAGCGATGAGATGAGCTCTGCAGGCACACGACCGCTCATCATATACTATACAATAACCCCGTCGGTGAATTTCTATTTTATCTGCCAACATGAGGGCGGTGTTTGAGAAAAAGTCAAATGAGACACGTCCTCCAATTACCCCATCATCCCTATATGTAACTCACAGTCTCCACCACCACCACCCAAAAAAAAAAGAGGATATGATGGAAGACTTTCTTATCAAACAGTTCCAGCTGTTTGTGTGAGTTACCCCCTTCCATCACTTTGCGCATCAATTTTTTGTGTGGTTTTTTCTTCTTGTATAGAAGTTCAAGTGTCGACTTCCGTGATATGATGATGATGATGACCGTCTATATATATATAACAATAAAATAATACGATGGATGGTGGATTTTGTTTTTTTTTTCTAGGAAAATCAAAGCCGAGATTCATCGACGTATGAAATGGCGTAAATTTGTTTAAAAAATGAGATTCATGTTTTCAAAAAATATATAGAGGCGGGCGGGCATATATATATATATATATATCGCGCTGCGTCACTGTCAATCTAAATAAAAATAAATAGAAGAAATGTGCTGACCATCAAACATCAGCAGATCACGAATTGTTGTTGTATAGAAATAGAATAGAACCATTAAAAAACGTGTTGTTAAACATTTTGGAGGGGAAAAAAAATAAAACGGGGGGATGGCGGATATTATATATTAGACCGGTTCAACTGGTTTTATTATTTTTTTTTTTAATATAAAAAGGACAAACTACTAAACTAGGCAACCACGAACAAAACATATCGCCATCGTCGTGATTTTCTCTTTTTTTATTTTTTTATTTAAAAAATGGTGAAATAGTAGACCACCCACATTTCATCGTCTAATTCTTATCGTGTTTCAATAGAAGAAGAAAATGTTTATCATAAGAGAAAAAAATGAATAAAAAAAAATCGTCCGATCACGAAATGCAATACACGGCTAATAATATGCAGTTGGATAATAATAATATAGAGAAGCAATTCATCATCATCATCATACATGAATAATATATACTCTCTCAGCGAGGGTCCTACTATACTTTCAAATGTAAACAGGCTGCTGTTGGACAATCGAAATTCTTCTAGTATATTGATAATAATAAATAAATAACTTGCGCAATGATGAAGCGTAATAATAATAGCAAGCATAAATCTAGTCACGTCCGGTCTTCTCTCTCTCTCTCTATGTTCAATATACTTGGAATCAATTAATATTGAATAACGGCTCCTATTTCCAATGAATTAACAACTTGTAATACATTTCATTTAGAGATTTAACAAACAGCAGATGCCGTGTGAAATATATATTCGTTTATTTCCCTAATTTTTTTTTGGGTCCACAGAGTTTGTTGACACTGGTTAATGGCCAGCGGAATCAATATTTGAACTTTCGAACAAATAACTTAAATTTGATTTCTTCTTTTTCCTGCTGGACGTGATGCCGACGACACGTCCGGCAAACAAAAAAACAAAAAGAAAGAAAAGGAATCATCAAGTCAACAGCAAACAAGCAGCTCTCGCTGTGGGGGGTCCATCACCTGCGTTTATTGTCGTTGTGACATTTGGTTATTTTTTTTTTGACAGTTGGCGCACGTTTCTATACCGCAAAATATTTATTAGAGGACGATATTCATAAGCCCAAAATTCAAAGTCCAAGTACGAAGAAATAAACAAGAGATTTTCTATAATCAAATGAGGTACTAATCAATAACACTATTATAAAATTCTATTATTATACAAGAGAGAAAGTATTAGACCTTGTTTATCGCGTTCCTTCTTTTCTATACATTTTCGCTGTTGTTGTTGTTTACCTGTTCGTGACAGAGTGATAAGAGCAACGCAGATACACAGAGTCAAAGAATATTATAAAAATAATAATATACAGTCAACAAAAGAAGAAGAAAGAAAACAAAATAAGAGAGAGAGTAATAAAAACAAAGTTTATTATAATATAGGAGTCTGGTAGGATGCGTCCCGGTATATAGAAACGGCCAGCCCAACTAGTCGGAACACGACTTGTCCATTTGTGTGCTGGACATAGACATGTAGCAAAAAAAAAAAACAAAAAAAAAAACAAAAAAAACGAAAAGATAAGACTATAGGATGAGGGGCGGAGTATATAGAAAAGACGACTCGTGTCAACTTCATTAAATCGAACGTTTTTTTTTTGTTTGTTTTTTTAAAATAGAAAAAAAGAGAACATTCGTCATCGGCTCTTTTCAGTTCTTCTTTGTTGAACGACGACGACGAGACTATTTTCTCTTTAATATTGACGATGCTGTTGTTGTTGCTGTTATCGTGCCCATGGCATCACGCGGAATTTTTCTATCCCAAGTCCCAAAAGAGGCAGAAACTAAACAAGCGCCATCTATTGTGTAATTCTATTTTTTTTTTCTATTTTTTGGAGCTAATCAATAAAAAAAAAAATTGGGTTGCATGAATGAACAAATTCAAGAGGAAAATGACCAACCATTTCCTATATATATATATGTGAACCGCATCATCATCTCGTTATATTTTTCTCAGCAACAGCAACGGCGGCGGTCAAAATCGTTTTCCGTTGATTTTCCTTTTCCTTCCTGTGTTCTCCCTCCCCCGCTCATCGTCGGGAGCACTTTGCAGCCCAGTCAACTACTACCCCAGCTCTCTCTTTATTATTATTATATAAATCCCCCCCATTTATTCTTTTTCCTCTATTTCTCCCCCCCCCCCACCCCCCATCTCTTTCTATATGTATAGTGATGGCCATTATCGAGTTAGAAAGGAAAGGGCCGTTGGGTGTCAATCGGAAATCGCTGCCATTATTTGGTCGGTTCCGGTTCCATCAAGAAACGTCGCACCATAAGAGAGAGGGGGGAGAGGGAGAGAGAATAAGGGGGGGGGGGAAGTGAACATATATGTAGAGGGACGCCATTTTCATCGTCAGTAGCTGCACACTATTATATAGACACATTGTCCGTATACAACACACACGGCCGCAACAGCGCTCTGCTGATGTGCATTTCGTTCGAACATAACCCAGTCTGAGTAGTTGTGTATGATGTAACCCCCCCACCCTCACCCTCACCTCCCGTCCAACTACTTTTAAAAAGGAAACCAAAAAAAGTGACTCTCGTTTTTGAATGATTGTGCACAGCAGCAGCAGTCCGCCGTGAAGCTGAACCGAGTGCATCATATCCATTCATCATTCATCAGCAGCCAAAACCCAAAAGGTTAAAGAGAATAAAATAATAATAATAACAAGTATTGGTTAGAAATTGACTATATACAACAACTGGAAGCTCTCTGAGAAATTGTTAATCCCTTGGCCAATTTTATTCAAAAGTTTAATAAAAAAAAATAGAATCGACGGTGTACATACAAATCATGCCAAATCAATATAGAGAGAATATCATTAAGAAAACACTTAGAGATGTGAACGGTTGCAGCAGTCATTACTATTTTACTTTTGTGTGTGTGTGTGTTAGAATAGAGTTGGATAAATATAGAGAGGGTGTGGAGATCAACGACATTGAATGACCATTAACCTTCCCTATTAGTTGCTCACCCCCTCCTACGCCTACCCACTCATGTCTTTATTCAAAAAAAAAAAAAAGGCATCACTTGTGTGATATTCATTATTATTATTATTATTTGCTGTGGTTCTCTATATATATATACTCGCGACCCACAACTCTTTTCAGCTGCGATTCTCCCCTTTTCTATCAAGTCACGTGTCCCTGTTAATTACCCCCATAGAGGCCAGCCAGCCAGCCGGCCGGCCGGCACCTATATATATATACTATATAGGCCTGTTATTATTAAATTATGTTATATAAACGACGATGATAGAAATCAAAGTGGAAATGACGAAGGAATAAGAAAGCGCATCAGCTGTACAACTTCCCACACGCATTTTCAAAATGTGCTGTTCAATTGGCTCTTTAACTTTTAGGCCTCAAATAATAAATGAAGCACTTTTTTTTTTGTTTTTTTTTCAATTATATTTGGTCCAAGCGAGTCACCATTTAAAAAAAATTAATAAAAAAATATATAGACAGTTGTGAAATTTCTCGTTTTTTTTATTTTATTTTTTTTTTTTAAATATATAAGTTTTCGATCGATGATGGGCTGACGTGTTTAAGAGCCTTTCCCACAACCGATCGCATTATCAAAAGCTTATATATAGCTCCGAGTGGCTGCTGCTGTGAAATATGTACTACACACAAGTCTCGTCGTCGTTTCTCTCTCTTGGCCGTATTATTATACTGTGTGTGTATAGAATAAACGACAAGTGATTTCCACCATTTATTACAATATCTCTATCTCTCTATAGAATACTAGCTACACGACGCCACGACGACGGATATATATATAGAAAGGCAGTAGCAGTAGTAGAGCTCCTTTTCAGATATTATATGATGATCCTATTACCCGCACACACATCAGTATTATACATATAGAGCTCAACTCACACACACACACAGCATCTCACTGACTTTTCATGAAATATTTTATCATATAAATACAGAGAGTGAGAACTTTGGAGGTTTTGTCACCACTACCCGATATTATGTGAAGTGAATTCCCCCCCCCCTATTTTTTTGGGCTATCTCCTTGTGATGATTGTGTCTATTATTATTATTACATAAAGACGCGTGCTGTCGAATGATCTTTTATTATTATTATTAGTTATTGAAAAAAATGAAACTCTTCTTGTCACGTACATATAATGTGAACGGTTAAAAAAAAAACGTCTGGGCGTGGCATTTTCTAACGCGCCCATCTACTATATCTATAAAATAAATAGCCACACACGATTCCCTTATATGTGCTGATAAGCTATATGCGCGCTAATATAATTGGAATTAAATAGAAAAATGTCTAACGAGATAAAAAAAATAAGAGTGGCCCCCCCCCCCCATTCATCTATGAAAAGTGAACCCGCAGCCAGCAGCAATACGCGTAAATCTTGATATCTATAATAAAAGAGAGAGAGATTGGTCTTTTGTGTTAACGGGCCATATTATTATTATATAGTATATAGGTAAAGAAATGAAAAAAAAAACAAAAACAAGAAGAAGAAGAAGAAGAATGACTAGATAGAAAGGAGACAAGACACGACACGTATAAAAAGAAGAAAGAAAACGAGAAAGACAAGCATAACCACTCGGTTCAGGCATTCGGAGCTTGTCGATTATGTCCGACATGTTTGTCCTTCTTTTTCTTCTTGGTGCTGTTTTTTTTGTTTGTTTTGTTTTTTGTTTTTTGAGCTGCGCGCGCGCTATATAGTCGTCGTAGAAAAAGAAAAAGCCAATCAATTTCGGATCGTTTCCATTGGCTGGAGACAGAAGGACTGGCGCCAGTCGTCCACTGATGTGTGGCACGACGACATTTTTCAAAAAAATTTCATCGTCGTCGTCGTCTCTTTTATTTTAGATTTTTTGGCTGCTGCTGCTGCTGCTGGACGAAATGGGCCATCCGATCGATTATCGTCTCCGTGTAACTTTTAATAGTTTCCCCTCAATATTATAAACACAGAGAGCCGACAAGAAGGAACGCGATTATATAGAGACCTATTATTCAACTTGTCTATTCATTCATCATCGTTCTTCTGTCATCATAGTCGAAATGAAGGTCATCGAATCTTTTTTTTTTTGTCTAGTAGTTTTGATAGATTTTGTTTTGTTTGATTTTACAATTTCTCCTTATTGTGTCCTTTTAATTGTGTGTGTTAATGAGCTCTCTTTTATACAAATATAAAATGGTCGATAATAATAAAACAAACCAAGTTCTTCCCATGGGCTTTTTAAAAAACAGCACTATATTTTATTTTGTTTCTTTTGTTTTTGTTTGTTTTTTTTTAAAAATATTATAGGTCAAATGATCTGGTTAAATGTTGTAATTGCACCTGAATCTTCACACAGCTGCTGCTGCTGAATTCCCGTGTTTTAAGTAGATATAAATGATCATCCTCTATATACTACATGTGTTGTATATATACATCTACTCTACTATAATACTCTTTCTATATATACACACATGGTCATCTCAACTATAGAGAAAAAAAAAAGGGCTAAGAAGCCTTTTGAACAAACCTCTTGAGAACCATGAAGTATAAAGAAGAAGAAGAAACAGGATTTCACTGTGCTGCTGCTGCTGCTGCTGTATGTATATACTTAAAAAAAGAGAGAGAAAAGGGAGCCCAAAAATATGATAATAAAAGACAAGATATGGGACATGATTATAGTCATATCTTTTTCTTCTATTTTTTTTTTGCTTCGTCGTCGCTAAAAGGAGAGAGAAAATCCTCTCAGCAGAGCTTAAAAAAAAACCTCCCTAATTACACACGAATAATGTGTGTCGAGTATACTACGTACTACGTACTCGACGAGAGAGAGAGAGAGACAAATATATATATTTCTCTCATTTGACAAACGCATTTCAAAATAGGAGGGGATTGTTGCTGTTGACAGGATCAATAAATTGTCAGACTTGTTTTTCTTTTTTCTTTTTAAAAAAAAAGTAGAAAAAGAAGCAATTTATTTGGGGTTTTTTTTTTTGGGTAAGTTAACGATCTGGGGATTGTCGTGTCAAAACAATCAGGAAAAAAAAAAAATAAAATAAAATAAAAAGTCCACAGTTGGTTCTATCTGCCCGCCTTTAGAATATCATTTTCTGACCAATAACTATATGCCGGTTGACCGCGATCAGCCGAGCGTGAATATCGCCGTCAGTCGGAAATATATATTTTAAATATAATATATCGACGATGTGCGCGGCGACATGTGTTGTCTATTTACAGTGAAACACGCGGGGCTAGCTCATTTGAAAAAAAAAAAGGTATTCACAACAGCAGAGATACTGGTATATAATGAGAAAACGCGTTGTTGTTGTTGTTGTTGTTATTATCTTTTCTATTTCGACTATATATATATACGAAATGATGGACGAACCGCACGTTAATGGCTCTGCCCGACAGCCAACAATAAAACAACAGACACACACACGGAACGTTGTTGTTGTTGTGTACGTATATAGACGCTTGCAGTGTCTGATGGTCTCTTTTTGTTTTAAAACACAGTCTCAGTCAGTCAGTCAGTCGTTTCGTCGTTATATTATCACAACAGTTGAGATTTTGCGGTCGATTTTCCGCTTATTATATTTTGTCCTGTTGGCTGGCTGGCTGATGTTGATGACGTTCATTTCACACACGCGCCCGCCACTTTCTCTAAATGTGTCCGTCTTTCTCTCATCTTAACAAAAAATTAAAAACAGACCACCGTCTATAAGTTTCTTCGACACGCGTGATGCAAAAAACAACAAACTTTTTTATCCCTTTATTTTTTACTCTCTGATATATAATGTGGAAAAACATTCAAAAGTCAAAAAGGGCGCGCCAGGGCGTTCAACAATTTTTTCTTTTTTTTTAAAAATAATATAAGAATTTAAGCTATGAAGATCAAGGTAGGCTAAAGGGTTTTTATATAATACTACTCGGATAATAATAATAATAACAACAACAACATCGTCGTCCGTCCGTCTCTCAGAGTCGACTAAGTGAAAAAGGGGGAGGTTTTTTGGCATATTTTATATATATTTAAAAAAAAATAAATGTGTTTGGAGGCACTGACTACTAGGATAATGGCGTGACGGATATAAGGTTTCGCGTGCTGCTTATCGTATCCATGTTGGACGCGGGGTTGGTATACCTTGTAATCCTATTTGATGCGTTTTTACTCCTGTTTTTTTTTTCGTTTTTTTTTTTCGTTTTTCAACCCCAGAGAGACAACGAACTTAGCTCTCGCCTGTTATCCTCTTTTCGAACTGGAAAACTCAGTTAGGCCCATCGCCTTAGTACTACTATGACGACGACGACTACTACTGTATTACTCTAAAGTCTATTACGCTTCACAGAACGGGACGTTACGAGCCATTTTGTGTCATTTTGTTTTTTTTTCGTTCGTTCGTTCGTTCAACCCTTTTCATCGACATTTTCCTTTTTTTTCTTTTTTTTTTTTGAAATTCCAACTCGTCAACGCCATCTAGACACCGTCATTGCAACATGTGACTATACGTAGTCGAATCGTTCACTTTTCGTCTGCTACTGCTGCTGCATGAACGAGTTTCTAGACGTTTTTTCTCCTAGATTTGAATAAATAATTAAGATCATCAGAGTTCAAAAATCAAGTCGTTTTTTAAAAAATGGATGGTACTCGTAAGCGCCGTAATAAGAGTCCAACCAAAAAAAGTCCCACCAAAAAATTGAAACGCCTTGTCACAACGAAAACTGATAAAATTCCTTCACCCATCAAGTTGACGAAAGGCAAATGCGAAAATATGACCAATTTTTGGAATGAACCCAACTTGAATAAAATAGTTGAGCACTTGAAGAAATATGGATTTCATGGAGAGTATGATGTGATCAAAGACATGTTCCCCGCCACTTCCATATCAATCATTGGACTGCAGAAAATTTTCCAACAATTCAGCAGGTGGTCTGAACCCATCAAAGAGGATCCCAAAGATAAGTAATACTCTTTTTAAATGAATTCTATTAATACCAGTGCCAACTTAACAATTCTGAATTCTTGTCAGGGATGGACAAAAGCGCAGTGAAGTCACTCCGTCTCCTGTGGAAGAGTGGATCTCAGCCATTAGGGATAAAATTGAAGGTATTATTTAAGGTATATTTTGAATTACAATTGAAGGTCTCTAATCTAAAAAGATGGTGTACAAATCATTTCAATCACCATCTCTTTTTTGCATTTTTTAACACTTCATTGATTTTTAGAAAAATAGTTATTATTATTTTACATTCTATTATTATTCTTCCATCGAAGTTCAAAGATTTGCACTTGCCCCTTCTCTCATCCTGGAATGGATTGCAATGTTTGAGGAACACCCAGATCCATCGACCCCATCCTGTTGCGAAGTAGACTACAAAAAGATTTACTTGTACTTGTCTTCACTTTGCGAGGTATATTGTCATATCACTCTCTTGGTTGACTTGATTGAAACATGTTGGTAACGGATTCTTTTTTCATAGGGAAGCATTCCTCCGCAGCTGAATCAGCAAAGCGCTGCAAAACTGCTGCAAATTTTCGACCAACTAGTCAGAGTCATTAGAAGCACGGCCGGGGAAAACAAACCAAAGATACGCGATACTGCGAGACTAGCCGTCATTGCACAGCCGATCCAGCGCCTTGAAAAGAACCAACTACTCAGAGAAAGGGTAAAACGACTGACATTTTCATTTGCTTTTTAACGTCATCAAAGGGACAAGATGTTGTTGATTTGCTGAAATGATGAGCATTCATAACAGTTTCATTATCGCAACAACAACGACGACGACGACGACTGAATGCTATTTGTCGCCCCAAGTTGTGTGTTGCTCGTTTCCCCAAGATGAATGGAATGTTTCATTGCCCTGTCGAGACTAGTTAGGTTATAAATTAACATAGTGGCGCTACAGGGTGTGTGTAGAGAGAGGGGGGGGGGGATTGGAGAGAGAGGACGCGCGTTTTTGTGTCTACTACTACGACTACTACTACCGACGACGGGACAGGAAACGTAAATAATAGGGGTTGCTCCCGCAGCTGTCTGGAGCACGTCCCCCGAGCCACAGCTCAGCCAAGGAACCCAGCCTGGCTGAATGTAGCCGATCCCCTCTCGACAGCTGTTATATTAAACCAGTGTGAAATTTACAGCCGCCCAATTTGCATCTGTGTGAACTAGAAGATCTCGATCGATCGATCATTCTATTCAAAACAACTAAAAAAAAAAAAAACCTATTCTCTCTAGTCCGGATGCATCCGTTCAAAACAACACCCCTATTTTATTATTATTATTTTTTCTTTTTTTTTTTTTTTTTTTTCGAAAGTGTTAATCACTGTTTCCCTTCCATTGTTATATATATTTTTTGGGGGGTTTTCCCCGGACGAATTGTAAATTTATATTTATGATAATTTGTTTTTTTTTTTTGTTTTTTTTTTCCCATTTGGATTGTGTTTCTAGCGACGCACAGAGTGGACCGAAGAAGAGAACAAGTTGAAAAAGTTGACACAATCGCCCGATCTCGAAGAAGTCAAGAAAGTTTATTGCGACAAGCCGGGTTTAAATCCTTTCTCTTTCCCGCCCACAATGTAGTGTGTGTACACGTACACACACACACACAGCTAGAAATTCTCAGATTGCCGCTTTCAAATTTTCGAGGGTAGCATCCGCCCGCAACATGTTCACCATTTCGTTCCTTGTGTCTATTCAATTCGGAAATACAATGCCGACACATTTCCCTCCAAGCTCCAACTAATGGCACACAGTTTGTCCCTACTACCTTTATACAAGAACTCTGACTGACTGCGCTGAGATATTCTAGTCTTTCAATTATGCAAATTACAAGGCATTGGAAATGTTTCTCTTTCTTTTTTTTTTATCTTATTTTTTTTTTGTGTAGTAGATGAGGAGAGCCGTTCTTGGAATTGATCGTGTTGGCTCCACAAGAGTTGTTGCGCATCCTTTCGGGTTGTGTTTAGTGCACGCCTTAATCGGTGTGTGTGTTTTGTTTTTGTTTGTTTGTTTTTTTCGCTTCAACCAATCGCTCGTCGACGTTCAAGATACAAAAGTCTCTTCTCTCTCTTTTGTTGTTTTCGATTGTGAACACAATTGTTGGCCAACTTTGGATTGCGCCGTTATCGGACGGGAAGTTTATCGCGTTGCAAGAGGCACTTTGGTCGGAAGCTATTAGCTCCACCTCTCTCCTACTTCTCCTACTTCTTCTTCTTCTTCTTCTAGCCGATGACACTTGTAAATGGCGACACTTTGCGCCTTGGACATTTAACTAATGATAACGCCCCGTCGAGAATTAGAATTTCAAATCGTCGCGTATTGTGCGTAAGTCTGTGTGTTGAGTTACTGAACAAACTTGGCCAAAACGGATAATAAAGGGGCAAGAAAAAGCTTGTCGAGATTGTATCGGGCGCAGCGTCTTGTTCGATCAGAGACTAAACGTAAACGATTCAAGTAAAAAAAAAAATTCGTAGCTGCCTCCTGCACTTTCTAATTCTTTGTTTGGGTTTGGTTTCATTTTTTCTTTTTCAATTGCTTGAAAACGCATTAATTCTTTTTAAAAAATCGCTCAATACTTTTTATAATTGCAGGGATTTAATTATTGATTAGTTCTTGGAAACTCTCATCTGTTATTAGTAATGAATTTCCAGCTAATTGAAATGTAAACTATCTGTGATAGCATCTTGATTTCAAAGTGCAGTTTGGTCAAAATGAATGCGGCCACGGGATCGCTGCAATCTTAATTAACTTGATGTGTGTGGCACGTCTCGGCTAAAATCAATGTAAATGACCAATTTACATAATCATCCAGTTCCATTATTAGTGTAGTGACGCATATTCGACGCAACCTGATCACAATTGCCCTTGGAACGTCTTTACCGTTTAGGTGAGTTTTTTTTAAATTGGCTACTATTTTCTAAGAATCTCGGGGTAAAAATGAAATCGTCAGTCCGTCGCAATTGGTCGGGCTATTCTTCAATATAATGTAGGAAAAATGAATTTGTACTTGCAGTTGGAGATTTCTCTCAGTTGCGGTGAGTTGCTCTTCAATAATTGCCAAAAATTGTTTTTCTTAACTGCCCAAGTTATAAAGACTTCGTTTTTTTTTTTTGGATAGAAATTGAATTTGTTTCATCATGACGTGGCCGACTAAAGATGACGATTGCACATCATCAAACGATCCTCAACCTACGCAATCCCAGCAAATGTCAACTTCTCTCGACGAAGCAGATGAGGATGACGAAGAGTCATTAAAACCGGAACCATTCGACGATGATGAGCCTGAAATGTGTCTCCCACTGCGAATGATCCTTGTTCCAACTGAAGAAGAGCTGAACTCGTCCCAAATGACTCCGTCTTCATCGTTTAAAAGTTTTAGCTTGCAGGCCAATTATCCCGATCTAAAAGACTTGAACAACATGAAACAGATGCCGGCGACGCCCTTCAAATCCGATTTCAACGCTAATGGAAGTCGAGCGGCACTAGACAAACAGCAGCAACAACTTCACCCTACTGCTGTAGCAGTAGGCTTTGACACAGAGAAACAATCCAATGATCCTAAGTGGGCGGCTGCAGATCCAGATTTCAACTATTCGTTTGACATGCCAGAGTCGCTTCCTTCTCCCCCCAATTCACCAGGTTTTCAACGGCAACGATTACAGCCGTAAACGATGAGAGCGGCGGCTCTCAGCTCAAAAAATGAGCGAAAAATTTAGTGAAAAATATCAAGAAACACTAAATATTATCGTCGACTTTCAAAAGTGGTTTTTTTTTTTTTCATTATTACTGTTTGATTCAGAAATACACGAGTGTTTTGGTGAATTAAGTGTTGGTGCGTTTTGCCTCTAGTTAAGAAACCATCTGGACTTGTAAGTAAATTTCAATTTCATTTCACGGGATATTACTGCACTACGTCTTACATTAACATAACGCAGTAGTAGCGTGTTGGTAGAGTATTCGCCTCACGTCGAGTTAAATCTATCGATGGGATCGGTTCAAACCGCATGTTGTTCGAAAGTGTTAATACTACAGCACAAAATACTCGGGCGACTGGATAAATCTAGAAGTCCGATATGACAAAAGTGCAAAATCAAAGAATATATTCTGAACCATTGGCCAACTAACAATTACGTCGGTTCACACTGATACTGAATATACATTCAAAACCTTTTGTCGCCTTAGACCATCAGTAGTTAAATAACGTGTTATTCAAAAAAGAAATCTGATTAATTTACTTATCTACTAATTATAAAAGAAAACAATTGAAGCCTAATGTTTTTTTTTTAAAAAGCACAAAATTGTATTTAAAGTAAAACTCGATAGTTCAAAGGTAATTCATTCATTACCTCAAAAAAACTACTCGTCAAAAGTTTGGCAAAATCATTTGAAAGATCAAAATCATATGAAAATTATTAAATGAATAAAGATCCTTGAGCGAGAATTGAAGATAAGAGAGTCTTGTCCTTGAGTGTGGATTCCACTTCACGTTCATCAAGTCGTAAGCAGATTGGAGCCTGACGGGAATGGCTCTTTTTCTTCAGGGTCACGATCCCTCGACTCTCGACCAGAGAGCAGGTGTGAGCAAATTCGTCGAAATCGATTTTAGTGACACCGTACTTGCAACAGACTTTGCTGTATGACTCGTGCAGTTTACCCAACGTCACTTGCTTCGACTTGCCGAATTTGACTAGGACGAGAAGTGTCACAATGATGAGCTTTTGTTGTAGAGGAGTTTCATCCGCATCGTCATTGTTTGTTGTAGAAAAGGAATTACTTTCCACCGAAGCCATCATCTTGCACAAAAGGGGAATGTTGACGCACTTGTTGGTGGTGGCCGTCGGTGCTGCTGATCCGCTATTTTCCAATGGTGCCAATACCAACTGCTTCTTGGCCGTGGTTTCGGCCAACTCGACTGCCCGTCTACAGATGTCAATGGCTTTGCGTAGATCACCGGATGTCGAAGATATTTTGCCACCCAAATACTGCAGGGCTGAAGGAGCGATCACATTGCCAACATCTTCAGTGACAGCTTCTTGAATACGCTGGCCCAGAATGGTTGCAATATCTTGTTTGGAATAAGGTGAGAAATTGAGTAGGACGGGCTTGAATTGGACTCGGCTTTGAAGCCGAATCAGTGCTCGATCTGTCAAGTCCAAAGCATTCGCCAGACCAATCAAAATGAGGCGGGAATGTTTCAATGCTGGAAGCTCAAAGAGGGCGTACAGAACTGACTGGTCTCTCGTTGACATTTGGTCAATTTCGTCTAAAACCAGAACACTAATGTTCGAAAAACAAAAGACAAATACAAAATTAATGTCAATTCTCCTGTTTTGGTACTGACGTTTCTATACTTACATCATGGGGCCACTCTCTGTCAGTTTGTCTTCCAGAAAAGGTAAAGCTTCTTTGACAGCTGCAGTCCATTTTGGATCCAATTGTTGAGCAATTTGTTGAAATATTGAGGCAGGAGTGTGCAGCAGCATACAATTGATGAAAATGGATTTGAACTTTCCTGAAAACTGCACAATAAACTTCATTAGAAATCAATCACTCAGAATTCTTTCATAGACAATTCACTTACAGTTCTGTGTGATAGAATGTGTGTGACACATGCAGTTTTGCCAGTTCCTGGCCTACCAGAAATGTACATGCTTCCCGGTTTCTTATTTTCGATGAGAGGTTTCATGAAATTCTCAATAACAGCTAGCTCTTTGTCTCTGCAAAAGATGTTACCAGGAGTTGAGGTATGAAGGGCCTGACGGGCTTTGGCAAAGTTGGTGACTGCAGACATTCATAAAAAAAAAAAAAAATAACAAGCTGCAACTTGTGAATTTTTTAAAAGTGATATTTACCATTTGGCTGTTGCAATTTCATTTTGACTGGAGAGTTTAATGAAGTTGACTTGTCAGTGTGTAAAACTTGTTGATTTTCTAGATTTTCTCTTAAAGGTGTTTTCTTAGGAGTGTTGCTTCTCAATGTCAGACTTGATGTGGCTTCTTTGGTAGGAGATGTATCTACAGTTTTGAAGAGATTTCTGGGAGTCTTTTTGGGGCTTGCACGGATTCTGTGGGGTTTGGAAGGAGTAGGAGTTTGCGTCCTCCTGGAGGATGACCGTGTCAACCTCACAGTCTGCTCAGCCTCTTCAGCAATATCACAATTTTCTATAAAAAGAAATAAATATAAATGACCGAGTTTATTCAACAATTCAACTGCAAATGACTTACCTTTACGAGGCGATTTAGTTGGACTGGCAAGGTCATCATCAAAATCCATCTTTCGACGAACGCTCATTTTACGACAAGGGAAATTAATTTGGTTCTGAACAGCAGGAGCCATGTCAATAGTTTTATGGTACACTAATATAAAATATAATATATAAATTCGCGTGATTTAAAATCCAAGTACTCAATCGTGTCTATCAGCTCGTAGTGGAAATGCAAGACTAAAGAATGACAGTGTTGGCGGACTGGCGCGGGTAATTTGGCGCGCTCTTCTACGAAAGCGTTGCCATATCGAATTTTTTCTGTTTTTTTCTTTGCTTTTTTCTTTTTAAATTCTACTTTCTAATTCTACATTTCTACTAAAATAACAAATAAATAAATACATAAATAAAGTACTACATAAAATAATGTAAATAAAAATATTGCAGACCAAAAATAGATCGTTTAAATCTTTTATCTTTTATTATTTTTCCAGAGATATGTATGTATAGATTATAGAACTAATGTAAAAAATCGCATATATGACAAAAAATATTAAAAGCGCATGTAAAACTACAGAAAATTCAAAATTTAAATTCAAACAATTAAACAAAATTTAGAAAACAAATTAATGGAGAAGAAATTAAACAATTAATGAATTTAGAATAAATTAAAAAGTTGCGCATTTACAAAATAATAAAAATGTATAACCACTGACTTGTAGTACTATTTCTGCTTCCACATTCTGAGTGAATACTATTCAAACTGCGCCAGGAGTCAATGACATTCCTACTGGACTGTTGCACAATTGGTCCACACATTGCGCCTTACAAACGGAGGGCCGTCAGCCATATGCGTGGGTCAGAATAAGCTGGCATTGACAGATTCTGGGTTTGAACCACAACCATCGACCAATTGCGAACGCTACAGTTACTCAGGCCACATCCCGCTGTCGGATGCTATGGCCATTAGGCCACATATGGTTATGTAAATCAGAACATTTTAATTGAAACTTTAAAAAATTCTTGTTTGTTTATATTTAAGTTTATTTTAATGGAATAATTCATTTAGCGCGCTCTTTAATGAGAGCGTTGCCATATCGAATCTTTTTTGCTTTTTTAACTTTTGCTTATTTTAAAAAATGTATTTATAATTATTTTATTATTTTTCTCTCATATTTTGCGAAAAATAATTTTGCATGAAAATAAATTTCTCGACACTCATTTGTTTGCGAGGTAGCATTATATTTCCCTCCGTTTTTTAAAAAATATTTTCAGTCGCATCATTTGGCAGAATACATTTAGAAACCCCTTTTTGTTTTTTCGCAAGCAAAAATAATTGACGATCAAAACACAGAATTGACAAAACATTCAACACATTTTCACACCTTAGTAATCGTTACAATGGCAAACTTTAGAACAATACATATCAAACGATTATATTAAAAAATTTCTGAATAAATAACAAAAAAGTCACTAGTTGCACGGTTCCCTTTTTAAAGAAGGCGATAGATCCTTAAAAACGGGCACAATCAATCACATTGGGCAAACGAATAAAAATATGACTGATCATGGAAATCTTTTCTTCCATCGACGTGATTGATGATGCCACCGTCTAGTAATCCTTGACCGTATTTCTCTGCTTGGTTGCGATCGCGTGCCAGACCCATCAAAAGGAGCCAGTCGACCATTTCGTTGCCGCAAAAGACATTCCTGTATTCTTTGAGATGCCATCTAGATATACATCAAATCCAGATATTTATGTACATTATACACACACGTCAACTATATATACTAGTTATTATGATATAATAATCTATTAACTCACTTGCGATCGCAGACTAAATCTCTGATACATTTATCCATGTAAAACATCATAAATTGCTCGCAAATGTGATTCACCACTTGTTGATCTCTCGTTGTTTCTTCGCTGACTTCCGTTAAAGATAACAAACTTGTGACGCTTTTCACTTTGTTACGTCTCTTTAACCTGTTTTTTATTTTTAAACGATCATATCAATTTTTTAATAAATTCATTTATTAAAGTGATAAACTTACCCCGACCAAAATGGAGCCAAAAATCGACGAGGTTCTAAACCGAAAATGACTAAAACAAAAATGCCTTGACCAAAGTTGAGTGTTTCATCTAGAAAGAGTAACATGACGTAGATGCCCGTCATTTCTTCCATCACCAGAGTCCAAACGCAAACAGCAATTCCCTGAAATTATTTAAAAAAATAAAATTTCTATCGAAATAAATTTGATAAATTCTCTAATATAAAACTTACAACAAACATGGAAAAGCAAAGAGTTAAAAGTAGACCGATATGTCGAGTGATTTGAAATTCGTCGTCTCGATCGCGAACGATTCGTGACTCTTCCGGTTCTGTTAAACGCGACGTCTGATTGGCCGCCAAAGATTTCTGTCCTCCATCGACAGGTAATTCCATTCCATAATGAGGTGCGTCATCACACGGACTGAATAAACTGTTGTAATACAACCACGCACCCAGCAGTTAATAATTAATTTAATATAAATAATAGAACGACTTGAAATTTACCTTTCAAACATCAAAGAAGAGTTGTTATTATTAAAAGATGACGGATCACCCATGTAAAACGATTCTTGAATGAGTAACGAGCCTTTGGTGATGGGCATACGATGAAAATTGCTCTCGATGGATGTCGTGCTGGTTCTAGTGCTACTATTCGGCGTGTATTGATAAGCGTCGAAAAGGAATTCACTGGGCGTTGAGAGCGAAGTCGAAGACGAACAAGTTGACATTCGGCTCATCGACGTTGTTTTGCAGATTGTGGTTGGCCTTTTGCTCAATCGTTGTTGCCACACCAAACAGATGATGGTGACTGGTGCGAATAAATGTTTTTATTTAGATCATTCAAATGAATCAATCTAATAAATATTTTGCGATGTGTGTATTACCTGTAAAACTGACGATAAGAACAGTCGAGGCTACCAGAGCTTGAAGTTTGCCGTACTGGAAATTCGGATTGTCTCCTTCAAGGTGATTGTGTGTAGCAAATGCGCAGAGACAAGAAGAAAGCACAACAGGTATTCTATAATAAATAGATTTTTGTTGTTTTTTTAAAATCACATTTCGTTCTTTATAATAATAAAAAAATATTTAAAGAAACGGACCCCCATCCGGCGACGAGTAGAAACGGTCGGCAATGATTGAGAACGAAACTTAAACTTTTCATCCGTAAAAGAAGTAGAGTGACGGATAACAAGGCCGTCCAGATCCGGGACCCGAATACACCGACGGCAAACATCATAAATTGAACGTGTTTCTTCCACATCTCGTCACGGCCTAGTGTGTACCACAAAATGACTCCGACACAGGCCATACTTTGGGTCAGGGTCAGACATAAAGTGACGAAATGAGGAGCTTTTTTCCATTTCTTACTAGCCATGAAAATCAATTGTAAAAACACCTAAAGAATAATAATAACAAAATACGTTTAAATTTATTTAAAAATATAGTACGTTGATAGGTTGATTTTAAAAAAAAAATACCGTGCAAACGAGTCCGCCAATAGCGACACGTATTAGAAATGAATCGAGTAGTGTGATGTAATCGGCCGGATTCGCTGACGAAAGTGAAATCATTTTAGAAGACACGACACTAATCGGAAGTGAGAAAAATGTTCCAGCCACCATAGCTGTTGCAATCTGTTTGAAATATAACAACAATTTTCAAAAAAAATTCTCTGAAAAATAATAATAATTTGCGTATATAATTTAGGTATGGTATACCATGTCAACGGCGACATTATATTGCATTGCATAAAAAAGGATTCCAGGAGCTGAAGGGAAAGTGCCCAAGAGAAAACCTAAATTGCTCAAGTCTAATGACGCATTATTCGTCAATCCCGGATCCAAATGGAGAGTCACTTCACGGGTCACGATTGGCATCACTATACTGTGAAAATGAATTATAATATTTAGAAAAATAATTTTTTTTTAACAAATTTTAAATTCAATTTAATTTAATTTACCATTTGACACCGATAAGAATACATGGCACGACGAATTTGGCACCACCGGAACCTTGTGTTTTGCCAACCTTTGAATAATAATAAATAACAAATTTCAGAATTAAATACTATATGCAAATTAAGAATTGACAGACGTTATTATACCATTCGCAAACCAAGGGCGAAAAGCGCAGTGGCACTAAAAGCTGAACTTAAAACCTAAATAGATAAATATTCAATTTGGGTTATGTCGCGTAACAAATTGAATTGCGTCGTTGAATCAAAAAAATTGGATTCAATTAAATATAGTAATACCCCACACAGGTTTTTCAGGATGGCAGGTATTTGGTGATCGCAGAGAAAGTTAACGGCAATGCCCATGACCGTCATTAAAACAATCGGAGTAAACAACATGTTTTTCCAAACACTCAAGAAAATCTAATCAAATGAAATTTGTTTGTTTGATTATATCATAACTTTTTAAAAATTCAAAAAAGGATTATCCAGACCTTGCAGCCATTTGTTTTGGCTCTTTTTTGATTAGCGCTCGATAGAGATGTGGTCGATGAAGTGCTAATCTTGCGGCTCAATTGACCATCTGATTCGATGGACGAAACATCCGATTGTTGTTGTTGTTGGATGGACTGCTGTGAATTGCGTCGACTTTCTTTCAGCCTTTCACCCACTTCCATGCAGAGAAAACCCAACGGATTGAGCAACACTAGCGAAATCGGCGCCATGACGTACTAATAATAAAATGATAATAAGAAATATGCAAGTCAAATACAGTTTTGGTTTAGAGATTTTATACCAAATATTTGGCGTATTCCGGGTGGCTATTGCCGTAAACAGCCGCAACTACATAAATCAAATTGAAAAATAATAATAATAGAAAATTAGAAAATTTATGTATTTAATATCATCAAAACGATTTCGTAAAAGAAATTGACGGTGGCACAACATCTGCGTGATTGTGCGCGCAACTTTCCAAGTGTACTGGTACTATTGTTAAATAATAATTCAGTGAAAGTATTTATTACTATACTAGACGAATAGAAGAAGAAGATGGACGTGTATATACACAAAAGGCGGTGAAGCAGGACGATCGAGAGAGAGAAACGAGGAAAATTGTCGAGTGAAAGCGCACGGAAACTGTTGGAAAACCGGTTCATTCGTGCGTGCGTATGACGTCATCATCATGATGATGACGCCCATTCAGCACAATCAGAGAGAGACAGACTCTCAATGAATGAACATCAAGGAAGAGGAAGAACAGCAGCAGCAAAGCAGAACTCACCAATTGGATATCCAAGAGCGAAATCGTTACTCTGCGTGCAGAAAATGGCAAAAAGTCCCGCTTTGGAGAAATTCATCGGTCTGGTCAACAGAAGCGTGAATATAACGACGGCCATAAACACGGTGGCTTTGCTGATTAAAATTGCCATGAGAAACATCCAATTCACTCGGCTGAAATTTCAATTTTTCAATGTTTTTATTAAACTGGCGGGAAATTCAAATTGTGATGACTTTTTGATATATATACCTGAAATCCAGTTCAGCTAACGCCGTGAAAATGATACACGGCAAAGCGAAATTGCCTACAAATGTGTTTAAACCTTTGGATTCGACTTGACCGATAATTCCCCATTTGCCACTTAAATACCTTTTTAAATAAAATATGAAATTCAATATAAAGTCAATATGCGAGGTTATAATAAAGATTTCTATATTTGAATTGAAAATGTGTGCTGTTTTTTATTTACCCAAGGACGATGACGACGAATGTTTGCAGTAGAACGGGGTACAAATTTTCAAATTGCAGTCCGTCCACTTCATGATGGTCAACTAGTTGGCTAAAGTTAGCCATTGTCCCCACAGCAATTGATTACTCAGCAGGTATATAACAACAACGTCACAAAAACAACCTTGATTGTCCTGTGTGTAGTATACGTGGGATATATCGTTTCTTTCTTTCTTTCTCTCAAAAATAATGGTTGATATAACTGAGAAATCTCGACCATCACTTTGATCTCATCTGATGTATGGAGAGTAGGTCACGGTTAAAACTCTGCTCAAAAAGGACCACCGACCGACCGACAGACCGACCGACCGCTGTTCTGTTCTTTCTATTTCAAATGACGTTGTTTTTGCTTTGGCGACGACGGAAAGTTGCTCTGAATTTCACGTTGTCAGAGTGGAGGGTCTATACCTAGAGGTCGTTGTATAACGGAGCGTGTTATGCTCGTGGAGTAAAATTGCACGCGCTTATAGACAAACAATGACGTGCGGTTTTTTTTTTCGTGAAAACCAGCGACCGCAACACGCAGTTTGTTTTTTTGAAGGGGGAAATCCTCGTTTTATGCACACAGCTACAGCTGTAATGATAATAACAAAATAAGGACAAACTACTTATTATGTTAGACTATGCGGCACGATTCATACAACGTATTGTATAGGTATATGAACAAAAATGTCCTTTTTTTATGAATCATCTTTTATGTCATTTCAAGAAGAACAAACTGAATAATAGCTTTTTTTCTTAAAAATAAAATAAAAACCTTGGAAGTATTTAGGGACTTAAATAAATAAAGAAACATGTTTTTGTTATGCGAGGAATGAAACCAGGTGCTGTTGCAGAAAAATTCAAAATTTAATTTTGTGCGAGCTGTTATATATTTGTAATTCTGATTTTGGAGTTGACACACCTCTCGTCCTTGTCCCAAAATGACATTTTCCATGTCATTATTATGTCAAGTATACATGTGTCGTTTATTGTACTAAACAATTGATTTTAAAATTGGAATAATCTCATGATTTTATTAAAATAAAATGCGCTCAATTATATATATTCTACATAATAAAAGAAAAGAAAATATAAATTTCCCAAAAATTGAATTCAATTTACCTTTACCGATGCCAAGAAGATAACACGTCAAATTCACTTGTATAAATGAGTATATAGAATCACGTTTAATAATTTGTTTGTTGATAGAAAAACCCAAAATGTCAATCAGAAACAAACTTGTCTGTATATGACTTGATAGTTTATATAGAAACCGGTAGTCTCTGGCTGAGTGTTCTTTAGCTCTATGAAGAGAGAGTTGTTATCTGACGGAAGGTTTCTTGTCGACTGCCGGCCGTGAACGGATAGAAAACTGTCCTAGTGTATGTGAGCAGCCCATCTGTTCTGTTCTGCTTGGGATTCGTCGTCCTTTATATATTACCAACAGAAGTATAACATATATAAGACGTTGAAAACAACACAACGATAACACCGATGGGACGATTTGAATCGAAACATTTTTATTTTTCAAGGTTTTTTAAATACAAAATAAGGTCCAACAAACGGGCCCTTTTTACCTTCAAATTCTATGTTTTTGTTATGTTTTTTACATTTTTCAGTGGTCATCATCACGAATTCATGTCGAATACATTTCGAGAAAATGAAAGAGTCAATTCGATATATAGTAGTATGAAACATCAAGCCGGAAAGCCCCACATCGTCATTATCTAATAAGAGAAATGAGAAAGTCTTATTATTGCGTCAAACGTACATTTTAATATAATGTATAACGTGTAAAATTAGATATATTTCGCGCGGCTATATAAGTTTCGAATGAAAGCTGCTGTTTCCGTCACGTGTCCAAAGTGTACACACACGCAAAGAAATTCGCTGTATGTTATTTAATATATATTGGCAATAAGGAAATGACCAAGCGATGCTTCATTTCATATAGAAAATGCCCACCTTCCGCCAATGTGAGTGAATTTCTTTTTTCTATTCTATAGTTCTAGTTTTTTGGGTGAAGTTGTTGTTGGATATTTTCACTTGATATGTTTCTCTCGTCTGGCCGCCAGCAGTTTGGGTGAGAAAACGACACGTCTGTATCCATCGTCATTCTGACGTTACGAGGACAAACACGATGAGTTATTTCTTCATTTCAAGGTGATAAGCATCTTTTTAATATTATTAAAACAGGAAGCCAATAACTATCTACCGGAATTTATTCTTACGACGACGCGTTTTGATTCGTCCTCAAGAACGCCGGATGTGACAATCTAATTATATGTACAGCACAGTATCCTCAACCTAGTTTATATAGTTTATACTTGGATCTATAAAATAAATAAATACCATATACGTATATACGTTCAATCTGTGTGTAATATATTTTTGCGATTCCTCCATGACCTAAATCAGAGAGAGAGAGAGAGAGAAAAAATCCTTCGTTTTTTTGGTTTCTCAATCAGAATTTCCGGGCACAAAAAAAAAAAAAAAAAAAATCCAAGTGTAATAACCCGGCCATTCTACAATACTATAGGAAATGGGCCTTTTGTGTGCAATACGTATTTTAAAAACGGTGTCAAAGTCACGAGATGCTTTATATATTGTACAAAAATATATAAGACGGGAGTCAGTGATGGATCGAAACAAATTTAATTATGTATAGAGTGTTACATCAGCCCTTCAGGTCTATACTGATTATAATAACAAATAATATGTGGTAGCAGTCAAAAATAAGCTTTCACTTTGAAAATGATGTCTGGTTCCTTATTGCTTAACATTAGCACACACACACACACAAAATGTATATATTATTAGTTGGTAAATAAGGAAACGACGAACCAGTTGCTGTTGGATGGTCGGAAATTGTCCGCTCTCTTGAACAGCAATTCACACGGTTACGAAATGTCACTCGTTTTTCTTCTACGTGTTTGTTTTACACGGGACGTTATTCTATGTTTTTTTATATAATAATAATAATAGAAACGGACGTGTTTTGGAGAGGAAAAATGAAAGGCAGCTCACAAAAATTCTTTTTTTTTTTTTTTTTAAATGTTGGTTATAAAACTAAGGCGTTTACCGCATCATTTTTCCGCCTGCTGCCGCTTTTCATCGTGTTTTCTATTATATAATTTTTTACATCATCTCTTTCCTCATGTACGTGGAAAAAAGTGTTTTTTTTTTTTGGCAAACAGAATTTTTTGTTTATAATCCAAAAAGTCATTTGAAATTTAAAAAAAAAAAACAAATTCAGTTTCGCTCCATTTGAAGATTTAACAATAATAAGGTCTTTATTTAGTGTGTCGTGTAAACCACAACATCCTTGTTGCTGGGTTTTTTTTTGTCTCCTCCCAAAAATGTGTTCCAGTATTTTTCATAAAATCATTCCCTTGGTTTTTTTTTTGGGTCAAAGTAATTTACTTTCAAACAATCACCCGGCTCCGCTAGTATCTCATACATCCAATAAAACTAGAATTCTATTTAGATAATGAAAACAATGCGGTTCATTGAACTCGGCAGTCAATTTGATGTATAATTTGACAAACCACACAGATAAATATAGAAACCTCAAATCTATATTGTTATTACATATAGAAATATCATACACTGGAACAGAATTATTTTTTAAAAAAATGGACCTACCTCAAACCGCAGACATCTATTCATAAGATCAATGCACAGTACCAGGATCTGAAAATCAGTGGGAGCTAAACTTTCTCTTTGAAAAAACGATAATCTCTCACCCTCATATACTTTGAATGATATGATCCTTCTAACATCATCAATCTGTCTGAAATATATGTGTCGTCCTTTCTCGTTTGCGCACCCTCTACAGCATGTAACGCATCCACCATCCTATACATATCCATAAATTTGATTTAATCTTAAATGCCTTTTTCTCTCAAAAAAACAAAAAAACAAAAAAAAAAAAAAAAAAAATAAGAGTCTGGAACTTTAATCTGTTTGCAATAAAAGGTCAGTCAGAATTTAAAATATTTTACGATTATAATAATATACAGTTTTGATGATCAGATGTTGTCAGAATTTTTGTTGTTTTTTTTTTTCAATTTAGAGAAGAACCCGGGGCTGGGTCTCTAATTATATTTTCGATCGTATCTCAATGGGTGTTTCTAGAATTTAAATTCATTTGTACGCCCGAAAAGAAAACAATATTGAGCAAAAATCTGATTAGCCAAAGTGACAAAAATGGATTTTTTAAAAAAAGTCTGTTTTCTGTTAATTTTTTTGAACTAGCGAAAGTAGAATTTCACTTGTGTGTCTGTAAAAACGGTAAAAACGTTGATGTGCTCCCGCAATTGGGAGGGGACCGAAGGACAGCAAATTGGCATACGTGCAATGAATGGCCTCATTGACCTCTTAGTTAGTTAGTTAGGCAGAGTTTTCTCTCGTTTTCTAACTTTTCTCTTTTTGAAATTAAATTCATTTTTCGCCATTTTTGGAAATGATAGTTGTGAACGCGCCCTTCAAGTTGGCGAGTAGCAGACGAAAATTGCAAGTTATCCATCGTGTGTAGCAAGCAGGCGGGATTCCTATCACATTTTGCTCAACAAATATTTAAATTTCACTTAAAACTTAACTTCACTCAGGTTTTTTTCCCCATAGAATAATTGCAATAAAAATGTCGGCGTATTTTGGCTTACACGTCGGACGCACCAACTCTTGCGTGTCCGTTTGCAAGGTGAGATGAAATGAATGTTGATCCATGTTGGCTTTCTTCTGACTTTCTCATCAATTGTATAGGATGGCAAATCCGATGTTGTTGCTAACGATGCCGGTGATCGAGTCACTCCCTCTATCGTGTCTTTCTCTTCCGAAGAGATTGTAAGTTCATAACAAAAGAATGATGTCACATTTTCTAATTGAATTGGAAATTGCATTGCAGGCTGTCGGTTTGCCTGCCAAACAAGGCCTCTTCCGAAACATGTCTAGCACTGTCGTCAAATGCAAAGAGCTTTTGTGCTGGAATGGCAAAGAAGAGGAGTTGGCGAAGCTGCAATCCACATCTGTTTGTCCCGTTATCATTAAAAACAATAAACTGCTTTACGAAGTGGAGATGGATGAAAAGAAGAAGCTATTTTCTCCTGAAGACATCTTAGTTCACATTTATAGAAAGTTATATGGTATTTAAGTTATTTTTTTTCAAAAGTTTCACCTATTTCTGAAGTCATTTGGTTTTCAGATATTGCGATTCATCATTCAAATGCTGTGGATGAATCTATGAAAGCAGTTGTCAGTGTCCCACTCTCTTTTACATCTGAACAAAGACAAGCTGTGTGGAAAGCGGCAGAGAAAGCCCGTTTTAACATATTACAAGTGATTAGTGAACCCGCTGCTTCCCTGCTAGCCTACGGTATTGGCCAGTCCAACAAACACGAAACTTTGTACGTAATTCCCTTAGATCAGTTGTGTCAACATTTTCTAATGAAAAGCTCTTTTCGCAGGTGTTGCTTGGTCTATCGTTGCGGTGGAGCTACGCTGGATGTTTCCGTCGTTAATGCACGTGGAGGAATGTACAGCGTCGTTTCTTCGTTGCATCGAAAACAAGGCGGTGACAAGTTTACGGCTCTCGTAGCTAATTATCTTGCCGACGAGTTTCAAAAGTATACATCAACTTCAAAACTGTTTTCAACTCTTTCTAATAAGCGAATTGCTGAATGTTTCAGTAAATGGAAGTTGGATCCTCGAGAAAGTAGACGCTCCATGTTTAAACTGATGGGAGCTGCTGAAGAATGTAAACACGTGTTATCGACGTTGAACACGGCTCACTGTTTTGTGGAATCGTTGCACGAAGGAGTCGATTTGAGCGCCAATGTGTCACGAGCTAGAATAGACATGCTCATCACTCAACTTTTCCCTGAATATATTGGTCCTATTTCTGAAGCGTTGACGCAAGCAGGTCTCACAGCTTCTGACGTTCACAAGGTAAAAATAAACAAAATTTGGCTTCTCTTTTATGTCAAGAAAATCAATAAATCAATTTTCTTGAAATAACGTCGCTAGGTCATCGTTTGCGGTGGAACAGCTAAAATGCCCAGGCTTCAACAGGCTATCCAGGAAGCATTGCCCAATAGTGAATTACTATCAAATTTAACTGCGGATGAAGTCATGGCTGTGGGTTGCTGTAATCAAGCCGCCGTGATTGGCGAGCCGTGGGACACAATTTGTCAATTCAAACAAGTTTCAGTGCCGGCAATTAGTAAAGGCATTTCAGTGCGCGTAAGTTCTTTTAAAAATAATAATCAAAACAGAATCCTTTGTATTGTACTTAATAAAATAACTCAAAAATGTTTACAATTCATCAAGTGTGGAGACGAAGAGGAGAGTCAAACGACGACAGTGTTTTGCGCTCAAACGCCATTGTCGTCCCGATTTTCACTTCCTGTGCCATTAGGCAAAAAACACAACGTGGCCATTGTTGACGTGTTTGAGGACACTGAACTTGTGGCAAAGGTGACGATTTCATTTGCCAATCAATTACTTTTGAAAGTTGGGCACAATAATAATTACTTTTTTGAATAAACAGTTAACTTTAAATAATCTGCCAGAAGCTCCGAGTGTGGCAGCCAATTTTCATCTTTCCAGGTATAAGTTTTACAAGTTTGTTTTTGCTTCTTTTTGTTTAGTTCTGGGTTTAACAGTAATTTTGCATTTTACAAAAACAGTGACGGATCTCTACATGTGACCCTGACAGAAAAGATAACGGGGGTTACAACAGCCGCGACGATTGGAACAACAGTCGCAGCATGACCAGACAACAAAAACCGAGGGGGCAGGCTATAAAATCGCCAAAATTAGGGTTAAAGGATAATTGCAACGCCGTTTGACTACTGTATCCTATCAACATTCGATCAATAAACAAAAAGAAAAAAACACCCAACTTTTTTTTTTTTTTCAATCTTCAGTCCTCATTTCATGAACGTAAAAATAGACGTAGGCCGGCTCACCATCAACGGAATGGATTTCTTCATCAATTGAAACCGATAAGATGGACATGTCATTGTAACAGCGCCACACACCATCTTCACACTTAACATGAGAAACGTAATGACCTGTAATTAAGAACATTCATTTTATAAAACAATCATAATTAGCAACGTCATTAAATGAGTAGTACCAGAATCTTTTGAATAGCCCATGTGAACAATCTGAGCAGCCAACGTGTACACACTTGGTAATTGACTTTCCAAGTTTTCAAGGAACGGTCGAATATCCAAGACTCGAGGCGGGACAATGTGCTTTGCCAATTTAGCTTCTTTCGAGAATCGATTAACCGACATGATCAGCTTGCTAGTAAAAACAGTATGAAATTAAGACATGAGAGACGGGCATGGTGTAATATGATCGACGAGATACCTTGGAAGTGTCCTGAATTTTGAGCTTATCTTCGAAGTGGCCGCCTTACAACTGCTGCACGCAAGTTCACGTTCCTCTTCCGCCATATAATCATCCAGACATTGTTCTAGATTACGTGAATCTTTCGGCATCGGTAGACAGATGGACGTCTGTTTCTGGGCTCGTTTCTTTTTCTTGCCGCACCTAATTAATAACCCACCAAGAAATCAATACACGGAAAAACAAAAACAAATAAATATACAACTTACGAAGTACAGTGGACCACTTCTATCATTTCACACTCGAAATGTGACTCGACTGGATTTGTTGGCCCAGCTGGAAGCGTCAATTTCAAATGCTCGATTAGCCTGATCAGGAACTCACTGGCATCTTGCTGTTCATTAACAGAGTAGCTCGGATGAAGCATCCATAAATTCTTAACCAGATCTCTATATAAAACAAATTACAATATATATTGTGGTTATGAAAATATATCAGATGACGTTTTTGTTCACTTACTCATTGAATTTGTCCACCTCAATGGGTAAACCCTTTTTGCGTGCGTCTATCAAATTGACCAACAAGGAAGAAAATTGTGGCAAGTTTTCGACACCTTGGCAAGCCGTAACGAGATCGTCAGTGAAACCAGTTAGGGAAAACAAGGCTTGAAGGGTTGCGTTGACGTAGCACGTGTTGTCGATATTTCTAAGGCTGAAGTAAACCAAAATGTTTATATAATCACGGTAATAACTAATGAGAAACATGATACGAACCCGATTTCGTAAGGAGGATAGGTATGCGTCGGATTAGTGGTAAAGTAAGGTCGGCTCCTGGTCCAAATTGGTTCGAGACGATCTTTGTGGGTTGGAGTTACAGCCTCATTTATTTCGTCAGGAGTTATAAGTGACGGCATGGGAGAAATATTTCCACTAGCGATAGGTGATGGCGTTCTTCGCTTGTTGTAAAATCGTTTGACAGGGATGCTACTAGTGGTTGGTGTTTCATTAGATGGAACAGGACCTTGGTTTTCCTTTTCTTGTTGTTCGACAGGATCAACCAATTTGAGCCTCTTTTGAGCCTTTCTTTTTGGCTTGAATTTTTTCTTAGAGCCATCATCATAAAATGAACACCTAGGATTACTGCACGGAGATATATCCACAAACAACTCCCCACTTCCACTGTATTCCTTGTGTAACTCGCAATCCTCGTTTAGACTATCATCCAGAGTCGTATGTCTAGTGAAGTCTGGCATCCTTTGTTTTTACAAATTGTACATTAATTAGAAGGAAAGTTAAAAAATAAACCAAACAAACATGCTTGCCTTGTTTGTTTGGGAGATGGTGTAGCATCAGGTGATGTGTCCTTTTCATCAGTATTACAATTAGATTTAGACCTCAAATCGTATTTTTGAAGTGGTGGGGTATAAAAACTAATGGGATTCGATTTTTGAAGCAGATGTTCTTGTTCTCTACTAAAAGTTTAGATCAAGAAAGAAAAAAATGTATTAGTATAATAACAAAACTTTTACATGCAAAACACAGATATAATTACGCCTTCAAATTTGCTTCACATTGCCTTTTCAGTTTTTCAAACAGATCATCGTTTTTTTTCTCTTGTTGTTCCTTAAAGGTAATATACCCAGGCATTTCTTTGGCGACATGAAAATTGAATTCAAAATCCACATGGAGTGTCCATTATTGTCGACTGCAACTCGGATTCACATCGGAGTTGCGAGGTTAAGAATTATTGTATTTATACAACAAAAAAGATGCTGGTAAATAAATTCTTGCTGATTAAATTATATTTTTAATAATTAAACCATATAAATATGATGAAATGTCTGAAAATGAAACTCTGAAAATTAATTTTTTTTAAATCGATTGAAATCAGCTATCGATATTAGAAGCCCGATATATGGATATTTTCTCTTGTAAAAAGACTTAGTGGCCGAAGAGTGTGGGCGAACTCGGTAGCGTGATCGGGGAGTGTGCAAGGTGAGTTTGTTATTATTATTATCAAAACAGTTTTCAATCAATGTAAACAGTCTCGATTCTGTTGGCTAAAGATGTTTTGAGTTGATGAAAGTCTAGGTGGCCAGTTGTCACATCATATTTAATGCTCATTGTGTGCCATTTTTCATTGACATTGTCGAGAGATGGTGGTGGTGTGTGTGGCGTCTTAGTTGTGTGTGACGCGGGGTAAACAAAGAGATCCTAACTGTAGGAGGAGAGTTAGGAAGATTCGCCATCGGGAAAATACTTTGTTGTTGTGTATTATATCAGCCATGACAAGGTGTGTCAGACTGTTTGGGTTAAGGGTTCATTGGCATCTTTTGGCTTTCTTTTTCTCAACTGTAATGTTGTTTCATTTCATTTTTATGGGCTACTTCGGTTATTGTTCCTTTAGGGTTTCGCTGTTTGAATATTATGGGTAACGGACGAAGGCTAGGCCCATTTAAAAAAAAAATAATAATGTCTTATTTTCTTGTGTGTGAAATGGGATGCAGCATTGAAAGGAGAAATCAGTGGTCGTTGACTCTTATTTCGGTTAATTGGGAGGCATCAGCTCGCCTATCAAATTCTCTCACGGGAGTCTCGTTAGACGGGGGGGTTCGCCAAGGTGACGAATACTACATACACACGAAATCAAAGACACAAAAAAGAGAAACACTCTAAAGCCGTGACCCATATTACGGTCATTCGTCCGAATACACTCTCAGCCGGTTCGCGTATATTTTCTTCTTTCTCTATTATTATATTATATATACTTACTTATGTCTTGGGCGTTGGTAGGATTGTTGGCCGTCAGATGGCATTCCACGTCGAGAATATACTAGAATTCTATAGATGATGCCGGCCGGGGAATTGCGTTCTCGATTGTTCTCGTTGTCGTCGTCTCGAATGTTTTTGAAAGATCATCTTTTTTAAGCATTTCAGAGAAAGTTTAAGATGACGCTGATTGTCACTCCGTGCTTGCCATATTAATTGTTTTTGGAAAGAAATTTCGCAACAAATGTTAATATGTCAGCGTTCGACTATTTTAAAAAGTGCAAAGTCTATAAGCGAGGCCAGTTGTTTTGGCTCCAAGGGATCGAGGCCATCAACGGAGTTTTGCGATATCAGATAACAGGCCACCACCACCCGCCAAATGACTTTGCATGAGATTTAATTTCAAAAACGTCTAATCCGATGTCCGTTTTTGACGCTGCGCAGTTTTTGTGTGAAAATGGCGAGACAATAAACAAATAAAACCTGGTTTTTCTTTTTGTGTTTAGTAAACCGGTCTAAACTGTGTGTTGACCTTGCTAGATTTGAAAGATTCCGTACGAATATGCCTGAATTGTTGAATACAGAAACAGAAAACCTTTCTCCCCACTCTGCATATAGCCTGGGAGGCCTCAATCTAGATAGAAATAAATACAATAAAATCATTGTTTTCTCTACATTAGGGATCAGGTGCGCGATCCAAGCTGCTGCTGCTGCTACGTGAAGTTTCTGTTTTCGTGGAGGAGGACGGAAATGGGTGAATCTGCCAGTCATAATCAGCGGATACGTCATCAGCAGTCGGTGAGATTTGCCACATTGGAAGCTGCTGCCGAGTCCACTACTCAGCAGTCTCTTCTCTACTCTCCACGCTGCGTACCCATCAAATCGGCGTTGAAACATTCCTCTTCTTCTTCGTCAGCTGCTTCCGGATCAACCGATTCGGGATTCGCTGGCTCTGCTTTTGCCGACAACGAAGGTGAGCAATGTCACCACGTTATACGTATATGATTGTTGTTGTTGTTGTTGTTGTGATGAAGTACAAACTGCTACGTCCCCCCGTGAATGCGTCCAACCAATTTGGGTAAAATTATGTGCGTTTGGATTCATTGCTAGAAGCCATTTGTGTGTGTGTTTCCATTCCTTATTTGGCAGTTGCCAAGGGCGTTCCAAAGTCACCATTAAAAGATATTTACATAAAATAAAAATAAAACAGCCCAAAAAAAAAGATAAAGAGAAATAAAATAAAAAAAACTCTCGATCTCGGTTTCACGAGTAATAACCTGCGGGTTTGGTTGTGTATTATAAAAATGCAACAAGTGGATCAGAAGTGCGACGAGTCCGCGGCTAAGGGAAAATCACACCAAGAAGGTGACCTTCACCAACTGTGTTGCGAATAAAAGAAAAAAGAAAAATGAATGGAGGAAGAATGTGCGTTTTTTTTTTCTTTTAAAGGAAAAATATAATAAGTGAAAAGACGGGTGAAGGTTAAATCTTCGATGGAGAATATACGCCTTCCGGCTGCCGATGTTCTTCAAACGTCCTATACTCACGCCGAGACACAATTTTGTTGTTGTTTTTATATGAGAGACAAACAATTTAAGGAAACCCACACATAGTTCTTTTTGCCGTTGGCGGGATATACGTAACGTCTGAGGCAATTAAGTTATGTCACTTGGCTCCCAACTGATGAAACGTGTCGAATGTAGAAGAAGCGTCTTCGTCGTATGTCTGAACTAAATTCGTCTATAAATAACAGGGCGTCCCGGCAACTGCGTGCGTTCTCTGTTACCTCATAACAAAAAATTTTTCAAAAACAAAAATATAAAATTTGGCAGAGGGAAAAAGAAACACATTTCGCATGTACAAAGTTCTATGTGTATTTTCGGGATAAGAACGACCTTTTTGGCTGCCATTTTTTTTCCCTTCTATTCGCCGGTAGACGCGCCATGGCAACGCATTTTTGTAGTTTTTTGAGTTTCCTGATTCATCAACATGCGGTAGATCGACGCGCACACGTGTTTTTATAAAATATGATGATGATAGACACATAATGTGACTCATTTTCGTCATTGGCACGGTGTAAGACTAAAAGATGAGTGTCAAAAACAGATGTGTCTGTTGAGTCATTGACACTAAAAACAGATTTTTCTATTTGAAAAACAAAAACCATTTTCTGTATAAAACTAAGTTCGTTTTGATCAAGTATTATTGGCTGTCACAGCTGTTCGCCTTTAGGCTCCCGACGTCCTCCAACATTTTATTTCCGTAATATCGTGTCGAGACGATCACGTGACAATTACACCCCCCCCCCCCCCCCCCCCCCCCCCCCCCTATACATTCAATCCGAAAAAATTGCGTCTTGACCTTGGTCAACAAGACGTTCAAAACAACAACAACATTCGACGGAAGAATAAATTTCAACCGTAGACAGAAAATGATTACGGGAACTGCGCAGTTTTCGCGCTTGCATATGTGTGTGTGTTCATCTGAAACGGTCGGGATTGTGTTTGTGTATTACCGCATACACACGTAAAAGCGCGTGCGCACCAAAGTTGGAATGAGACCGGAACTCGTCGATGCGGCCATTTTAATTCCAAGATGGCTGCGCCCATGCTTTTTTCCCGCCATCCCCCCCCCCCCCCCCCAAACAAAGAACAGAAGGTGGGTATACGTGTCTGAGTGCACGTTGGGAAAACCACGCGTTTTGTTTTCGTCTAGAGTTGCTGGCTGCTGCCAGGGGGTAGAGAATGAGAGAGAAAGTCTAAAACAGAAAAAAATATACATACATCGCGCCATTGAGCTTTTTTTCGATAACAACAAAAACCAAAATGGTGGCAGATTAGATAACCTCTTTTTTTTTCGGATACGTAATTGACATTTTACCTGAGTCCTTGGAGAGAGATCTGGGGGGGGGGGTGTTGTATTTGGTAACACAAGGAGAGATTAAGTTACTATAATGCAAATGAAGTTAAGAAATTTCATCAGTCTGTCTGTCGTTGGTCAATTAGTACGCGTATTTCTTTCTCTGAAGGTGATTTCAAAGTCATGTGACACAAGAGCCTAGTCTTCTGGTCCGGTGGTCCACACGCCAGGGAATTTAAAATTTCGCGAAAAGCGACTCGGAAATAATTTGTTTTGTTTTTTTTTTTTTTTTTGAAGAAAAGAAACTGCGTACTAGATCCGATAATAGGGAAGTGGTGGGGACGTCTCCCACAAGGGCATATTATTTGTATATTACCTCACAATCTGCGATGTATAAATAAGGGCAAAAGTTTTGTAAACAAATGAAACGACATTTTAATATATTCGTTCTGGAATATCTTTTTTAAAAAATAAAAAAAAAACAAGTTGTGTATGTACGATAAAAAAATGTTGTTTTTCTTTGTTTTGTTTTGTTCGTTCTCATTGAACCACCAGAGGGCTGAAACCACGTTGTCGTGCCGCCATCATGGTATTTTTTTTTTTTGTTGTGGCATTTTTCGTTATGTGCGCAGTTAGAAACAGGGTATAGATGTCGCCCGCATAGCTGATGATCGGGTGATGTTGAGCTCCTCCCCCGTCTTTTCCTGTGCAAGCCACTCCTCCTTCCAACTCACTCACGGGGGGAGTGGGAATGGTGATATATAGAGGACCTAGGTACAGCCTCGTGTCTGTGTACGCGTTAGTATTAGTCCGGCATGCGAGAGAAGAGGGTGAAGAAGAAGAAGAACGCGGGGCAGGGTCCACCACTAACATCAGCAGCCGAGGAGTCTTGTCTTCTTTTAATCGACAGATAAAGAAAGAGAGTAAAAAAAGGCTGATTGAATTTATCGTTTTCATTGAGGAAGAGGAAATTTCCAAGTCAAGTCTAGTTTCAATGAGCCACGAATCCCGTTTAGTCAACGAGTCAGTGCCATCTCAATCCCTTTGTTGTCGAAATCAGCTGTGAAAAATGGTGGAAAAATACGGCGACGATAGCTCTGATAATGGTAAGAAATCTGCATTTCCTTGTGACCCATGACGTGTGTGTACTGTACATGCTATATTGATTTGTGTTTTGCTTCAACATGGGCGTTGTTACTGCCATGTTTTTGCAAGTGTGTCGAGTGCCAAGTGTTTTGGTTTGGTCCCCCCCCCCTCACTTTTTTTTAGATTTTAAATCGCCATCTTGCCAAGTGAAAACAGGTTCGTAGAGGTGACTGACCCGAAGTGTGTGTGTGATTTGTTTCTTTTAAATTTAGTCGTATAATTTTAGCCGACTACGTGCTTGTTGTTGTTGCCAGTTTATTTATGAATGTTGATTGTATTGCGTGTTTAGGCGAAGGCGAGAACGACATGGTTGTGTTGGCTGCTGACCGTCAGGCGGCCATCCAGCGTCAAAAAGAGGAAGCCAAGAAACGTCGAAGGAAGAAGAAACGGACTGGATCCAGTCTCTTCGCCTCAACATTTAATGGTAATAATATTTTTCGTTCACTAGTAGTCGCAGTTGCCATGCTAAACCGGCTCAATCTAAATTTAAATTTTGTGTTTCTATGCAGAGCTCTATAGACTAACGGGCGAGTTTTTGGGGCAAGGCGCTTACGCCTCTGTTCAAACCTGTGTCAACATTTGGACTGATGTCGAATACGCTGTCAAGGTAAATTGTCTTTCGGTTTTTTATTGTGTGTTGCTACGGGCAGTGATTTTCGTAGAATTTTCACCTAAAATAAAGAAAAACTGGTTATTGACCCCCTTATCCTTGACATGAGTGTAAACTCTTAAAGTGAAAGTATGGAACCTAAATTTTTATTATTACTTTTTGCCCTTATTTAGATAATCGAAAAAGTGCCGGGCCATAGTCGTGATCGCGTCTTTAAAGAGGTGGAAACGTTCCACCACTGCCAGGGACATCCCAACATTATCCAGTTGATTGAATTTTTCGAGGAAGAAGACCGTTTCTATTTGGTGTTTGAGAAGATTTCGGGCGGACCGTTGCTGTCTCACATTCAACGGCGTGTTCACTTTACCGAGCACGAAGCCAGTTTGGTATTGCGTGACTTGGCTGCCGGTCTGCAGTTCCTGCATAAGAAGGGGATCGCCCATCGAGATCTCAAGCCGGAAAACATCCTTTGCGTCTATCCCGACCGTCTGACGCCGGTCAAGATCTGTGATTTCGATCTCGGTTCGGGCATCAAGTTCAACTCGAACCTCAACTCGCCCATCTCTACACCGGAACTCCTCACTCCCGTGGGCAGCGCCGAGTTTATGGCTCCTGAAGTGGTTGATGCTTTTGTCGGCCAGATGATCAACGGTTATGACAAACGATGCGACTTGTGGTCGCTCGGCATCGTCATGTACATCTTGCTTTGTGGTTATCCACCGTTTTACGGCCATTGTGGAGCTGATTGCGGATGGGAGCGTGGAGAGGCATGCCAATCGTGCCAGGGTCTACTCTTTACCAGTATCCAGGAGGGACGTTATGTTTTTCCTGATCGTGAATGGGCTCACATCTCGCAAGAGGCCAAGGATCTCATCCGTGGTCTGTTGGTCAAGGAGGCACCACGTCGTCTCTCTGCTCAATCTGTGCTGGAACATCCCTGGGTTAAGAATGGTGGTCCTCGAACTCCTCTAATCACTCCTCAAGTCATTCGAAGGTAACTTTTTCCCCTTTTTTTCAATATTATGAAATAATATTTAATTATTCTTTATTTTTATTAAATAAAGGAACAACAGTGCTCGAGAACTGTCGGTATTTGCCGAAAGTGCCATGGCCGTCAAGCGAGTGGTGATGCAACATTTCAGCATGAATTTAGCTCTTGAGGCGAGATTGAGGAGTCTGGATGAAGATTCTGGATTGGGTCACGAACCCGAAGTCATCGAGATGGATGTCGACAGTCAATCGGTGGAGGATGACACCATTCAATTTGGTCACTTGTCTTTGGATGTGGAGGAAGACAATAATGGTGTCGTTCCTGTCAAATCGTCGTTGAGCAGCGCTTCTATGGATCATTCTGCACGCGGGGAATCACGCAAGAAGGTTACGTTCGGTTTGGCTCCGCCAACCGGCTCTAAATTGGCTCAGAGACGATTGAAGTCATGTCTTAGTCTTGATGCTCCGACTCCTAACGGCAATTAGACAATTTGACTGTCCACCACCACCAGCGTCTTTGATTTAAACCATGATTATTTGCGTATGACTTTCTCTCCCATATCTAACCCATGTTTCGGTTATTTCTTTTTTTTTTCGTCTATTGCTTCCACCATTCTACAAAACAAACAAAAAAAAATAACTACTTTTGTAAATATTTTGTAAATATGAAGAAAAAAAAACATCTTGAGTGAGCTTTTTTAGTTTTTAATCGTTTTTCCACTTTGATAATCGCTTGGCGGAAGAAAAAAAAAATATTTTAGTCCTCGTTTACCGTCCAATTGATTGGAAACCCACAAATGCAAATTACTTCCTTCCCCCATCTCCCACACCCTCCTTTTCCCCTCGAGTGACTCAGGTTTCAATTGGCTCGGACGATTAGGGGGTAAAAAAAAATGTATGTAAAACGTGGACACAATGTTAAACTTTCGGCCATAATTTTCTTTTTTATATTTTGATATATCGGTCAGAATCCCCTTTTCACTTTGGTGTTGGTCCGGTGCGATTTTTCCGAAAACTTTTTCTTCTCTGTTCTCTATACGCGGTTTATCTCAGCCATTTGTTTTTTTATTAATAATTCTCCATATATATTTTTGGGAAAAAAAGAAAAAAATTTTGGCGAATTGATAATTAATCATCACCTTTTGTTCCCCGGTCTTTTTATTTTCTGTGTGGCTGTCGAATGATTGTTGTAAAAAAACACGACATCAACGTGATATATCCACAATGGGTGATTGGAAACGAAAAAAGGGAGTTTTGGGATTGGCCTTTTTTTGTGTTGTTCTCTTAATTTTGAAAAACGAATGTATCGCTTGTCATTAGTGTGTGCATGTTGTTGTACACCTCCGAGTACAAAAGTGACAGACTAAGTTTTTCCATATTTGCATGATGACGCATCACGAGCTGTGAGATTGAAACAAATCATGTATTCTTCTCTAATTGGCGTGCTAATTATCATCGTTTCTGTTGACGCATGATGTCACACGTATGATGATCACATGTAACCCTCCCAGTTCTCCATCGATGTGTCCATCATGTCCCCCCCCCCCTCTCGAGTAGACACTTGTGGTGTTTTAAAATCGAGATCGTATTTAAAAAGCATCAAAATGTAAAAAAAATACAAAAACAAATACAATTGGATTTCAAACTAAACCCACGTTACGTTAGTCGTTTTTATTTATATAATGCAAAAAGCCGGAAAAACTTGTTTTTTTCATCGGTTGCTGAACCCTAGCCAGGAGAGTTTTGCCACTTGGGAGTACTGCAACAAGATTTGGCAATATCTTTATTTTGGACTGTCATCGTTTTTGACAAGAAAAATAGAAAGTCGATTGCAGCAGTCATGGACGATTTAGGTAAATATTCAGTGTGAAATGAACGTTTAAATTGCATATGATTTTATGATTTTGTTCTTCGCAGCATTACTCGAAAGGGTGTTTCTTCGAGTGGGAAGCGCAGACAGCGACGAGAAATTGGAAGCTGTCATTGTAAAATTTCTTTGCCCGGTTTTATTGAAATTAACTAGCACTCAAGAAAATGTTCGCAAAAAAGTCATGGAACTGCTCGTACATTTCAACAAACGTGTCAAGAGCAGACCTAATCTACAATTGCCTGTGGTTGACCTCATGAATCTTTATCAAGATCCTTCCTCTTCAATTTTCCTATCTGTAAATTATGTTCATTTTAGTTTGGTTACCGCAGTTTAAAAACAAGTTCTTCATATTCACAGAATTTTGCAATAATCTACATCAAAATGGGCTTCCCACGTTTGGATTTGTCCCGTCAGGCAGAACTACTGCCTCAACTTTTCAACAGTATTCATGGTAAACCTGTGCAGCACCAAGATAGTCTTCTGTTCATTGCCCTACCAGCCCTAGCTTGTGCTGATGTTTCCACTGAGGTGCTAAAGCAGCCCTATCTCTTCCTTCAAGAGAAAGTTGAATTGGCCAAATACATCAAGGACTTTTTTCTCGATATGGTCCTGTTGCCTTATGGGTGGGTTTTTCTTGATCAATATGAGATCTCATGTCATTATTTAAACTTAAATTATTTCATGTGACTCAGGTTAGTTCATCCCAGTACAAATCCTACAACTCCTTCTAATCCACCGCCCGGAATGAGTGAATCCGGTTGGAAGAGATCACTCGGAGAGACTCAACTCAAGCCGGAACAACTGGAAGAAACGAAATTAGGAATTGTCAAATTCATTTCTAGTGGTGTGTTTGGTGAACAAACGATAGTTCCTCATCTAGTTGTTGCAGCAGCCGATACCCGTTTCAGCGTGGCAAACGCAGCCGATAGTGCCCTTAAGAGGATTGGCGGGTTGGTAGATAAAAAAAAACAATTTTTTTAATGATATTCCAATTAAACGTTGTTTTTCCAACACACAGAACTGTTGATTGGAATGATGTTGCTGTGATAACAGTGTTGTATCAACTTTTCCTGGGCACACGCAATTCAAAAGAAAACATCAAACCGGAATTACGCCGCGCTCCAGCTTGCACCCGTCTACGTCTCAAATTATTTACGTATCTGATTCGCTCTCGTGAGGCCAGCATGCATTTCCCAGCATGCATTCAAGTAATTTTCCCAAGTTTTTTTTTAAAGAAATTAAAGTTTTATTTCATTTTCTGTTTTCGTTGCAGTTAACGTTCGAAGGTTTGTTTGGAGAAAATTCCAACGCCAAATTGAAGGTGATGGCACTACAATTTCTTCACCAAATGATTTCCAAGTCAGTTTACATAAATGGATATCCCAGAATGACGAATTTGCTGATTTTTATTTTCATGTTTTTTTAGCTGCCCCGAGTCACGTCTTTCTCCGATATCTCCCGTCTTGATTTCTGGTTTAATGAAAATTATCAACGACACGCAAGGGGTCAGTAAATCCAGTTCTTTTTCACGGCCATTCACCATCACGCATATTTTCTTTTTTTAGGAATCCAAACTACGCGGATCCGCTTTAGTTGCCTTGGGCAAACTTGGTCAGAAACTTCCTGAAGCTGTTACTAAAGATATGGCCATCATCCAAATGCTCTTTAATGCCATGGCAACGGTAAAAGCTTCAACCTATTTCATTCACTTGGCAACTAAAGAATGAAATTTTAATCACAGGAAGAACCCGAGACAAGAATGGCCGTACAAGAAGCACTATCTATCATGTTGCCTGCTTTCAAACATTTAAGCAGCTCAAATGCTGCCATTCTAGAAGCTTTGTTGGCAACTTCGTTGGAATCCCAACAACATCTCTTGAGGCTTATTGCCGTACAATACGCCGGTGGAATATTTCATTCAACTCACGTCACTTCTCGATATCTCCTCCTTCTTGCAGCTGGAGATCCGTACGATTTATGAAATTTATTCTTATTTCAGTTTTTTTTTTAAATGAAAGAACACATCGTTTACAGGAAAGAAGAAGTTAAATCTGAGGCTATGAAATTGCTTTATTCTAATCTTCCAAAATCGATTGAAACTTCCGACGCTGATGCGATGGAAGTCGATGGAACTGATAAATGGCTACCCGATTTCGTCGAAATGGTCTTGTGCATTTCGGAGAAAGCATCGGCTAGAATGAAAAGCCGCAGTGCAGTGACTTATGGAACTCGTACCCTCCCATTCGACGTCAATGCCTACTCGGAGGTCAGTAATCCTTGGAGTCGGATTATATTCGGAAAATTGACCTAATTTCAAATAATTTAGATGCTTTCATATTTACGACTGTGTTTGGCAAACAGTGCGTCATTGACGCCATCATTAGAACTTCTGAAAGAACCCGAATTAATCAGTTCTGTGGCTCGCCACTACATTGAAAAATTGGTGAGCGAAAATGGACCAGTGACGGCCTATCTGGATTTAGCATTGGAATTACTTGCGGCCAATCCATCAAAAGTTCCACTCCAGTGCCTCCTGGAAATTGTGGCTGGAGTTCCCAAACTGTCAGCTGTGTTGCTTTCAAAACTGGACATGTTCAAAACACTGCAACATCATAACAAAGAAGACGTACGTGAAATGGTGGCTCAAATCATCGCTGTCGTCGTCTGTCAAAGCTACGACACGCTCCAGATTGACTCGCTGATTCACGATCTTTGCCGCAACCTCAAAGAAAAACCACTGGAACAGCAGCATGGATCCATTTTGACTTTGGGTTATACCGTCGGCCGAATCGTTCGCAGTCATTTGTCTGCTGACCGCAATGAAAAGAGTTGCCGCGAGCAACTCTCGCCACGACTGTCGACCGCCACTTCCTTGGTGATTGATTTCCTCTTTGATTCACTACATCCGATGACGTTAAGTGCCGCCTGCTTGTCTGTTGGCGAAATGGGCCGTTGCGGCCCTCTTTTAGATTCAACTGGAGAGTCTTCACGTGCCGTAGAAAAACTGTTGAATGTAGTCGATGACGCGAAAATTGGTAGTAAAATCAGAGAGAAAGCTGCACTCGCTGCCGGCTATCTCTCGCTTGGCGAACTGGAATATCCTCGACGAAAACATGTCATTGAACACTTTCTAACATCCACTGAGGTGAGTGACCCTTTTTTTAAAAAATACATTGAAAATCATTTATTTCCTAACAAATGAATTTTGTACTATATTAGGAAATGAAAGATGTTGAGATACAATTCACTATTGGTGAAGCTCTTGTTTGCGCCTCTTTGGGTCTAAATTCTCCTGAAAGTCGAGATCCATGGACTGTCAAAGAAAGGGACTTTATCGAACCTGAAAATGCTCCTGCTCAACTTGATTTTCTTCTCGATGAGTTGCTGAATAAATACGTCGCTCATCTTAATCCTAACGTGAAGCAGGTGATGCTCCTTTTTCTCAAATTTTTTTTTAAATACTACAATGTCTATTTTGCATCTAGGCTACGTCGATCTGGTTATTGGCTTTAGTCAAAAGATGTCCACAAAGGCCTGAAATGAAAGAAAGATTATTGCGCATTCAACGTGCATTCATGTCACTTTTGGCCGAAGGTGGTGATTTGGTCCAGGATGTAGCGTCCAAAGGTTTAGGATTAGTCTTTGAATGTTGTACAGCGGAACAGCAAAATTTACTAGCAGGGGAATTGGTCGGTTCCTTAACCACAGATCGTCGACCGGCTATGCAAGTCACTAAAGACACCAAGGTTTTCGAGGAAGGCAGTTTAGGAGCTAATCCTTCAGGGTAAATTTACATTTTAGAAATATTTTGAAAAAATATTAGAATTATTTTAGTTTTGAATGGCGTTTAGGGGTCAATTGTCAACATATCGAGAACTTTGCTCGTTGGCCACCGATATGAACCAACCCGATTTAATTTACAAATTTATGCACTTGGCCAATCATAACGCTATTTGGAACTCGAAAAAAGGTGCAGCTTTCGGGTTTGGTTCCATTGCCAAGAAAGCCGGGCAACAACTAGCTCCTCATTTGCCGGTTATTGTACCCAAATTATACAGGTACGTAGACATCTATTCTGTTATTAAATTCCATAATATTTCTTTCTTTTTTTTATTCGTGGAATAAGGTACCAGTTTGATCCGAGTCCACGCATTCGACAATCAATGGCTTCCATCTGGGAGGCTTTGGTCAGTGAACAGTCGAAAACCATCGACTTATATTTCCAGCCGATCCTCGACGATCTTATCGTTCACTTGACTTCTAATTTGTGGCGGAATCGCGAGTCATCTTGCATGGCGTTGGCCGATCTCCTACGTGGGCGGACACTTGAAAATGCGCTGGATAAAATTGATCCCATCTGGAGCACTCTCTTCCGTGTAGTGGACGATATTAAAGAATCTGTTCGGAAAGCAGCGGCAACAGCTCTCAGGGCTCTTAGCAAGGTAATGACTTTTTAAAATAATAGGCGCAGTTATCCTTGAAGTTTATTATTTCATGTAGGTTTGCATCAAAATGGTCGATGTTGATGCGGGTAAAGTGAATAGTCAGCGCACTGTTGAACTCGTATTACCCGTTCTACTGCAACAAGGCTTGACTAGCAGTGTAGAAGAGGTCCAAGCAATCACGTAATCATTTTTTTAATTTTAAAAACTGTTTCAAATAATTACAATTTTATTCTTTATAATATCAAGTCTAGAGACACTGATAAAAGTAGTCAAATCAGCCGGAAATTTAGTTGGAACCCATTTAGCTCCACTCATATCCGCCTTGTTGGAAGCCACTCAAGTAGCTGAAGGTCAAAGTTTAAATTATTTGAGTGTACGGCTGGGCAATCAGCTGGCCACTCAAGAGAAGCTCGATTTGGCAAGGATTTCTGCAGCCAAGAGTTCTAATCTCTATGAAACAGTCCAGCACGTAAGAATGTTCTTTTATTCTCAAGTTTTATCGCCAATATTAATATACCTACGCAATTGCAGTGTATCCAGTTTATCAATGAAGCCAATACCCCTGGAGTTGTATCAGCATTGGTAGATTTATTGAAAGGTTGCCAGGGAATAACCACAAAAGGATGTGCTGCTCATGTCATTTGTCTTTTGACGCAACAATGTCAAAATGACATTCAACCTTTTGCCGGTACGTATTTTTGCAGTTGGCTATAACTTGTTGATATGAAAATGTATTTCTGTTTATTTGAATATCAGGGAGATTGATGGCGGTCCTTGTCAAAGGATTGGGTGACAGAAACGTTGCCTTGAAAAAAACGTATGCAGTGGCTTTAGGGCATTTGGTTCGAGTGGCCAAAGAATCGAGCGTCGTCAAATTGATGGAAACCTTGGAGAATCGCTATTTGGAAGCAGAAGATGAAGACTCTCGACTTGCATGCATGCATACTTTACAGGCTATGGTGCGATACAATCCGGATGTCGTCAAAAATCATTCGAGTCATACCGTACCCATTGTGTTTTTGGGTAAACACATCTTCAAAACGCCTGGTAATTTTGTTACTTCATTTTATATTTTAAAAGAAAAACTAATTTTCGTGATATACAGAGACGACGCAATTGATTCAATCTTGGGAGGAATTGTGGATGGATATTGTTCCCGGCACGGAAGCCGGATTGAGAATGTACTCGAGTGACATCATCGGTTACCTCCAACGCGCCATCACATCCTCTTCGTGGAAATTGAAATCTCAAGCGGCCGCCGCTATCGGATCGATGGCGAATTCTCTTAAAAGTAATTTAAATCCTGATCAGAGAGCCATTCTTTTACGGATCCTTCTCGATGGACTCACCGGTCGTACCTGGGAAGGAAAAGAGCATTTGCTTCATGCATTAGCTTCTCTTGTTAGTGCTCAATCCATTGAAGATGTCGTAGTTCGAGGTATTTTCATTCATTTCTTTTTGTGTCAATGGCCTCTAATGTTCTTGTGTATTGTATAGAGGAAATTGTTGGTGTGGTGATGCGCGAAGCAAAGAAAGAAGCGCTGCCATATCGACGACATGCCGTTCAAGTTATGGGGCAAGTGGCTGAAGCGTTTCAATCCGACATGTTTCCCGCCATTTATGAGATGCTCCAGCCACTTTTTCAAACGAAAGAAGACGAAATGGAGGAAGATGAAGAAGAACAAGAAAAAAGGCAGCAACTGGAAACTCTAGAATTACATGAAGCTGCAATTTTAGCATTAGGAAGAGCTTTTCCATCTGATTCCACAGCTCAAGGTGATATAAGATCAATTTACTTGAGACAATTTCAAAATCTTTTCATTACATTGAATGAACTTTACAGGAAATTGCTGGAATTTGTACATGGCGTTGCTGCGGGCCGCTGCAGCCAATACCACGCGCCAAGTTCAATTATCCATCGTCACATCTCTGCTTCAAGTGGCTGGCCGTATAACGGCCATTTTTCTATCCGATTTCCTCAAAGAAGCGAATAAAATTTTGGCTCCGTCTCTTGACGTTGCCAATTACTCGGCACTTCGAATTGAATCGCTCAAAGTGTTGATTCTTGTACTGAAAAAAGTACCAGATTGTGACCCCTCGACTCAAGTCGATTTAATGGAAAATATTCGTGAAGTATATTCGCTTCGAGTGGAAGAATTTCTCCGTGATGTTTCACCCGAAGTTAAATCGCGAGCCGATGAAGCCAAACGTTTAATAAACGAGTAATTATCTATACGCAAACTTAATAACGATTGGTCTGTGTAATTCTCCTAGCTGAAATACATTTTGTATATGTCTGAATTTAATCAGTCTTTAATTGGTCATGGAAATTCAAATTTTTTCTGAAAACTCATATTTTTTTTCTAATTATCATTTCTCTTATCTCCCCAACAATATGACGTTCTCTTCACTGGTTCATATTCATGATTTGCATCCAAATTGATCCTTCCCAATTTCAATCTCCCTCCTGCGCGCGTCCAATATCCGCATCGATAGTTAGCTAATCGATTCTTACTACTTAGCACTATAGACCACGAACGGATGCTGAGTTGCCAGGTCTGGAAAAGGTCGAAAATCTCGATTGTGATAAGGTTTCCTAAAATTAACACAGCCTTCTTATGGAGACCCTTTTTAAAATAAATCATTCAGTGTGAAATAACAAATTTTTTCCTCTTTTTATTTTTTATTCCTATAAGTCATCATTCTGGCTAGTAGCTTGTTTTTTTTTATACCTGATATAGTATGGTATATATTTTTAATTAATTTTTTTCTGAGGTTGTTTACATAAACTCGTCGGCTAGTCGCAGTTTCAAATGAGTCAGCCGCCATTGTCATCTGTCAAAATGACCTTGTTTTATTCACGGTTGAAAGAGTAATAGTAGGAAATTAAGTGCTAAACATGTTAAATTCTTCTGTTTGCCATCAACTAGTGTTAGATTTTCAAAACAACTGAATGATCAAAAGTTAAAAAGAAGACTTGCTTGGCTGAAGAATGCAAAGCAAAAGTTTTCACGTGACTTAATTAAACCAAGGGTCTGTTCTTATCATTTTCATGGAGTTATGTAGGTAACATTTCCTTATTTATCATTATCTTCTAGCTACAAGTAATTAAATGGTATATCTTCTTCATTAAGGGTAAACCATGTGATGATGTATACGAAGACTTAAGATGTTAACATATATTGTACAAATACATACATTGTTGTACATTACATTGTTTTACATACATATATTCTACATTATATAATAAATACATACATATATTGTGTAGATGTTTACATTCTCACTCTGAACTTCTATGACACTTAGTATGCAACCTTAGGGAATCGTTCACATTCTTCCATTACTGTGAAACTTTGAAACTGCGACTAGCCGACGAGTTTATGTAAACAACCTCAGAAAAAAATTAATTAAAAATATATACCATACTATATCAGGTATAAAAAAAACAAGCTACTAGCCAGAATGATGACTTATAGGAATAAAAAATAAAAAGAGGAAAAAATTTGTTATTTCACACTGAATGATTTATTTTAAAAAGGGTCTCCATAAGAAGGCTGTGCTAATTTTATGAAACCTTATCACAATCGAGATTTTCGACCTTTTCCAGACCTGGCAACTCAGCATCCGTTCGTGGTCTATTACGTGCGACTGCGTTTTTCTTTAGTAATAATAAATAACCAGCTGAAGTGTATTGCCACTTTCAATCAGATTCGTCTGCTGGTCGTTATGGCAACATTCGTGCTTGTTGTTGTGAATATTGTTGTGATTAAAACGTCGTTCTTCAGTTAGCCAGTGTTTTTATTCGTAAAAAATTGATTGTTTCTTAACAGCGATTTTGTGTTTTATCGACTCGACTTGATTTGTAGTGTAGTATACACGAAAGTGAAATAAATACTTTAAATCACCTCCATGATAACTTCAGGCTAAAATTTTCAAGTAAGTTTTATGTGATTATTGATGGTTGTTAGTTGGAAAACAAAGCTCATTTTTCAGATTTGAAAAAACCGGCTCCGTTCTGTACTTCCGGTGTCTAAATGTGCCCATAGCTAAGTAACCATTGAGCTGACGCAAAAAAGAACCCAATTTTCGTGATCCTCGTAAAAATTGTGGTATAGCTCACGTTCCCATCCAAAAAACTTGAAAATCGTCGAAAATCGACGTACAGTTCAGAGAAATTTTTTTTGGGCCATGTCATGGATTTCGTTTAAAATACATCTGTCCTATCTGAAATTTGACGAGGATCACGAATCTGTTAGTAATTTTGATCACAGCTTAATTGTTGAGGAGCTATCGGTCTATTTCCGGTGTACTTCCGGCCAAAATTGAGTTTTCGAATTGCCTAAAAGTAAAAAGTGAACTTTGTTCTCCAAACAGTTTACATCAATTTAAGCATATTTTAAGTAAAGAAGAAGTAGGCTATTAAAGATTGATTCGTGTCTAAAGAATTGCTTGATTGGCAATCAGTCTCCAAGCATGAGTGTCTAATGACTGACGCTAGATGTCCTTCGCTGTTGTTGCCATTGTCTTAGGAAAATGTCTTTCTTTCTCTGTTCTTATTTTCTCGATTTATTTGATATATTCTGGATAAATTCAGTAAAAAATTCGTAAGTAAGTTAACCTAGAGCGTTACTACATAACTAGAGTTAATTTATGTACCCAAATTCTGCTTGAAATTAAAAAAAAAGTGTTGATTGTATACATGTTGTCAATTGCAGGTCTGACAAAATCAGCCTACATTGCCTACTTAAAGAACTAGTGGCTCAATGTCCTCGTTCCTGTTTCAATTTCCCCCTTCTCCTTCAAAATACAACTTTGTTACCGTAGGATTACATGCACTCCATTGGTAAGCATATTTTTTTGGGATTCTAAACATGGTATTCTCTTTTGTGGCAGATATCATTACAAGTGTAACGATGTTGTGATTGTTACTCATTTTACAGGTTCATGTACGTCTGTGACAGGAGCTTCAAATGTCAAACTCTAAGGAAGTCTGGAGCAAGGCGTGAAATTTCTACCATGGATCTATGTTTGCTCTTGGATTCTATACCTGTGCATCAAAAAAAGACCACCTAGAGTGGATGGAGGTAGTGTGAATTTTGTATGTTTCTGTTAATGTTGATTAATGCTATTTGTGGCTTATTCATTAGAGAAGACTCGACAGTCAGCTGATAATTCCCAAGGAGGCTGAGGATCTGCAATTCTGCACCAAAATCTATCAAATGTAAGTTTTTTGGAAACTAGAATTGAGTTCATGTCATTTGCAGTTCTAATGATTATTTTATTTGTTAATTTAGTTAAAGGATTGGTGTAGACTGAATGCTGTGGCGCCCTACAACTTGTTCATCGTGGATCATCAACACATCTTGGTGTCATCTGTTATTGCTGTGCTGCTGTGGTATTTATGCTTTTTGTTAGTTTACCCGTTGGCTGCCACGCCTTTGTTCCCCCATGTTAGCTTCTTAGGGGCCCGCTTCTGTTTGGTCTTGTGGTCTATATGCCATGAGATTGAACAGTTGCACTTGCCTATTTACAGATTCGCCGAAAGGCGCCGTTAGGTCTTTGCACCACAGTGCACCATAGGGACTTCCCCCTTGTTCGACTCGCGTGATGGATTCTAGATGCGTGCACTCAGCTTCTCCCATCACCGTGTCAGCCCGGACTTGTCAGCAATGGCAAGTCCCACTTTGGTCGTGGATCCTTCGGACACGGCAGCGTAGAGAGTAGAAGAGCAACTTACGAGTTGCATGGCGTGGCAGCCAACGGGTTAACTATTTGTGTGTGTTGTATTTTATGTATTGTATTGTATTGTATTACTTGTTTGCAAAAAAGTGGTGGAATTGTGGGTGGAGGTGGGACAATAAACTCAATTCCATTTTATTTTTTGTATTTAATTAATTATAAAAAATCAGAATGAAAGAAAGAAACTTATGAACGCAAATCCAGAACTACACCAAGAAAACAAACAAACATTCTTTTTTTTTCCAGGTTACAAAACACTAAGGTAACATTTTGGCCACATAAAATTGTTAGGCTAAGACATAAAATTATCCAGAAAGACTTTGTGGAGTTCCCTTACAAGACAACGCGTAATCCTTAAGATTGGAGAAAATAGAAGCAATAACAGGAACAGACCACGCGTGCCCTAATAGTTTTTGTCGATCAGTGCGAGACATGTTTCCAACGTCGGTAAAGTGACGAGGTAGACCAAAGACGTGCTCGATTTCCTGAAGCCACAATACGTCAGTTTGTAGATTGGCATCTTCGCCGTCCTTCTAATAAAAGAAAATTTTGATTTATTACAAACAGGAACACACAATTTATCACGACAAAGATAGTACCGATAGATTTGATTTCTTTCCTTTCTTTGATTGTTTGGCAACTCCATTTTCGACATCAACTAACTTCAGTTCATCTTGTTGGAAGGAGATGCGGACTGGAAAGAGGGACGCCAAATCCTTACTGCTCTTGCAGTTCTCTGTTCTCCCTTGGAGCAGCGAATTAGTGTTGGTGGTGAGGGTTCGGATCTTGTCTTGAGCAGCTCGTCGACCAGAATTGGGCATCAGTGATTTCTCGAGAATTAATGAGTTCCCATCATGTGTTGGCTCTTCTTCATAAACTGTAAAAAGTCCTGGGATATTGCCCCAAAAGAGACGCCTATGAAAGATCAAAAACTAAAAATGACGTTCATACAAAGACGTGATGTTGTAGACAAAATATGTAAATAACCTGCGCAATTGAGGGCTAAAGTTTTTGGCATCAATCACTGCGGGCTGACAATCCAAATGCCTAAAGGATAAATGCCATAAAATTGTATTACCGACCAGTGGATAAGATCACTTGTGAAATATGTACCAGGATATTGTATCACGATAGTGTTGGGGCATCGATGCGACATTTTCAAAGAGCCACAAGAGATGCTGATACTGTCCATTAATTTTTCTCAAAAGATCCAGCACTCGAACAAAATCAAAGAAATACCTCGAATAGCCTCTTGGATCTAATACAAATCACATTTGAGTACGACTAATAAGAAATGAAATCTTGAAAAAGAAAAACCGTAAAAATCCTTTGGGAAACGATTGATGGCGCTGAAATCATTACAAGGTGATCCACCGATGAGTAAATGAATGGGTGATATTTCTTCCAATCTTTTCCGTGTAACCTCTCCTACACTGCCGATATGCTGGAGCACTCCGCCTAGTCGAGTTCTGGAGACGGTCGCAGCGGCTGTTAAAACCTCAGATGCATAATAGACTTCTACCTCGATTCCAAGTTTCCGCAATGCCACCAAACCTTATAATGAATGCAAAAATTAAAACCTTCTACTTAAGAATAAAGATGTTGAGTATACACCAGTTCCAATCCCATCAAAGAGAGACAAAACACAGAGAGGTTGCCTTTTCCAGTACAAAGCTCTTGGAGCATAAACGGCTATAGGTTCATGGAAAACCAACACCTGCTCAAGAAAAATAACAATAATGTATGACTACTTTTTAAATTAACACTAAAATTAAAACCTGCTGTTCCCAATTATCATGAGCTTTCAACAACAGTTTTGTTTCACGGAGGCAAAGGAAACATAACCATTCATCAGCATTATTCACCAGCTTATCACCTTGTTCAGTCCAAATATTCAAGCAGTTTACACAATACTTCCTAAAAAGTAAAATTATAGCATCAAACAAATGTGCAAACTCATATATGTGCAGTAATACCTGTTACATTTCCTATTTGAGCAATTCACATAGGCATTTGATTTTGACGCACAAATTGTACAATACCTCTGTTTTGACCAGCATTTACATAGAACAGATGACAATAAGTTTTGAGTTAAAATTAGGCAGCAAACTGAATAAATAAGTTTGTCAAATGTAAATGTATCTTACGTGAAAACCATCTGAATTTGTTGAAAACATTGTGTGAAGTATCCTCTTCTGTAAAACAAAACTTACAATAAAATCAATAATGAAAAACTATTTTGACTGAAAGCTAATATTTAGAAAATTAAACATGCTTTGCATTGTTGACACACACCACCAACAAAAAAGGGATGGGAACAAGTTCCTTTTCCCCAGCAAGCCAAACAAACATTTTTTATTTCGTTTCCATTATTTTGAATGTTCTGTAAGCATCCTAGCAAGACGAATCACTCATTTCAATAAACAAGTTTTTTAGACGAGATCAGATAATTAATTAACACTTATACCTCTGGCAAGATAGAAAAGAGGTGGAATCCACTTGTCAAGAAGTTCATGATCAACATCTAATACCTCAAAATTTCCTTCGATATCTCTATCTGAATCACTGAATTGAGTGGCGTCACTGTCATAATAATCTTCTGAGTTTAGAAAAAAGAATAAACAAATGTATAGATAGATTCATAGAGCATAAATCAACCTCGATCGGAATTCATTATCTTTGAGAAAATATTCAGACTTCGTCTCGGAAATAGCAGAAGGACTATACTGAAGTTCGGACTTCGAAAGATGAGAGGATTTGGGATTTGCTCCAAGAGCCAATCAGAACTGTTTTCGATCACGTGCAGATTAGGGCCAACCAGGCGAGGTAGTAACGCCATCTGGCGCTCAATAGTACTACCTCCGCGAGGTGTGTATTTATTTAAAAAAAATTCCCTCATAAATCATAGTCATGTAATAGTAATAACTAATAAGTACTGAAACTGATTCCACCTGAATTTAAAAATTTGTCGACGAGAAACGTAATTAGAGGCCTGAGCAATGTAAGGCGATCAATTCTAGCAAACATACTTATCCCAAATCCAGCGCTATTTTTAAAATTTACACTTTGTGTATACCTCGATACATCATTATCTTTATTGTTTTCTAATTGTATCATTCATCAGCAAGATTAACAATAAATATTCAAACTTCAATTTCATACATGAAAGAGGATTGTTGGTTTGGGGTACGAGAAACAAAGCCAAAACTCAATTTGCGAGAGGAATAAAGAGTTGGATCGGGTCATATTGCTGAAGGTAAAAACAAATTCACGAAAAGAGAGGAGGGAAATAAACAAACAATTGACGAAAAAAAAGGACGTAACTGTTGAGGTTTCCGCGTAATCGAGGCGAAAAAAAAAACCCAAAATAAAGGAGCTGCCTTCGAGTATTAGTAAAGCAATTTTTCTCAAATGAAAAATTTGAATAATAATAACAACCACCTGGTAATATGCGACAAGTACTTGCATGATTAGGGTGGGAGGCAGACGAGTTTGGAGAAATGAAATGAAGAAAGCCCAAAATAAAGTCCAGTTTCTCTTTCTTGCAATTTCTTTCAGACTTATTTCTTGTTAGCCAGGGCTTGATTTCGCAAGCCGAGATTTTGCTCCCGTAGAAAATCCCGTTCAGCTTTGAGCAGAGAGATCTCTCGCCTGGCCTCGCCCAGCTGAGAGTTGAGTTGCTTCATCTCCTGCTTGGCTCTTTGCAACGCCTGCTGGGTTTCGACAATTTCAACAAATCAATAATATTAAACTGCATTCATGTTCAATCGTTTTTGTTCTTTTACCTCAGCCAAATCTATCGGCGGAGACTCTGGCGTGCTGTCGTGTGACGTGGACAGCTGAGAGTCCTCTTTGATATTCAACTCCGTCAGATTAATGTCGAGTTTCAAATGGTTTAGCGAATCGCCGTCCTGCGTATCTTCATCGTCGGCTTCCAAATCCGAGGGTCTAAATGAAAGTTGAAATATTTTTGTTGATGAACGAGTTCCATTTACCAAGGGAATCATGAAATATTATTACGTACCCAATATAGTTACGCCCACCAATTTTCGGATCACCTTTAGGGGACTGAAAAACAAGTAAAACAGATTAATGGTCTGTGAATAGATACTCAGCAAACCTGCAGTGATTTATTGCAAAAAGGTGTGCTTACGTCTATACTGCTGCCTTCATTAATGACTGTGTTTTTCTTGGTCTCATCCCAGGACGGGGATTGCTCCCCGTCATCCTCACCCGTACTACCGCCAGTTGACTGCAAATAAAAACAAACTGTGTGTTCAGGAAACAAAGGAAACCATATGCTGTTGAAATGAAATTGATTACCTCTGTTGACTGCAAATGGACTACACCCGTACTGCGCCTCTTTTCGCGCAGTTTACGTCGATCCCTCTGGAGTTTGCCTTTGTTGACGAAATTTTGCCTGAATAAACAAATTGTTTGAATGGGTGACACTTTTGAAAAGTAATTGCTGAGATTTTGTGTAGACTCTCACCTCTCTGTTCTGACTGCTCTGCGTTCCTTGGTCTTTCCAACTGGTTTGGGACTCTCTTCTCTGTCTTCAGCCTCCATCTCATCTGTTGAGTAATTTCCGATACTTAACAAAAACAACACACAAGTAAATTCAATGAATGAAATAGTTACCTGGCCTCTGTGAAAATGGTAGAGGATTTCTAGCCCTTGCTGTGCGAATCTTGCTGCGTCTGCTCAGCAGCTGGAAATCCTTCTCCACATCCTCCTGACTCACTGAACTAGATGCCATTTCCTTTTTGCAAAACTTCCAACGTGGTGAGTTTGAGGGGAGGAGAGTTGTTTAAAAAAATAAAATAAAAACTAGAACCCAGGGGATTAATGAGTGGGCTGGGGAAAAAAAAACAAGAACTGACTATAGATAGATGCCAACTCCTGGTAGTTGTCTGTGGCAAACAGACGTGACGCGATGATATCACAAAACTATTAAAAGTATTTTACGACGAGGATAAATTTAGACCGACGTATAAGAGAGCGTTGGACGTATCAGATGATCGTTAGTATATACCTCCCACCATTCAATCAACACATTCGTGTAAGGAAACCCAATTCTTGGCACTTTCTGTACTGTGCTCGACGATTAGTAGCTGTACGTGTCAACCATGAAAGACTGATGAAGGTAATCGAGAGAGAGAAAAAGAAATCACTGGAAAAATTGAATAGACAAAAAAACTGCGACTGTATAGACTTATGATGACGAGTGTGTTAAGGAACTGTGCGTGTGTGTGCTCGATGAAACTGTCAACAAAGGCGAGACTTTTCAGGGCCAACTGTCAGAAATTTCAAGTCTTTCCTTGCAACTTTCTATTATGATTCATAGATGGCGTCAAGGTCAAACTCTGACTTTCTTCCATTCACACACATTCACACCAAACATGATTCACATTTTTTTAAAAAACATTATCTAGCTACCTTTTTGTAATTGAAATTGTAGCAGCTAATTAGCCTGGTTTTGTTTCTACAACTCGATCAAAATGAATAGAATAATGTTTCAATCCAATTTGATTTTTGGTCTGCATGCGATCGATTAAAATCCAAGTCTTTGTTATTTCATTCTCGCTCTCTTTTTCCATATTCGTGAAATAAAAGTATCGCGAGAAAAGAAATAATCATATTCACAGGCCAAATATATCCTGTGAAAATTCAGGTTGGTAGTGTCGTGCGCAAGGCGAGCGATTGCATAATCTGACACATTTCAAATGCGAGCCGGAGAAGAAGAAGAAAAAAACCTACACACCTTTTTAACTCGTATGGAAATGAATCCAAACCCCACCCATATGGCCATATATCCTCTGAGAAGAGATCATCAAACTCTGAATCATGTGTGTATATATAACATACGAAAAAAAACCACAACAAACGAAAAGATGATCTGAACGAGATTTCCATTGAGGTGAGCTGTATTTTGTTTACATTTCTCCTCGCCAGCGGCGACATTTCGATGGCTCAGATAAATCCATCAACTTTCCAAATCATTTAAAAAAAAGAAAAGCTAATAAAGGAAGAGGAGGATTTTCAGGGGTCATCTATACTGAAGGTGAAAAACACCTTTCCCCTTTTTGAGCAATTTCGACGAGGTAAACAGGTATAATGAAACAAAATCAACTGTGGACGCTTCTTGGACCAATGAAAACGGTCGATACAAATAGGTGAAAACAAGAGAGAAAGATGAAATATCATTTTTAAATGGCTGAAAGAAATACTGTCCTATAGTAACCAGCTGCTGGAATCGAGAGCGGGAAAGTGTCTATTCCTCCCCTGCCCTCTAGTGAGACTTCTACTATATAAAGGGCGGACACGACTGTTGTTTCTCCGTCAGTCTTTCTCCTGTGCCCAATTCGTTAACAAGGTAAAATTACTTTCCAAGTTTCCATTCATCAACGTCCTATTTTCTATAAAGAAAATCTAATTGTAATTAAATTTAATTTCTTTTAGATCTAAAATTCAAAAAAAAAAAATGAAAATTGTCATTTCGATCCTGTTGGTGATGGTATCGTCTCTATGCTGGGCTCAGGATCTTAACGCTCGTGTGTTTATGGCTGGCAAATCACCTGTCAGCGGTGTCCTGAATTTGACGGAATCGGCGGCAGCTGGCGGAGTCCGAATCATCGGTAGGATCACAGGATTGACTCCCGGCAATCACGGCTTCCACGTCCATCAATTCGGCGACGTTTTCAGCAACGGATGCGACTCGACTGGTCCTCATTACAATCCTCGCAGAGCTCTTCACGGTGCGCCACAAAACAGTCCCGATCATCGTCACGCCGGTGATTTGGGCAACATTTTTGCTAATCCCGACGGAGTGGCCGTCATCAACGTGGTGGACACTGTCGTTTCGCTCAGCGGACCGGAATCGATCCTAGGACGGGCTTTTGTCGTCCACGCAGCCGAAGATGATCTCGGACGTGTTGAAAATGAAGGCAGCACAAAGACAGGCAACGCTGGCGCACGCCTCGCTTGTGGAATCATCGCCATCGTTCCATAAACAAACACAAAACTACCAGCATCTTGCCCATTTTTGGAAATGTTTAATTATTTCCTATCCATTTTAATTTTCGGTTTTTTTAATTTTAAAAATTTCTGTTTTTTAAATCATCAAATCTACCTGAAAGAGTCAAATAAAAATCGCGTGATCGGAATTCTATAAATTCATTTTTTGGCGCTAGAGTCGTCGTCGTACACACACAGGTGTTTCTACAGGTGTCCCGTCGTGAGTCAGACAAAATGACCAAGTCTTAAACTTGTGTAGCCTCCAATCGATTCAATTGTATTCGATAGTTCAATCCGATTATATCTGCTCATCAAACGTTCGGTCTTTTATATAAGTTTTGAAGATGAAGAAGGTTTTATATTTCAAGGAAAGGGAAAGTTAATAATTTCATTTTCACAGCACAGACACGCATACAGTCACGCACACTAACTAGAGACGAAGCCACCACACACGGTTGTGTGTGTCTATTATTTTTAGTAAATATATATGTTAAGTGTGTGTGTGTGGCTTATTCAAACAGAAACTAAAAACCATTAAAAACAAAATAGGCGAAAAGTTTGAAAGTGAAACTATCGTTTTTCTTTAAAAAAGAAACTTTTTCTTTCGATATTTTCACTCCAGGTGGGGGGAAAAAGTGAAAATGAAGCCAATTAACCGAATAGAAGCGCGTTCACAATCAAGGGATGTGCGGGGTTTTACAACACAGACCAATAAAACGAAAAAGGGCGGGATAAAGAAGCGGACAAATTAAAAATGTATACGTATGTAACTCATTTATCAGCAGAGACCATAGTGGAAATTAAAGGGTGATGTTATCCGAATTTTATATTTTGTATTTTTTTGTTTGTTATTAATTTTTGGTTTCATTATTTTCAGCATAAATTTAGGAACAAGAGAAATGAAAAAAAAGAGGACCAGATAGAGACAGTGAAAGTGGGGATAGTATTTGATTAGTAAATTACACACAAGAGTCACTCAGTTATTATATAAGGGTCAAAAGAAGGAGAAGTAGAAGAAGAAGGAAAGGTAAGCGAAAAGTAAATCTAAATTCTCGACTTTTGTTTGTTTTTTGTTTGACTCAACAATGAACTTGCCAGACGATGATGTGGCTGGTGTCACCGTGAGACAGTCCGCGGTAATCCTCATCATCGTCTTGACCTGATTTTTCGCATTTGTTTTGTGTGTTTAAAAAGTTTACGCCGTGTTTTCAATACGTACGTTATTTTGACACCAACCGAAACACCAACCCGCGCCAGAGTAGTCCGAATATGTCACAATAAACGAAAAAAAAAAAAACAAAACAAAAAAACAAAACAAAACAAAAAAAAAAAAACCATAAAAATCATAAATACAAACGTGTAAAATCTACACACACATGGAGGAGAAATTGGAGGCAGCACATTTCACTAAATTTTTCCATCAAAAAAACAAAATGAATTTTTTCCCCCGAAAAAAAAAGCCCAACCAGGACAGCAGGACAACGGACAAAAAAAGCTCCTCACCGGAATGAATTAGATGGCCAGCGAAAACAAAAATGACATTTAAAAAAGCAAAAAAATTAAAAATCACCCAAAATCATTTTGTTTTTTCTTTTTGTTTTATACAAAGAAGGGAATAAATTCAAATATTGAAAGCTAAATTTTGAAATATCAATAGACAATTTTTTTTGAGTTACAAGCCAGTCGACCATTTTGAGTTGGAAATATTTGGAACCAAAATTCTTTAAATTAAATTTTTTCTCTATCAAGGTTAAGAATGTTAAATTTTAGTTTAGTTTAGTTTTAGTTTAGCAGTTGGATTCGCGAGAGGGTCGGCTGGTAGTGGGCAGTTGGATGGGCAGTGCGACCTGCCACACAATCAAATGGCTCGCCGTTTCCTGTAAGTCGTCCGGCTCTGCACACGCAACACGCAAAAATCATACGACCGCCATTTTTGGATTCGAATTTGTTTCTTACTTATGAATTTTAAATTGATTGACTCCCCATTTCCCCCCAGGTTCTAATTTGGATTTGAAAAAAAAAATAAATTGCAAAAAGAAAAAATTCGTTACCTTGACGGAAATCGACGTAACCTTCTCCGCCGGACAAGACGAGCATCGACGTCGGACTCTGTGTTGACATAGTGGACGGTTGTTCGGACGACTGGGCAATTTCGCAAGAAGCGGCAGAGGCTCCACCTTGTCCTGAATTTAGAAAAAAAATTTGAAAGTTTCAATTTTGAACCAACAAATTTTGATAAATTTATTTTACCTGGAACAGCTACAAAGAACTTGACCGCATCTTTATGGCCGTGGAACGAAAGCTGCGCTTGGGCCATAGAACAGTAAGGAATGAAACTACCGGCCACCACTCGATCCCTCGGGTCACTGTCAAAAACATTTTTAATTAAAGATATGAAAGAAAATGAAAGTAAATGAATTTTACCTGTAGACAGAAGCACTGGAAGGAGGTTGTGATGTTGGCTCGTCATCGCCACCCATGGACGATGGAGCGTTAATAGCTGCCGATTGGTTGTGATTGAGCGATGATAAAATGTCTTTGATGACGACCGGTTTACCGCTGGCCCCGGAACTTTCCGATAGCGGAACGGAAATGATGACTCCGTTACCTGTGCCCATCCACAGCCGTTGAAGGCTAATCATCATCGACGTAATGCGGACGAATGAAAATCCCAACTTTCCGGTTCCTTTTTTGATAAGATTTTCAATAAACACAAAATTTCAATTCGAGTCGAATTCAATTAAATAAAATACCGAGCATTTTGGAAACGTAAGGTTCAACATCAACATCCTGAAGGTGACGGAAATCATGAGCATGGAAGAGTCGAATAGAAGAATCCAATCGGATAGAAATCCAGACTCCATCGCCAGCCCAGCACAACTGACGGATTTGACTTTCTTTACGCGGATGAGCTTCAAAGCAAGTCTATGAACCAAATAGAAATGAAATCAAGAGATCAACGGGGAAACTCTTTTTTCAAAAAATACCTCGACACGAAGAGATTCAGGATCGATAACGGCAATTTTGTTGCGGAAAGCAGCCCAGACGGTGGAATGAACTCTCGTCAGGCATCGAACGGCCACTGTGGGTGGAGCCAATTCTAAAAGCCAATAAGCCGACAAATCCCATTCTCCATCGGTGGCCGAACGGGCAAAAATAGCCACTTGGCCGTTGGCCAATGCGGCCAAAACTCTTCCACGAACGTGTCTAATTGAAAAGGGAAAATTTAAAATGTTTTTTGCTTTGAAAAATATTGAAATTGAAAGTTAAACTGACATGATGGCCAGAACGGCATCGGGTAATTTGATGACACGCAACGGTTTCTTCCAGTGCAGAACGGCTGAATGGATGTAAAGACGGCCGCATTGGCATCCTAACCAAACAGTGGCCAATGCAGTTGAAACCGGACCGAAATCTGAATTTTAAAAAATCAACATTTTAAATACATCCTGAAAAAAAAAATCGATTGAAATTGAAATACTTTCACTAGGTTCAGAAAGTCCATCTTTAATCACGTCACTCCAAGGAGGAATGTTCCACGTGTTACGGAACGTTCGGTTCCTGGAAGCAGGTTGCTCCGGTTCTGAAATGGCGGCCTCTCCTATTGTAAACCAATTTGTGCGGGAGTCAATATCATTAAATAAATAGCGTGCAACCCCAAATGCTCTCTGCTCGATGATACAACATTTACAATATTATAATTGTATACCTTCGACGGAAACCATCCGCTTAGACAAAGTGGGTTGAAAGACTGTCCGGGACACGCCCCACGGAAACGGTAAACAAACGGGGAGGAAGAAAAAGAAGCATGAAACGTAAACAAAACGGAAAACGTCACGAACCAGAAAAAAACGCAAAGCAGCAAACAAATGAAAAATAAAACAACAACAACAACAAAAAGGAATTGATTTTTGGTTTTTACCTTCGTCATTTTCCTTGGGATTATTATCAAACGGATCGGAGCCGGCCACGCTACAGCTGACGTAACGGATACTACCAATAATGGCGTCACCTTTCGATGAAGATCCATCGCCGTCGCTGCGCATCGATGTCGGTTCTTCGCCATCGACAATGTCGTCACAAACGTCACCGTCTTTACTTTCCACCGACGTTGGCGCAACCGATTCCGATGGAGGTCCAAAGTCGTTGTCTTTCACACCTGTACGGGACAAAAAAAATGTTTATTTAATTATTTAAAAAAAAAAACAATTGAATTTCACGTTTTTTAAAATACCGGCAACAGTGGCGATGCAGAGAACATTGGCGGCGTGAATGTCAAACGTCAAAATGACGTCACCGGGTCGATTTGAATCAATGACGTTCACCCGAGATTTACCAGTCGCCGAATTGATGATCCAAACTAAACTGGACAAGCGTCTCTCCCACATTTCGGCATCTTCACGTTCCCATTGACTCTCGGCTAATTCGGCCGCCAGAGTTTGAATGGCGTCCGATTTGTTGGCATCGTCTGACATTTCTCCTGCGCCATGCGATGATGGCGTTGGGGCGATATCACCCGGAAGTGGATTGTAGAAGACGCTGGATCCGACCATCGAGCCACCGTCTTTAGTCTGTCCACCAGTCAGATCGATTCCAGCAGCGCACCAGATCTTCATTCCAGGCTCTTGATCTTCTAATGGTCGACAGTAGACGGGCACTGGAACGCCGACTGTGGTCGATGCAATGTTGACACCTTTGGGAGGTGTGGCCGGAGGTGTTCCGGAAGCGATGGCTGTTGTAGCCGATCCTAGAACAGGTGGCACAGGTTGACGTGACGGTAAAGACCAGCCATAGGCTTGAAGACGTCCATCTTGACGACGGACGTGAGCTTTAACTCCTGGAGCATCCGGTCGATCACTGTTCAACACGTTATCTTTACGCCTGGATGGTCTGCCGGCAGGATCGGTACCAAAACGGACCGGTGAACCGGGACCAACTTTGCCGCTTTGAGCGTGAAACTGAAGCGACGGAACAGTTTGAGATTGCCTTAGTAGAGTAGTTGGATGGCCGGGTTCTCGTTCGTTGCTCGCATTGAATAAATTACTAAAACTAGAGAGCAACAAAATTATAAAAAGCTTCGTTTTAAATAAAAATAAGGACTTACAATTTCCAGACCGACTGTTTTTGACGTTTGTCCGTCTCTTCCTGTTGCCCTGCGGCTTTCTGGGCTCGCAACATTTCAGTCCAGCGAACCTAGAAATTTTCCTTGAATGTAAAATTTCCGTCCAATGAAATTTTAAAATAAAGAAAAAGTTACCGCTTCTTGGAGCTCCATCCATCGCTCCTTGTATTGATTACGTTCCATAAGTACACGGGCCATTTCAACGCGAGTGAATCGCTTTCGTTGCGACAGTGGCACATCCTCTTCTTCTTCCGATTTGGCCGCTTTGCGAGCGTTTTCAATCTCTTCCCGCAGAGCCTTCACCTCGGCTTCCAATTCGTCCGTCCGCAATCTCAAACGGGTTCGCATCGATTGCAACGATCGGATTTCATCACGAAGGATTTCTTGCTCGCTGGAAAAAAAATTGAAAAAATTTGAATGAAATTCGGGTCACTCTAATTAAAGAAAGAGTATGTTTTACCTTGAGAGTTCGTCGACTTTGGCTATCAGATCATCCTTGACAATATTGAGCGCGTTCCTACGGGAATGATGACACAAATGGCGAACAGTTTCAATTTTAGCAATTCAAATTTGAATTTGTTAATGAGGGGGGAACTCACTTGGTTGCCAAAAGCTCGTTGTTTTCTGAAATGAGGTTCTCCACTTCTTTGCCCATGCCATAAAAATTATCCGTGACTAAAAATAGCGCAAAAAACATTAAGTCAGAAATAGACACATTTTCAAATGTCAATGGATACTTGGACTTTAATCAAAATAAATCGAACAAAGCTAAAATAAAAAAATCACTAAAAAAAATCAGCGGATTGCAAAAGATAACAAAGTAAGTGTAAACAGCGTTGGAAAAATGGCGTGCAAAAATCATAAAAATACGATAAGAGAAAGAAGTGAAAAATGAAAAAAAGCAACTCCTTTTTACCTTTCTTCCTTCTAACATCCACATCCTCAACGTGATCTTCCAATTCCGGCTCGGAATCTTTTGTATCATTTATATATTTTTTTTTTAAATACATGTGTGTGTGCGATGTGTGGTGTGTTTCCCAGAGTGACAAGAGGACAGCAAACAATCAAATAGAGAGAGAGATGAAAAGAAAAAAGAGAATGTTTTTTTTTTTTTGGCGTGTGGTGTGCAACCAATCAAAATACGGAAATAATAATAACAGTTTGCTAATAATTGGAAAAACCCAGAAACAAAAAGAGGAAATTTCATTTTTTTTTTCCATCGAGAATCACCGTGAGAAATGAATAAACCAGTGACCGAAGAAAGGGAACAATGTAAAAAAGAGAAAATAATAATAATACCTGACGAAGCAAACTCGCCCGGATGGACCCAGTTACCTGACGAAACGGAAACACGTCGTCAACGATAATGAAATTGTCGAATGACGAAAATTTTTTGAAATAATAATACCCGTAATTTCACTAGAATCTTCCAGGATTGACGACTCTTGAAAACTAAGCTCTTGATAGAGCGTGTTACTCGATCGCTCCTCCCTGTACACAACAAGGAAATCATTTTAAAACAACAATAAACATAAAAACAAATGGAATGGTGTGTCATTACTTTCGTTTCAGACTTTTGCCCTCGTGATGAGGACTAGAAATGGCTTCGTCGAATTTCTTGAGCACGTTAGAATTCTTCTTCTCGGATGGCGATGACCAAACATCTCCTTGATACAAAAACAATTTCATAAGGAAATGTCACAAGGAAAAAAGGATAAATGAACAATTTACTCTGATCCATAGTTCCGTTCTGTTCGAATCCAGAAACATCGCCAGACATTTCCAATTCGGAATGCATGTCCATTTCGGATTGAAGGGCATTCGGTTGAGAAAGCGAAGATGGTGTAGTGTTGATGCTACTGGCCAAATCAGCCACTGGATTGGAAAAGAACTTTGAATTGCCAGGAGTCAAGACAGCATTTTCCAGTGAGGTGAAACCAAAAGACAATGGCCCTGTAGATCTTTTATTGGGGAATATAAATTTCAGTCAAAATTTACATTTTTTAAATATGTATAGAAATGGATTGATACCTGATTATTTGATGAGGAGGAGTCAGATTAACGTTTAGATTCCACGATTGCATGCCTGAATGTCTGGATGAGAGTCCAGCACCTTCTAGACGATCAGTCCCTAATAGACCTCTCGTTCTTTCCACATGATCCATGTGGACTTTTAGCAATTCGGTGTATCTGTCATGAACTTTTGTAAATTCTTTCCTCATTTCATTTTCCTTCTCTTCCAGGCGAAACACTGTGGTAAAAACAACATGAATATAGGTTTAAGAGATCAAACATGTTTTTAAACTGATTTGAATAATACCATGGTCAGTGGCGTTCTTGGATTTGAGTTCCAACATCCTAACGATAGATTCTAGACTCTCTACTTTGGCTTGCAAACCTTTGTTTTCTTCTTCAGTCACATCTTCCAACTCAAGAAGTTTCTGTACAAAAAAGAGTTTATTCATTATTAATCATAGAATATCAAGAAGGGAGACAACTTACAGAGTCTGTGGTTCTACGCAATTGCTTTTCTCTCTCATACTGAGTCACCAACTGTTCATTATCTTCCCTAAGAAGTTCTAGCTCAACTTCATGTTCCTGATTAGCTGTATAGGCCAGATCCAGACATTCCAACATGTTGACAATGTTGGGCATAAGATCCTGTAAGATAACCACAACATTAAGGTCAACCATTTTTCAAGAGTGGACAATTGATTCAGCTTGATTGTTTACCTTGACTACATCTTCGTCATACTTTTGTATCATACGCTGAAATTCCTGGTAAATGTTTCTGGCCAAAGTCTGAACTCTTTCAGACATGACGCTTTGCGAGTCTTCCGAGCCGTAAAGAGTCTCGCCCTCCATTTTTTTAGGCTCACGTTCTAATCGTGATTATGCAATGGGGATAATATATCCGTTAAAAAAAAAACACACATATGCACACACACAATCGAGGAAAGTGTGAACACTCTCAACTCATCTCGCTATAGCTGGAATCCTGTAAAACACACACATTAGAGCAACACACGGAGAAGTGAAAGCAGCGTATTGAAATCCTAAACAACACACGGAGAAAACTTTTAAGCGTTCATTGACATTATGACTCGTACCAACACATACAGCGAAATAAAAAAAGTCCTTTTTTTCATGGACTTGTGCGTCTTCTGCTGCTTCGTCAGCTGAGTCCGAAGGGCGTGTAGGGTATCTAAAATGCAGAAAGTAAAACGCGGAAAAAGAAGAAAGTAAAACGTGGAACGCAAATTTCAAAGAGTATAGACATAGAGTTACTAGGTACATTTTTTTAATATTGACTATAAATGCGGATGCGATGAATTTAATGTAATTAATTAGATAGATTATTCGCACTGCAATTGACGTTTGGCGTTTTAGCTGTCCCGTCTTTTAGTAAATACATATCCGCAAATTAGAAAGTGGCGACGTGTGAGAAAACAATAACCAACAGAGGATAACAAATGTGGGTAAAAGAAACACTGCTGCCCCCCACACCCTATCATATGCTCTGTTGGACTTGCGCTGGTCTATTCGTCAGCAGTCCAAGCAACCGAAATAATCCCAGAAGAGGGTTGTGGATATACATTCAAGCTAATGTCTATATAAGGAGTTGTTGTTGTAGCTTCTCGATCCGTGTGTAAGATTATACACGTGAGGTATTAGCCCTCGTTGTTGTTGTTCGTGCTCAATGTAGTAAAAAGGCAAAGAAAAGACAGGAAACGAGGATTACCTTACACATTCTTTGTATTAAACGTTAGAAACAGCAAATACAGTATGAGATAAATATTAGTTACGACCAAACGAAGGTGAATACATTAATCCATTTCTGGCGAAACATTTGTCGTAAATGTGTCGATTAAAGTCGGTGCAGACACGACAGGATTTTCCGGTCACGTTTGTCTTGACCGTAAACTTACTGAAGGTGTTCTCCATTTTGAGGAAGATGTTGTTCAATTCTTGAGGTCTCCAGTAATTGTAAATGATTTCAGGTAGCCAACCTCTCATTTGTGTAAATTCACGATCCTGGAAATAAGATTTATCGACGGCCGCTTCCGTTTGCCGTTCCACAATCAAATGGTTGGACATGACGCATTTGATGTATTCGTAGCGATCCTGACAGAAACTGCACGTCGTGCCGTGAGCCGTGTTAACAGGTAAAGTAGCGCTGTTATTGCACCTGTGGACGAATCCCGCCAACGCCCACGGCTCAATCGATTCATCCAGTAGAGTCGTGACGACAATGAGCCGAGATTTCGACAGCGGCGGGTACATATTGAGCCATTCCGAAACTGTTTTCGTGTCCCGGATGCTGTTGAGAAACACTTGAATGGGCGGCGGTGCTGATCGTAGAGTCGGGCACTTTGGAGGAACTCGGCACGTTCCACTAGGACACGGTGGAGCTTCCAGACAAGGTTCCCTCCTCGGAGCAGGTGTAGTGAAACAGGAAGGTGTCGATGAAGGGACGCATGGCAGTTCTTTGCAGGTGATGACTGGACAAGGAGCTACCGTCGGACAAAACTGTTTAGAAGTGGCTATTCCTTTGACATCTTCATTATTAGATGCGGCACCACCAGCCCGCCATCCGTAAACCGCATACACTGTTCCGCCAGAAATGGTTACCAAGGCGACGTAGATCAGGAAGACAAATAATCCAATTTCCATTTTACTAATCGGTTTCGTTTCTTCCATGCTGTTATTATTAGCCAATGGAGCCTGATGACGGAAAGGGTTGTTGTTATGATTAGCCATTGTTCGATTGGTTAGTATGGCTGCATGGTAACAGACAAGGGGCCTTATATAGACTTCTTGGGTGACGAAGGACAGTTTATGACGTCACTGTTTTCTAGTTGTGATTGATGAATTATTGAAACAAGTTGTTGTTAATACTTTTCTCCGTGTTTTTACCCGTAATGTTCGATCAATATTAATGGTATTAACCAGTCAGTTATTGATTTAGAACTAATACTTTTCGTTGTAAGGACTCCCTGAGATTACACGGCCTATACAGGCTCTAGCGATATTGGCAGGTGTCGGGTTTCGCCAGGTTTCGCAGTCTTTTAATTTGTATCAGTATTTACTGCCGCCAGAGGTAAAAAAACAAAAACAAATAGATAATCAAAATTGACAACACTGCATCATAGTCTATGAAGAAACACGTTTTATCTCAAAAATCAACAGTCTTCAAAATTCAGTCTGCTACTATACCTACACTCAGTACTCACTATAAAGCTGATGTAAATTGATATTAAATTTTTAACTATCTTCCCCACTAATTTTTGCCTGGAGATATTTTAAGGTAGATTCTCTACATTCTTCTTTATTATTATCCTGTGTTGATTTGCCATGGATGATGCACTAAAATCATTTTTTGAACACTTTGTTTTCTCTGCTGAGGCATGATTCCATTTTATTCAATATTTGTTTTCAGCAATTCAATTTCTTCTTAGCCGTAAAAGCGAACGCGGGTCGAGAATGCCGAGAATATGTACAGAGTGCAAACAATCTAATTTCTACAGTGTAGATGGACAGTATGTCTGTTCCGAATGCCACACTTGTGTTGCCGTAAGCTTTACATTTTCACATGTTGATTTCATAATATAAAAAAAAGATTTCTTAAAATCTTTTTGTTTTAGGACTATGTTGAAACTGTTTACGATGAGTTTCAGGGACCGAGCCAAGGTAGAAGCAACAAAACAGCTGTTGGCAAAAAGATGAACTCGAGGAAAAAAGATGATTTGGAACTAAAGAACAGTATTGACAAAAATTAATCCATATTTTTTTAACAATTTACTATAAATGTTTTCTGTCTTTCCTGTAGAGCTCATTCTATCTTGGGATCTATATGATGGCTTCAATTTTATTCTTGTCAAGATGACAGATGCATTGATCAAGTGTGGCGCTGATCCTGAGATCAAATCCACTGTGCACAAGCTGTGGGCTTCCTATCTTAGCAAAATGGAAATTGCTTTTTTTGATGATCCTGCAGCATCACAAAATGGAGAGGCTGCAGCAGATGAGCAACCAGATGAACAACCTTCAATCATTCCAGCTTGGTTTTCTCAAAATCCCGAGGAGCAGCAAGATTCTCCAATCGAAAGTGATTACCAACAACCCAGGAAACCGGCACTTTTTGCTCCTAAAAAAATGTAAGTCACCTTCCTTTTAGAATTTGTCTACAAGTACTAAATTCCATTTTTATACACCACTTTAGTCCGAAGAGGAAATCCGGCGCAAAAAATCGCATCAATCAAATGAAGGCTTTACTTAACGCTGCTGATGCAGATTTATCGATAGTAGAAAGACGGAGGAAACAGCGAAAGATAAAAGTATGTCGTACATTAATAATCGTCTTTTTACATATTGAAATGAATTGTAATAGTGTACTTTTTAGAGTAATTTTATCAAGACTGCAGTGAGCGGAGGAGAGAATGATGTGTCAAAGTCGGAAGCTTCAGGCACTTCAGCAGATGAGACTATCGAGGAAAAGTGAGTGACTACTAGACATGTTTTTGTGTTTCAACTAAATTTTGAGATTCTTTTTTTTTTTGTTCTTTCAGGCCACTACCTCGTCTTCAAACTAGAGAGAAAAATGATTTAGAAATTATGAAGAAAACTACAGAGCTAGGATCGGAATACATGACGTTGCAGAAGTTGTTATCATTCCTACACGCTGCATTGCTCATGACGGGCCATCTCATTACTTATGGCGATTTGACGAGGTATAAAAAAAAATATTTGTTCTCATCATTTTTTATATATTAATGTTTGTATGTTCCTCAAGGTGGGTTCGAGAAGGTTTCATTCCCTTTTACGGAGCTCATCAACTGTTGCCAGAAACTATGCCTCTTACTCGATCAGATGCGCAAGTGTTGGGTCTGATAACAGCCAAAGCTAATGGTGCTCCCTGTTCTGTTTATTTTCGTCAGAGTACAGCCCGTATTCTTCATATGCTAGGTTATGAGACCATCCCAAAGCCACCTGCGTATGTGGTGGCGTCTAAAATCATTGTCGATCTTCAGTTACCAAGTAAGTCGTCGTCTACTAACGCATTCCAATCGAAAAAACTGAAATTGTATATTCAACTTTGATTTATTAGATGAGCTAGAAATCTATGTGAGGACGATGGACAGAATAATCAATAAGGGAATCGACGATAAAGCATGGACAAAGATGGATGTTGGAAGTGTAATTAAAAGTGAAAGTTTGTACGCTGGATCTTTGGTAATGCGAAATAATTGGGAATAATTTTGAAGCCAAAAAAATTGATTTTTTTTTTTGTCTTATTTTTTTCAGGTCCTTGCTTCTGTGAAGTTAATATTTGGATTGGACGGCATTACGGAAGATAAAATTTCTGATTTTGCCGAGCAAGCGAACAACTTATTGAAATTAAAACCATCGTCGAGCTTTGCTCGGAGAAAAGGTTCTGAGAATGTCCTGCCCAAACAATCCTCTATGGGCGTGAAAACTCTGTTTGTCTGGAAAGATTGGGTTCGATTCATTGAATACCGACGTTTCGCAATGGAGCGTAATCACGTTCCTACAGCCATCCGCAAAGGACTCGTCAAGAAAATGGATCCCGACTACGTTCTGCGATTTGCTCAAAATGAAGGCTATTATCATTGTCACCGTCCTGCAGATGGATTGCAAGCTTTTGACAAGTCCATTTTGGAAATTTTGGAAAGAGCTAAAACATGTTTTCCTTCACCGCCCGGGCCACCAAAGAGAATACCAACATTTAAACCGTCGATGTTTGGCATGCATGGATTGGCCGAGCAGCTTTTGGAATTCGACAGCCTTAAATATGGACAGCTGAAACAAAAATTTTCCACATCATCTTTAGTCTTTTCCTGGAAGCTCCCACAGTTGGCAGGTGCTCTGAAAAAGGCGAACCCTCCGCATCGCATCAATGTTAACAAAGGCTCAGCCAAAAAAGAAATGAAACTTACAATGCCTTTCGTGAGTAACCGTAATGATCTTTCAAGAAAGAACTTTCAAGGGCTGGATCGTTACGCTTTTCAAATCATCAAAGTCGAGTCGAAAATAATTCCCGCTCTACCCGACGATGACGATAAAGTTGACGAGAGTGAACCTAGCCTGCTTTTATACGATCCATCTTCTAGCTACTGGATAGCATCCATGATCGGCTTGAACATTACGTTGAGGGATTGGAATTTGTTTTCGGCCGCATTGCCGCCGACCTTTCTATGGATGCTCAATCTCATCTGCGAGAGCATTGAAGAACAACCTAGGGACTTTTATGAAGTGTTTTCTAAAGTGGAAGCCATTGTCTTTCTTCACCATGGAAAAGTAAAGCGCAGCCTATCAAACAAAGAGGATATTATGAAGCGCATTAGGACGGCATTGCGAGCAGAATTCTGAAACATTATTGTTGGAAGTGAATGATTCGCAACTTATTATTGCGCCATCTCCTTGTATTGCATTGTACCCAGACTTTTGAGAAAATTTTTGTTAAACGTAAAACTATTCCGAGGAAATTGATTGTACCCGATTGGAGCTTATTTGATCTTTAGGGACAAGGAAATACATGTTTTGAGAAATGTTTCAAGTTCCTGTTAAATTAATTTATTTGTTCAAGCTTTCGTTTGTTGTTGGCAAATACTACATTGCGATCGAACCTAGCCTATCTTTAAATCCTGTCAAATTAGATTGATTACAAACATCTTCAGATGTTACATTCGCTGACACCATTTGAGGTGACGGGAAGGAAAGGTTTTTCTCGTGAAAATACTCCACCCACACTTGCATGCATGTAAACGAGGACATAGAGGAGGCGGATTACGAATTGAAAGAAAAGGGTGAAAAAGAGGAAGGGTTTAGAAAATTCGAGCAGCCATCATGGATATTTTCCCTATTTCTAAAAATGTAACAGAGATGTAACTACATACGGATCGTGAATGACACGAAGTGAAAATGACTTGGGAGCTTCAAAGGCAACTGATGATTAAATAATTGGTTTGTATTACTTAGAAAACTTGGTTTTGACTTATCAAAATTTGAAATTCGTTTCATCAGTTTACAAAGCGCTTGAAAATGTAAGATTATAAACAAGAGACCAAGTTTCTTTCCATCAAACCGGATATGATGAGCAATAGTAAGTTGGCAGATTACCCCCTAAGTCTTTTTGGAAAAAAGAAAACAAAAACGTGCAGACTAACTTGCATGGGGTGACTAGTAACAAATGGCGATGGGATTGAAAACTGCTGTTTCTTCCGTCGTAGAGGAACGGAAGAGGATCACCTTGAAATGTTGTCATCCATGTGTCTAGTGTTCTGTAACGATTAAAAAACAATTGAAAATCAGTAAACGAGCATCTCAAAACAATCAGTCAACAAAGGAAAACTCACCTATTTCTCATAAATGTTTATTCCTTTCCAATTGATCGATTTACTTTGACGACACGGAAGACGAACGCAATCGAATGCAGTGAAAGCACAAGAGGAAACACGATTCAGTTGACACTATAAGCACAGACCATCCGCACTGCACCCACGTCCCGGCAATGTTGGATACGATCCACGCAGCTTTCTTTCGTGATGTTCATCTTGAAATGTTGTAGAAAACTTTAGCCAAAAAGGAACAGGATCCAGCAGCCAGGAGAGAGTCTAATAAGGTGAGCCAAAGCGGCAAGAAGCTACCGGACTGCACGGACATTGGGTGGAGGATTCTTGTAACGACGTAAGTTTGAGAAGGTCCAAGTAGGCGTTACGCAAGAATGTTGCCTAACAATACACCAAAAACAAAATATTACAAAGTGCTTTACTTAATATAGGAAACAAACAATCAATTGACTGAAGTATATCAGGTTGATGGAGCAGAAACTTAATAATACCTTGCTCAATTACGTGATCTCGTGGCTCTGGCTCGTCACCAGCATAAACATCATGTTCGACCATAACTGGATGAGGTGAGCCCAATAAAGAAGTAAATCCAGCCACAGCTCTAGCACTCACAACAGCTTTGGTCTGGTCACACATGCCTGATGCAATGTTGGTGAGAGCCCATGGGATGAGGGCTAGATATACACAAAAACATGGTTAGCAACAAATTGGGCAAGCAATCAAACATTTGACTTACTTGCTGACACAACTGAGGAACTCCACCAGCTTTGGCACAACATTTGCATTGATGAGGATGTCCATGAATTGATAATGTTCTCAAATGCAATGATTTCCTGATTTTCAGCTCCACCATTGATACCTGCCATTTAAAAAATAACCAGGGGTGTTAAAGACCACTTATATGCCAAACAAAAAACTCGTAACATTGGCAATATCATGAATAGCTAGCTATACAGTATGTTGGCTGCCGCCACAGGATTCTGTTCTGGTGAAGTTCATCATCCTCTTCAAGGTTATGTGGCTATAAGACGATTCTTCTTCTTGGCTTTATAGGAGTTCAACAATCACCTAAGTACGTCTCCTCCTCCTTTCCTGAAAATTGATAATCAAAATTGAACCTGAGATACTACTTCAGAAACTTATAATGTAACTACCTTAACATCTCCGTCTTTGTTCTTGAAGTCCTTCAATTGGCTGGGATTTGCTTCAGTTGTCATAATGACAAGTTTCTAGTTCAAGCAATTAGTAAAGAAAGCAAAATAATCAAAGCTAAGGAAAAATCTGCAAAAATGTCATCAGAAATTTGAAAGACTTTGACAACTGAGAATGAGGCAACAAAGATGGGAAAATTCCCGCGCCACGTGCTAAACTTGCCAGGCAATGAAAGTGGTTAATTCGTTGATGACTCATTCTCAATTATTATAGCCAATGAGACATTTAAACAAAAAACTGTGTCATTGTAAAATGCTAAAATATTACCTCTTTCCTGATGGCTGAAAATAAATCCACACAGCAGCACACAGAGTCTAGTCCTAGTCCAGCACAGCCCAAACCGCCCAGGCCAAGACGAAGACGAACTGAATTAAAAAAATGAAATTTAAATTTCAATCGTCTTCACTCTTCAACCGTTGCCAAGTCATTAGACGGAATTTCAAATTTCTCAACAAAAATTTAACAAATTATATATGAAATTAATCAATTGATTACACAACTTTGCTGTCCCTACTAATTTTTTTTGCAATTTGCTCGTTCATTTTTTAAAGTGATTCGTTACTCGCGTGCTGTTTTTAACTCTTTTTCAAAGTTACCCAATTCTTGTCATTTTGCTGAGACGCTAATGCTCGACACATTGGAGACGTTTGTTCTTGTGAAATTCCGAGAAATCGTCGAATTCTCTTCGTCAGTTCTTGCAGTGTTCGAAACGTTCCAAGTCATTGCGCCTTTTATGCGTAGACCACTGCAGTCAGTCAGTTCCATTCACTCGTGTGATTTTGATTTTTATTATTGTTCGCCATGGCAAATGAGTCCAACAAGCCGGATAACTGGTGCCACACCAAATATGAATTAATAAAATTGTATTTCGAGTGGAAGATTCAAATACCGTTTCATGAACAAGTTCCAATTTGGAACTCGATGGAATCGTCTCGTTTCTCGGCGAAAGAAACTCCTTCGCTGGATTGGTTCCTCTTTTTTGTAACTGAGTGTTCTCCAATTGGTCCCGATGACATTATTTCAATTCGCCTAAGTCCAACTAAAGAACGTGAAAAAGCTGACGCCGGCGTGACTGATGTTAATGTCAAGTTGGGAATTATTCAAAATAGCAATGAAAAAATATATTTTTCGGACTCGGAGAATGGTAACAAAAATTGCTTTTCTTTAGATTGGTACGAATTGAGTGATTGGATCGTTGATGACTCACTCACCGTCTTCTGTGAAATCGATCAATTTCATAAAGAAACTTTGGCAAGTAACTCATTGGGAACTACACGAGCACCCGTTGTTGAATCATTTCTTGGCGGCGATCAATTATTCCGCAATCAATTGGAAACATTTTATGAGAAAATGATGTTGAGTGATGTTTATTTTGATGTTGGCGATCGCGAATTTAAAGCTCACAAAAGCATTTTGGCTTTGAGAAGTCCAGTGTTTGCTGCCATGTTCGAACATCCGACCAAGGAGAAGATAACTAATCGCGTTGTTATCGAAGACATTGAACCGGACGTGTTTCAAGAGCTCCTGCGATTTATTTACACTGGACGTTTGAGTTTATCGACGATGAACGTGATGGCGACTGAACTTTTGTCCGCAGCCAATAAATATCTACTGGATCAATTGAAAATCGAGTGTGAAAATCATATGATTTACCGCATGTCTGCTGATAATTGTTTGGAGATACTTTTGCTTCAAGATAAGAATCATCCGTCGTATTATCTGCGCAAGGAAGCGGCCAAGTTCTTCCGGTCCCGTCCAGACAAGGTGATGGCCACCGATAGATGGAAGGAGGAGAAAGAGAAGAATCCAATTTTGTTGTGCGACATTCAGGAATTTGTATTCCGCTCTGACCTCAAACAAGAAAACGTCTCGTAACTATATGTCAAATTAATCTGTTTGAATGTATAGATTCATTCATGTGCCCGAAATAGAAATGTCTGTTTACTTTCAACTTTTTAATTGTATATTGATTATTTATAAGGGGATCGGTAGTGTATGGTCTGCCAAAGTCGTAACATTTGGTGACGCAGACTTCAATCAATTGAATTGATTAATCAACTCATCATTTCCCCATTGACCTAGAAGAATCATAATTGGAATAGATATCACGACAGATTATGTAACGATCTTTCGGTCAATCGTGACTGATGTTTTCGCTAGTCTTCAACCGTAAAGATGGAGAGGAAATGTCGATCGAAGACTGTGCATTATTGGATACGAACAGCACTTAGTACAAAAGAGAAAACAGTTCTTGAATTAGTTAAATTTGATTTCTTATTAGTGTGGATAGAATCAACATTAACACGGTAAATAAGCGACTTGGTGGATTTTTATAAGAACATTTGTGATGTTTGTTTTTTTTTGTGGGCGGTTCGTTTGAAGAATCCGCGGGTCCTTGACAAAAGACGTCATGTTATGATCCGAGCAGGATCGAAACTACGTTATTGTGAATGGAAAACGAAAGATGTCAGATGTCTTTTTTGTCTGAAAAATGACAGATGACAGTACATATAGGCTGATCATAAAAATTTCTTAGTTTATGTCAAAGAAATCAGACAACTGACAGAATAAAGAAGTCAGCCAACCTTTGAACTACATTTAAAATTGAATTGACTCACGGGACTATGGAAAAGTATGTATTAAGCTACTTGAAAAAGTACGTTAAAGTAAAATAATGTACATAAGTAGAGGTTATACAAGCACGCAAATTTGTCAGACAAACATGCAATAATATATTTCAATTTTCGTCGTCGTCAGCGGACACAGAAACTACAGCGTTTCAAATACATCATCGGTGCGCTGATATGTATGTTGTTTTTAAAACTAGCGTAGTTTTTGAATTGGGCGAAAGATAGCATCCAACAGGAACCAAAGTGTTTCATTAAAATTTTCAAGTTGCCTTTGCGATTGAATGACTTTTGGGTGTTTTCCTGATTCTTGGCATCGGAGTTATTGGGATGTGGCGACGCTAACGTTTCTCGTCAAGAACAAGATATCAACAAATGATGACAAAAAATAATTCAAATTTTTTTATGGATTTTCAGGATCGACGTCATAGTTCAAATCTCTTTTCATTAAAAGATTTAAAAGGGGGATCGGTATAGTGTATGGTCTGCCACAGTCGTAACATTATTTGGTGCCGCAAACTTCAATCCAATCGATTGACTGAAAAATGTGAGGTATTATTAATAACGCGTTATTATTATTAAATATAGGGATTATTTATATAGGGACTGTGCTGTACTTTCTCATAGAAATCAAAACAAGGGATTTTGAAATATAGAATGTCGTTGCCAGAAAATTTCACCAACATCACATTCATTCACAGTGAGCACGTGCGTGTTTCAGATATTGATGAGAATTTTTATTTGATATTATTGTTTACAAATTTAATAGCGTATCACAGCAGCTGGCAATTGCTTGCACGAACGCACGAACGAAACGCGTATATACGCCGTACAGCATTTTATTTAATGTGACGAACATTTCCTTTGAAAATTTAACCGTCAATGGCATTTTCGATATTCTGCTGGGATAGTTTCACTGTTTGTATTTAGTTAAATAGCAGGTACAGTTGCGAATACAAAGCCACAATACCCAAGTTGTTGTTAAGGAGCACAGCTAACTAACCAACTCTCTGTCAAGTTCCATTTCTGTTGAATCAACTAATACACGCCGCTAAATAAAGGTAATAAATTGAAACCCAAACGTTAAAGATAAAAATACAGCATTTGAAAAATGTTTTTATAAATTGAATGAATCGTCCGCTCAATCGAGAAGATGCAGGGAATTATTTGTTGTCTAGCATTGTTAGTCATTTTGGTAAATTATTACCTGAATGTAGCTGCTGCTTCTGATTCAGTCTCAACAACTTACGGTGCTCATAAGAAAATGTTTGGCCAACTAAACGGTGCCCATTTGAAATTCGTGGCCGTTCACGTAAATATATGATGTACATTTGTTAACCGTTTCTAATTTTGATAATGAGCTATTGTAACGTTATAAATCAGCTTCCACCTACTGTGAGCATGTTGAGCACGGGACAAGACGGAAACTACACACTAACTGGAAGTAACATACTATTTATCGAATTGTTGGCAGCGAAGCTCAACTTCACGTAATATTTGTTTCATTATATCTCCGATGCGATTTTCAAATTTTTATTTGAATAATGCGTTGTATTTTACAACATAATAGGTTCACTTATTATTATGTTCCCAACAACATGACAACAGTGAAATATGGAAACATGAGCGACTTTGCAATTCTCATGAATCTTATCGCGCATAAGGTGAGCGAAATAATATTTCTTTTATATGTAGAACGAAAATCAAATTATTTTTATGAATTACATACTTGAATAATAATGCGTTATATATTAGGAAGTCGATGGATCAGTTGTGGCTGGCATTGTTACACCGGAGAGGGCAAGAATCATGGATTATACATATTACATAATCTCGGAGCCAAACGCCATTGTGGTACCTCGACGAGGAGAAGAGCCCCGGTTACTCGCCTTCATTCGGCCGTTTCAACAATCGGTAGGCACAACACTAAATACATTTGAAAATGAAACCTTGTCCTTAAACGGGTCTTTATAAATAATTCACCCATTTTAATGTACAGGTGTGGTTGTTCATCTTTTTCTCCATGTTGGTGGTTGTGTTCTTGTTGACTCTCTTAACAGCGATTCATTATCGATTAGTGAGATCAAACAAATCCGACACAACGACACCCATCAGCAGTCAATTTCCCATTTGGCAAACTGCGAGTAATTACGCAATGTACGTCATTAACACCATCACGAACCAAGGCAATTCAAATTCAAAGCTCAAACTAATAATAATATCATCCATTTATTATATAGTTTTGTCGTTTTCACGGGACAGGGAACACCGTTCCAGGTTCACGCTTCAATTTCCAGATAATTATTGGAGCTTGGTTATTGGCAGCCATGGTCCTGGTGAACTGCTATTCAGGAACTGTCGTTTCTTATCTAACTGCGCCCAGAATGATACCATCCATCAATAATTTGGAAGATTTAGCCGCTAGCGAAGATGTTGGTGTACTTGTGTTAGATAATAACGTCATTGGACAACAAATTATGGTTATTAAGATTAGATATCTTGTGATTGTACACTGATTTAAAAAAAGATATATTCTTTCTATTTATTGTGTCAAATTTATTGGACAGGACGCTCAATCGGGAACGCTAAAGATTCTGGGTGACCAAGTTCGTCGCCATCCTGATCGCATATTGAACAACATGCAGAAAACAAGTACTCTTTTGGAAACTGGGAATTACGCTCTTCCTTTTGTGAGTATATATCGTAAAGATAATCCCCTAATCAATTGACGGCATATCACTTTAAAAATTGGGTTGGGAACAAATGATATTGTTATCATATGAAAGGACGACAATTAAAAATGTCCCGGTCTTTCCCCTTTTCAGTTTCAAACATTTTGCGACGATTTTGTTGCCAGAGCTTTCAAGAAGGAAGGCAAATGTCGTTTCAAAACAACCGACCCAATAACCATGGATGGATATTGGTATTTGCCCTTGCAAAAAAACAGCAAATTTACATTGGAATTTTACTTGGTGTAGGTTATGTTTCATTTTTGATCTTATTTTACACATTCACAGCACGTTATTAATGATTACATTTAATAGTCAGATGAAAATTTGGGAGACGGGACTCCCTAATTACTGGAAGAAAATCAGCATCCATCAGGCACCAAAATGTTTCAGCAATAGACGACCGGAAGCCGCCAAGAAAATGCCCATCAGATTAAACGACCTGTTCGGTGCTTTCCTTATTTTAGGTTTAGGACTCGGATTGGCTACACTCACCTTTTTCATAGAAAATATTATCATGTTCTATTATAACCATAACGTATAGTAGAGTTGATTATATTGAACACACTTAGTCAAAGTTTAATAGTAACTACTAAACCATTATTGCGTCATTTAGATTTTACATTATCTGTTCTGTTTGATTTGATTATTTATAAGGGGATCGGTAGTGTATGGTCTGCCCAAGTCGTAACATTTGGTGACGCAAACTTCAATCAAAATGAATTGATTAATCAACTCATCATTTCCCCATTGACCTAGAAGAATCATAATTGGAATAGATATCACGACAGATTATGTAACGATCTTTCGGTCAATCGTGACTGATGTTTTCGCTAGTCTTCAACCGTAAAGATGGAGAGAAAATGTCGATCGAAGACTGTGCATTATCGTATGCGAACCGCACTTAGTAGATAAGAGATAACAGTTCTTGAATTAGTTGAATTTGATTTCTTATTAGCGTGAATAGCTGAATCAACATAAATACGGTAAATACACGACTTGCTGGTGGTCCCATTCATTTTATAAGAAAATTTGGATGTTTTTGTTTTTTTTGTGGGCGGTTTGTTTGAAGAATCCGCGGGTCCTTTGTCCTGTTGGAGCCTGGAGTTACGGGACGTTTTCTGTCTGTTCGTTATTGTCGTTGAATTCATGTAAAATTTACCAGAACAACTAGAGCCGACATACAAAGGCGTCATGTTATTATGATACGAGTAGAATCCAAGCTAGGTTATTGTGAACGGAAGTCGATACGCTATATTGAGGGTCATAGCTCCGAGTTATATCGTTCGAAAAATGTCAGATGAAAGTACACACACATAGTCCGATCAACACAATTTCTTAGTTTATGTCAAAGAAATCAGACAATTGACAGCCAGAACCGTCAGTCAGCCAATAACCTTTGAACTACATTTAAAATTGAATTGACTCACGGGACTACGTTACACTTGCGAATGCAAAGCCATTGCCAAAGTTGTTGTTACCGAGAACAGTGAAGTACTATACGACTCGCCGTCAAGCGAAAGTTTCTTTTCTGTCTATAAACTATACACGTTAAAGGTAAATACAGAGAACCGTCAGTCAGCCAATTACCTTTGAACTACATTTAAAATTAAATTGACTCACGCGCGGGACTACGGTTACGGTTACACTTGCGAATGCAAAGCCAGTGCCGATGTTGTTGTTACCGAGAACAGTGAAGTACTATACGACTCGCTGTCATTCGACATTTTCTTTTCTGTCTATAAACTACACACGTTAAAGGTAAATGACAACTCAACTGCATGAAATAGATACAAATAATTAATTTGTAAAAATGTTTCTATAAATTGAACGAAAAATTTTAATCGAGAAGATGCAGGCAATAATTTATTGTCTGGCATTGATCATCCCATTAAATTTCTACCAGAATGCAGCTGCTGCTGATTCGTTCCCAACAATTCACGGTGCTAATGAGAAATTGATTGGCCAACTAAACGGTGCCCATTTGAAATTCGCGGTCGCTAACGTAAATATGAACATTATTGTTTATAGTTTCTACTAGATGAGCTGTAGCTTAAAATGTTATACCAAAAAAGGTCCCACCCATTGTGAACATGTTGAGCACGGGACAAGACGGAAACTACACTCTAACTGGAAGTGGCATACTATTTATCGAATTGTTGGCAGCGAAGCTCAACTTCACGTACATTTTTAAAATTTGGTTTCATTCTAACTCCCATGTGATTTTAAAATTTTTATCTGAATATGAGTCGTTGTATTCTACAACATAATAGGTTCACTTATTATTATGTTCCCAACAACATGACTAAAGTGAAATATGGAAACATGAGTGACTTTGCAATTCTCATCAGTCTTCTTGCGCATAAGGTGAGCAAAATAACATTTCTTTTATATAGAACGAAAATCAAATTATTTGTATGAATTACATACTTGAATAATAATGCGTTATATATTAGGAAGTCGATGGATCAGTTGTGGCTGGCATTGTTACACCGGAGAGGGCAAGAATCATGGATTTTGCATATTTCATAGTCTCGGAGCCAAACGCCATTGTGGTACCTTTACGAGGAGAAGAGCCCCGGTTACTCGCCTTCTTTCGGCCGTTTCAAAAATCAGTACAGCGCAATATCCTTATTTTAAATTATACGTTATTGTCTTCAATGTTGGCTCCATAAATAAATCATTGGTTATCATTCATTTTAATACAGGTGTGGCTGTTCATCTTTTTCTCCATGTTGATGGTTGTGTTCTTGATGACTCTCTTAACAGCGATTCACTATCGATTAGTCATATCAAACGAATCCGATAAAACGACATCCATCAGCAGTCAATTTCCCATTTGGCAAACCTTGAGTAATTACGCAATGTACGTCATTAACACCATCACGAACCAAGGCAATTCAAATTCAAAGCTCAAACTAATAATAATATCATCCATTTATTATATAGTTTTGTCGTTTTCACGGGATGTAGGGAACACCGTTCCAGGGTCACGCTTCAATTTCCAGATCATTATTGGATCTTGGTTATTGGCAGCCATGGTCCTGGTGAACTGCTATTCAGGAACTGTCGTTTCTTATCTAACCGCGCCCAAAATGATACCATCCATCAATAATTTTGAAGATTTAGCCGCTAGCGAAGATGTTGGCGTACTAGTGCTAGATAATACCTTCATTGGACAACAAATTATGGTTATTAAGATCAGATTTCTATAGGATATTCTGTTTATCGTGTCAAATTTGTTTTTCTACAGGACGCTCATACGGGAGCGCTTAAGAAATTGGGTGACGAGGTTCGTCGCCATCCTGATCGCATATTGAACAACATGAAGAAAGCAAATACTCTTTTGGAAACTGGGAATTATGCTCTTCCTTTTGTGAGTATCATCACTCTAAAAATTGGGTTATTGTTTATGGGGAGTAAATATGATATTGTTATCATATGAAAGGACGACAATTAAAAATGTCCCGGTCTTTTCCCTTTTCAGTTAAAAACATTTTGTGACGATTTTGTGGTCAAATCTTTCAAGAAGGAAGGCAAATGCCGTTTCAAAACAACCGACCCAACAACCATGGATGGATATTTTTCTTTGCCCTTGCAAAAAAACAGCAAATTCACGCTGGAATTTTACTTGGCGTAGGTTATGTTTGATTTTTGTTCTTATTTTACATATTCACACGTTATTGATAATTAAATTTGATAGTCAGATGAAAATTTGGGAGACGGGACTTCCTCAGCACTGGGCGAAAAACAACATCCATCAGGCACCAAAATGTTTCAGCAATAGACGACCGGATGCAGCCAAGAAAATGCCCATCAGATTAAACGACCTGTTCGGTGCTTTCCTTATTTTAGGTTTAGGACTCGGACTGGCTACACTCACCTTTTTCATAGAAAATATTATTAAATTTATTTTAATCACAATGTATAATGGTATAAAATAAGTTGAATTGATCAAAGTTAGTCGAATATTAGTTACCCATTAAATATTTATTAAGATTAGCCTACATGCTAATAGTAGACTTTAATCTAACCTAGAGAAATCATAAGATATAAGTGTATAGTACGTAGCAGATTTAGTATCTTTAGGTTAGCTAATGATTAATTGTGTTCTCGTTCATCTTTCCCGGAGTAGACCAGTATAGCAATTCAGTACGGAAACTCTTGATTGTGTTATTAATAATGGTTCCACTATTTCTGCATCGATTAATGTTCTTGAAAATGTCGATTCTTTCAAGGCAAGGAGAATGAACCGTACCTGCTCTATGTGTAGTAGTTTTAAATATTGGCCATAATTGATTTTAAAATACAAGCGGGATTTAACTTTAGTGAATTTTGATTGATTTTCCCCACGAAATCGAAGGGCATCGGCTCATCACTGTTTCGTCAATTTATTTAGCCTATTTATGTCAGTTACATATAAGCTGACGTGAACTTTACAAAATAGTTATTGTTTATTAGGTACTGTACGTCGCAGTCGCAATCAAATTTGACAATTTTTGCTAGGATATTTTCTGACTTAAACTATGATCCTACGCGCAGAGTAGTATAAGGAAGCTATTGATCTCTATAGGCTGTCAACCAAATGCGACGCTCTCTATTTTTACTCGCCTTTTGTAAATAACTGTCATATCGACCTGGCTGCAACCAACAGACATCTGACCATACAAAGAAAATCGTTTTGATTTTATCCATTTTCTTTCTGAAGGCCCACTGCTCCGAAAGTTTCTAAGAATTCAACATGTTGAGCATAGTCTTGTTATATTTAGACCATATTGATATGGCCTGGCTAGCTCAGTCGGTAGAGCATGAGACTCTTAATCTCAGGGTCGTGGGTTCGAGCCCCACGTTGGGCGTAAACATTTTTTTTTATTTTGAAATTATTTGTTAATTTTAGAAATATTATATTTAACGATCGATTATGATACCCCAACCTTTTCTATGCGGTAAATACCACAATAACGAATTTTTCCTTTACATGTTTAATAAACTTATTTATGTTCGGTATCAAAAGTATTCTTGAGGTGGTTTATTTTGTAAATTAATTAAATGTTGTATGCGATGAAAACGGTTTTTAAAGTTAAATCTACAAATATATTCACCTATTTAATTTTACTTAAAATCGATTCTAACAGAGCCCGGTTAGCTCAGTTGGTAGAGCGCGGGACTTTTAATCCTGAGGTCAAGGGTTCAAGTCCCTTATCGGGCGGACTTTTTTTAGCAAAGTTGAATTGCTAAAAAATTTCAGAAATATTCATTTCTACAGCTCTGCAATCGTGCAAGCAAAAATTACATTTTTCGCACATTAGCAAAAGAACGAAGAAAAATAATGTTTAAGAAAATGAGTAATTCAGAGCCGTCTGGCGGCCAGTGAAGAGAACTCACATAACATACATTTTTCAAGAAATCGGTTTTTTTAAAAGCTACATATTAGTTCAGTTGTAGACTTGTAGCTCAGTTCAATGAAAAGATTTGGAGTTTTCAATCCAAAATTAGGGATTTCTGATTGTCAATATGGCTTGTTAGCTCAGTTGGTTAGAGCGCCGTGCTAATAACGCGGAGGTCATGAGTTCGATCCTCTTACGAGGCATTCTTTTTCCCATTAAAAAAAAATATTTTGATCACACATGAATTCGATATGAATGATATGCAAATTAATTGCAAGTCAACACGTTTTATAGGCAAAAGGATAGATTTTTTTATGATATTTATAGATTTTTTTTAAAGCATGTAGGACGAGACAGGTAAACTGAAACAAGTCTATATTCAATAAGCATTCAAAGATTCTTAAGGTTTCACAACGTTTTATAATTGAAAGAGGTGAATATCTGAAAATAAATTGTAGATGTTATACTTTAATCTTGAGCCTAATAGTATGTCAGGATGGCCGAGCGGTCTAAGGCGCTGCGTTCAGGTCGCAGTCCAGTTCTCTGGGCGTGGGTTCGAATCCCACTTCTGACAACTTCTTTTATTCAATTGATTTTTGTTTTATCCTTGAGTTAAATTGTCCTTCTCTAACATAAAACATTACGGGATTTCAATTTCATCATAGGGTAAAACCGCAGGCCTAAACACCGCTCCTTTTAAACCGCCTTTTACCGTTCAAAATGTATTATATTCAGGACAATTGGTAATCGAAATGTCCATACTTGTAATTGTGACAGTGCATGAAAACTAACAGGCCTATTGTATCGCAGCCTGAGTTTGTTGAACTGCTGACTAAAATTTATTTCTTAACATTTTTGGTACTGTAATTCATAACCGAAACGAAAACAGCAGTTATTGACTCTGCAGGCCATCATTCTTTTAGTCAACTATAAAAAACTGTTTGAATTTTCCCAAGATATTTTTAAAATGAATGTTTGTTTCGTCTTTGCCTAAAGGCTTTTATGTTTTCTATGTTCGATGGTGTGTGTCGGTGTGCGTATTGCCACAAGGCCGACCTTCATGTAGCAAAGCACTTTAATATCTAAATACTTGCATTATATACTATATATTTGATAATGCTTTTATGTTACGATATTGCGCAGCAGTAACACAAAATCAGCTTCTCCCCCCTGTGAACAGCTGCTGCTGCTGTTGGATTAAAACAAAAAAAATGACGACATATTTTCATATTGTGCTTGGGGGAAATCCATAAATTCCTTTTGACTTCCGATATAGAACTTAAAAAAAAAAAGTAGTGCGCGTATAGATTTTCAAGAGTTAAAATAGATTGCGCATACCTGGTAAGACCACCGACCAAGACGACGACCGCAAACATATACATGTAGGATATAATTTATAAATAATGCGGCAGCTGCTGCCGGAGAACTTTTGTACACATAACATGTGAAGCTATTGAGCTGTAATTTTTACCAGAACTGGGTACGAAGACCTTGTAATTGCAAATGGGTATATTTTTTTAAAAAGGGGGGGAAGAACCTATGTGCTGAGGTCCGCTACAATAGCCATAAGAGACCATCAGCAGGAGTCCATTTTTCCATGTCTGTGGTTATTAGGCTGGGGACCATTTGATCTGTGTGTAAAATCCACGGTACACGCAGCACTTCCTTACTCGTGTATATAAGAGGAAGCCCTCGTTGCAATCAGTACCATTCACGCCGAGTAAATACATCAGACAACAGAGATGAGTCGCCTTAGTTTGGTGAGTTTCTTATATTTTAAAATTGAATTTCATTTATTTCCAAGTATATACTATTATATCGATTTTTGAATGAAATTCATTTATTTTGTTGTTTGAAGATGTTTGTCGGTTTGCTTGTGGTAGTTGTGTTGATCGTCTCCATGGTCGAGGCAGAGGAACGTGATAAACGAGCTCCCATTTTGGGTCTGTTGCTCGCTAAAAAGCTTTTACACGGAGGAGGTAAAGATATTGAATCAACTGAGCTGTGTGAGTATAACAAATATCTGATGTAATTGATGGGCAATAGGTCACCATCATCATGGCCATCATCATCACGGACATCACGGAGGCTATGGTGGAGGCTATGGACATGGACATGGTTATGGCGGGTAAACAAAATTCAGATGCTTTATAATAATATAAGATTTTAATTGATATATAATTCTTTTGAAACTATGAAGACACGGCGGCCACCACTACGGATGAACAAGGATTGACGAAAATCATTTTGCCTTTGCTGAATAATTTTGACTCCAACAAGTTTATATAATTTTGGTTTCTTTGTTATACTCTCTCTTTCTCTAGCTCGACGAGTGTGTAATACACTTCAATTGTTATGTTATTATATCCAAGTTATTGCGGTGTATACTGGCGCGTATCCTGTATCGGTTTCTTATACAAAATACATGCAATAGCCCATGTTAATCGAGTTGTTATGTTGAATCATTTTAATCGTTGGTTGATAAGAAATATAGTGAGTTGTCAGCTGGGTGCTGAGTGAAAAACAAGAGCAAACATTGAATTCTAGTACTACATCATTTGCTGGGCAGCATTGTCTATATTGTTGCCTTGTTGGCCCTTTTAGCTACTACTAATTGGATCGATAACAGTCAATTCCTTTTGGCATTGCCACGCCTTTTATTATAACCGCTTGCTGCCAGCCTTATAATACGATTTATTGTGAGCCTTATTGTGAGGACTCACTTAAAGTGGTCCGTTGACAATGCACCTGTAATTATTCGCACGCTTCTCACACTATATTCATACGAGGCTGACGTAATCGATTGCTTTTTGTTTTTAACAAGAAGACTGTCCTCATTTTTAACCGATGGCATGCATTGAATACCACACAACCGGAAGTGAAAGATATCAGTCATCCTTTGTGCACAGGAAAAATGACGCAAAAATCATTGCCCAGTTTGTTATCTCCTTCTTCGTTTTCAAATGACCTCACCAATCACGGGTAATTCCTATATATTCATTTAATTTACTTTGCATTATGCTTGTTATTATCGTCTTATCGAGTAATTTCCGTCATAGGCGAAACATTCATCATCGACGATTAGCCTGGATAATTCGAGACCATTCCAGTGATGAACAGCCGTCGTCACTTTCAGATCGAATAACTTATCCATTTCCGGCTTCTTCTGATGGAATTCAGACGTCATGTTGGAACGATATCGGTATCGCTGGATTCCAAACGGTTTTGAATCGTCAAGCCCATTTCATGAGGTAAATTATATCAATTTAACAAAAATTAAACTTTATTAGCTTTTCCTTTTATGCGGAATTTGCGGATATATTTAGGAGGCTGATATGGTTGGTGGTTTTGACGACCTGTTTCACTCTGATGCTTTTACAGACTAACGACCGTTTAAATTACTACCTGGTTTGTTTATATATACCTTCAATTATTTAAGCTATATTCAGTTATAACTATACTTGATTATATTAATATGCAGACTCGACCGGTTTCAACAACTGTACGATTCATTAGAAATGATTCGCTTATGTTTCCGTCCATTACACTCTGTCCTTATCGCGACACCTTGTAAGTAATTTATAGTTTATTCTTTTGTGATTTGTAAAAATAATATTGTGAAATGAATTTATATCATAGGACAAGAGATGCATCTCATTTGGATCTGGCCAAGTTGCAGTCGCTCTACGAAACTCATTTCCCGGAAGTATTTGAAGATCCCGTGGAGGCCATGTACAAACTGGCCGATATTTACGATGTCGCCACTTTATGGAAACTCTCCGGTTGGGAGTTGGAAACGGAAATAATTAGCGTAATATACAAGGACAATATTAACAGATATATCATTTCTAAAGGTGGATTATATTTAAAGTGTTTGCAGGCGAGAGTGAATTGCACGGAAAATGGGGGACACATGCAGCGTATCTTTACCATTTTGGGTTACTGTCTCCATTATCCCGGGATCCCGGTGACAGTTGCTGGACATTTTTTCGGATTTCAAATCAAAATGTGTCAGTCATCTTTTAAAAATCCGTCGATTTCCCATATTATCATCACGTTATTATGTTGTTTATAGGTAAAAAGGACGACACGACGGATAAAATCAATCGATTTTACATGATGATTAGTGATCGATACAGCACTCACGACATTCGAGCACTGACTCACGGCTTCTTTCTGGAACAGGGATGGAACAAGGAAGTGGCCGTTTCCCTTCGATATTTCCAAGCGGAGAACAAACATCAAACGCCTTGTTCTCCAGATGAATCGCAAACAGTTTCACGTTGCATCAGCCGTTGTTTTCACGAAACACTCATCCATAAAACGGGATGCCGGTATTAGACGTTATATTTCTAGATATTTTCCCACAACTGAATATTTTTTGGTCAAATTACAGAATGCCCTACATGAATTTACCTAATTTCACATATTCTGTCCCTTATTGCAACACTTCGGAGAAATTACGTCTAGCAGAAGATTTACAGAAAGATCTTTTATGGGAAGGTAAAGGATGGCATCCGGCTTCCTGTCATTGCGAAAATTCCACCTCCTGTTCCCAATATTTGTACGAAACAAATTCCGACACCTTTGCTCGTCATGACGATTGCGCCCAGTACAAAGTAATACAACCAACTATAGTTCCTAACATGTTACGTAATAACGTTTGGAATTTTTAATAATAGGTGTATTTCACCGACATGACTTATGAAGAAACTAAAGAAGAATTTGCTTACGACATCATTTCGTTGCTTTGCGATATCGGCGGGACTCTTGGTCTCCTCTTAGGGGCTTCAGGTTTTTTTTTTGAAAATGTTTAACTTTTTAAATGGGTTGTCAATAATTTGATTGATTAAATTACAGTATTGACTATGATTCAATTCGTCGACGCCTTATCACGTCAGATAGTCAAATGGCTGACGAAGGCACCGGGACTAGTGAAACGACAAAAATCCAGCAGCATATTCAACGTTGTACAGCCATTAAGAGAATTAAAACCAGTTAATGCTAGTTAATCAGAGAATAATATATTGCACCATATGCTAATGGCTCATTTTGATTTGTAACATCCTTAAATTCTTATTACTGGGTCAATTTAATTAAGTAATAAACGATTCTAAAATAGTATTTGACTTAGTTATGAATCCCTAAAGAGGAAGAGCTGATTTTGAAGCGACAACTTTGTCTTAACGAAGGATATCGAAAATATGCAAAGAGCATTAGATAACGCAAGGTAAGCCAAACGTTACCATTGACATCCTGTCCAGCACGTCAAAACTAGCGATAACGATGTTGTGTCTTTGCCAACAACATTTATATTCAGCGCCATCCTTGACAGACAAAGAGAACTTTATTCTTCGATGTATACATGAAAAATAATTAAGACAAATCAGATTTTTTTGAAAATTGAATATCGTTTATTCGGATTTCAACATTGCGGGGTGATTTACTATGTGAAAATGAATTTTACGCATTGCGTCAGCCGAGTTCCCCTGGTTCCTGTCATTCCGAGGACCATAATTTCATGTAGAGAACGTATAGTACGGTTCCCAAGACAGCCAAGGTGCCAATTGGAATCAGAGCGAACCATTCTCGTTGATCACGAATGGACTGATCTTCTGATTCTGGTCTGTTAGCCAAGATATCAACTCTGTGTTCATCGGACATTTTTCGGACGTTCTATATCGATCAGATTATTGGACAACATGCGTCACTAGACTTCTATTTATAACTTTCTTATAGGCTATGTGACGTGGCCATTTTCGATACTTTTTATGACAACCAATAAGAAACTGTTTAAGATCGAAAAAGTTTAAAATGTTATTTCGTTTTATTGGATTATTCCCTATATTGTTCACGTTAGATTATTTATTTGTCTTTGTGATTAAGTTTCGGTAAAAACATTCCAAAAAATTCCACCAGTATTTGAAGTATTTACATTCAATATTGTTCCCTATCGTGTATGGCTTGTTAGCTCAGTTGGTTAGAGCGCCGTGCTAATAACGCGGAGGTCATGAGTTCGATCCTCTTACGAGCCAAAAATTTTTTACATTTTGTTTCAAGTTTTATCTTATTATCCCTTTGAAGTGTTATAGATTGACTTATTTTGGCATTCCTTTCTTGTTAAAAACAAACGAAAATGTTGACAAAATGTGGTTCTAATTTATCTATGTAACGACGCTGAAAATAATCAGATACAGAAAATCATAAACTTTTTCATCTTTGCTAATTCTTGTTTATTCCAACAGAATGATGTTTACACAGAAACATTATTTGCCCAATTCAAGAAAGATATCAGTCAAATGTTTTATTACCATTTAAAGGGTAAAACTACAGTCTCGACTGTGATAATATGACTCATTTTAAAATGTGTCACCCATTACCATTTACACTGTCTTGTCGATGGATTGTAAGCACAGCGGACACTTGCCAGGTATCTTGATGCACAATTACCTCCATTGCGTCCAAAAAGATTAGCTGCTTGGTCAGCAGCAGAGTCCGCACCACCCCCGAAAATGGCCCATTCACGAACGTCACTAATTTGCTTTGCCGTGGCTTTCTTATCTTCCATAGAACCGGAGCAAGAATACACAGCGTTAGTTGCCCATGCAGTGAAAATATCTTATAATAAAGGAAGAAATGAAAATGTTAAAATTGAATTTATAACATCCATAAAAGAATATAAACAACAACCTGTCACAGTTTTTGCATTGCACCCTTTTCATTTCGTTGTAGGCGTCCCACATTTTTCCGGCGGAGCAACTGTTGTATGCCTGCGCCATTCCAACTATTCATCAAGTGTAAGTCAATTTTTAAAAAAGGCAAAATAATCAAGTGGATTTTTAGTCACTTACTGAAACCGAGGCAAACAATTAAGAAAGAAATAAGCCAACGAGAATTCATTTTCACTCTTCCACCTTATGGAGAAATCAAAGTAACCTGACAAAAATGATTGTACACAATAGTTAAAACAATCGCTAAAACAAATGAATCGTATAGTTTAGCTTACCTTGTTTAATAACCGTTTGGCGATGAGCTTGACTATGTGTGATACTAGCAGTTGGTTTCTTTTATAGCGCCGAAATCTTCATCATCTATCGTTGGGTTTTTTTTTATTGACTCATAGCCGCAGCCAAAAATGTTTTGCAAGCATATGCGTCAGAAAATTTTTCCTTATTTGAATAGCTGCTCAAACATATCTCTCGGTCGCCGTCGATGCAAAATAATTGCACTGAATGTCATTTGACACGTTCCTTGGCTAAATAAGTTGCTCAACTCTAACTTCTAATCTTGCTCCATAACTTGATAAGACATGAGCTGGAAATTTTTAATGACGAATCGCTGTTTTTTTTTATTACTGTTGGGCGATAATTGCGCAATGTTGTTTTTCAAATTATGTTACGACGAAGCGCATCATTGCTTGTAATGCAAGCGTTTTAATTAAAAAAACAAAAAGGTTTTACATTACTATATAGTCAGAAATCGCCGTGGGCGCTAAGGTAAAATTTTCTTCAGAGTCTTATTAGACAAGCGACTGATCATTTAACTCGTATACGTGGCATGAAGGTTGATGGGGAGCAAAATGAAAAACCCTGAACAGTTTGCTGTCGACCTCAAGCCATTGCCACGTCAACTAACATAACAAAACTGGTTAAAACGGGGCCCTAAGAAAACCCATCATCGAGTCTATAGTTGATATTTTTGATTAGCTCAAAAACCCTATTATTATTTTCGGCGCAGGTAAAAGAAAATCCTTGATAATTACAGTGGTGAAACAACTCCTTCCACAAGTGCGCATTAGTGTAGGTCTACACTGTTTAATCACTATGTGTTCTGTACAGTAATTTACTTGTTTACAAATGTAATTGATACAATCTCTTACCTCGAAAAATAGAACAATGTATAGCTAATTTGAACATTTGAAATAACAATCGTCAGTTAAATGGATCGTCTTTTAATAGAAATGAACTCTACGGTTTCTATTTAAATAACAAATCAAATTCGTGATTGAAATCAGAGATTCTTAATTTTAGTTTTAAACTCAAAAAGTGTGAAAGCAGCAGACACATCCTTAAAGAATTAAGTTTAGCCAATCAAATCTACTTGGCCGACTCGTAGGCAACTTGATTGCATTCAAGATGGCCAACTCTTACTTGATTAACTTTTGGTAGCATAAAACAACAACGATTTTGTATGGTAGCCTTACTATAGGGGGATTGCATCCGCGCCAACTTATCTAAGACTACAAAACAAATATTTTAAAATATAATAATAATAAATTAAAACACTCAAATAAAATGGTTGATAGATACAATATTTTCTATATATACCTCAATTAGAAAAAATATCGAACCGCAAAGTTGCTCAAGAGTTTCTTTCACCTTTCTCTTAACCTTGCGACCTATTTCACAGTCTAACCTTGTCGATCGAGGGCTTTTAAAAAGTCAACGTCTTGAGATTGAGGTTAACGAATGTTTCAAGGGCTTGTAAACAACATTGGCTCGACTCGAGAGATCAAACTTGACATGGCAGTCGTCTAATCACATAAACCTAAGTAAATTTTTTTCGTTTTTAAAAATTAAAAAAAAAAAGATTTATTTAAAAAAAAAATACGTCGCAAAAAGAAACCATAAAACCGAATGAGATGGCACTATTAAGAAGAATACATAAAATATTGGCACGGACATGAAAATCGCTAATTGTTTTTAAAAAAAATAAAATTCCGAATTTTGTGAATAATCCAGTCGAGGTAAGGGGGTTTTGATTTGTTTGGTGCGCACGAAATTTGTGCTTTTGATTTGGAAATGGAGAGAGGGGAATTACTAATTTTTACCTTGGAATCGACTCTAATCGAGCCACGAAGTCGGCCGTCGTGGCAGTCATGGTGGAAGTCAATCGGAAAACCCTTTCTTCGAAAAACTTGAAGAGCGGTTTGATGAGAACAGGATAATGCAACTGGAAAACAAAGTAAGACGCAAAGAGATTCTTGAAGGCCGTCAGTGAATCGCTGCCGCACGGAATGATGTTGCCATCGATGACCAAATTGAAGTAAATCGGATCGGTCATCGTTCCCACACCAACCAGGTACGGATAAGGTGAAGAATTCGTATGATCCTGCTTTGAGCGAATGGCGACCAATTCTTGGAGGTTGCGGTTTTCCTGGATAAATCAGATGAGATGAGTTTGTGGGGTGAAATATGTATCAAGTTTAAGTTACATACCGAAACGAAAATCACGAGCTGGTGAACCTTTTCTTCTAATGTATTTTTGCGAATTTTCCTGATTTCCGGCATGATGAAAATGCACACGAGCAGCAAACGAAGAAATTCTGAATAACAGAAATGTGTTTTTAGGTAAATTTTACAAGAATATTGAAAGACTTTTTAGGGTGTTTACCATTATTGCATACTGGGAGAGCGTCCAGTTCTTTCTCGGCTAGAAATATAAGCCGTTCGCCATAGGTTTGAGTAAAATTTTGCTCGATATCATTGGCCATAGGATATTTTCTCTTGAAATCGTCAAAAATCTAATTCAAAAAAAAAAAAAAAGGAAAAATTTAGACTTCTACGCGATTTAATAAAAAATCCAATAAGTCGTTATTACCAAGAGACCGTTGTTAAAGTCCACCATGCGGGGATATTCCGCCAGGATGAGACTGGGAGTCGTAAGATTTTTCTTCATTTGATACTGACGGAATGGATATGTCGATTCCATGGCATCGTTGATCTGATCGGCGTTAGATGCAGTTGGTATCAAACTTTTCAGTAAACGAACCTATTGAATAATATGGCTAATCAATATGCAAATTCATCAAGAAATTGACGAGCGAAAAAATCGTACCATAAATTCGTGCATTTGAATCTCTTCTTCTTCCAGTTCCGGTCCGCAATCTTCGATATATCCTCGAGGAATTCTTCGATGAATTTTCTGTTTCAAACTCTGTTTCCTCTTCCGACATTCCGGTTGCTTTTTGCGCATCGTCTTCAACAGCGTCTCTATAAACCCACCCGATTTGGCGTGGTAGTAGTGACTATGGATGAGATTGTTTCCGTCTCTGATGCCCAAACAAGGGAAAGCTTGAATAATGGCAGCTGCCAGCATGTCCTTCTCCTGCGTTGTTGGGTACAGTCCGTACTCGTTGACCATGGCCTCTACCACCACAAACACTATAGTCCTACGCTCAGGGACGGTTAGGAAAGATTTATCACGGGCTAGATATTCCTCGTAAACGGCTCGACCTTTGCTGGATGACATGACCATTTGTTTGACATCGAAAATGGACTAATACACAGATACATTTTGAGTAAGTTTATAGTAGAAAATAAATAGGAAACTTAAATTACTACCTTATCAGATCTGTGCGATGGAGAGCTGGAGCTGTCTATGTTTGGAAGCTGTTGCATGTGAACTTTTTGAGTTACAATAGGCTGTAGGTGAATTACTGGCGTAACTGTTGACGACACGGGAATAACGTTCGGCGATGACATTGAAATATTTGATGACGACAGAGGGACACAGCTGATTTGTGAAGAGACCATAACATTTGTTGAGGGCAATATAGAAACATTCGCTGAGGGTAACATAGAAACACTTGTCGATGGCAATATGGAAACACTTGTTGAAGGTAATACTGATGAAATATTGCTTGCTGGAGACATAACATCTGGAGATAATACTGAAACATTTTCTGAGGATAATACTGAGACATTTTCCGAAGAAATGGTATAATTGGCGGGTGAAGATGCTGAAAAACTTGCTGAAGATACTGGGAAATTAGGAGAAGATACTGGAACATTGGGTGAGAATACTGACGGTTGCACTATGGTTGGGTAGCTTCCCATTGCTGAAAGGCTCATTGATGGCTGTGATATGGGAATTGAAATTGTAGGCTCTTCTGTCTTTTTAATTGGCAATGGTTTTTCTTGGAGAGTTTGAATCAGTCTCTCCATCTTTTTTTTATGGCCTAGTTTCAGTTTGAGCTCATTAAGATCCTCCCTTGTAAGCGTCAAAAGGCTTGTCCCATCAATATCTTCATCTGCAAAAAAAAACAAACAATTATTTTGGTACTGCTCTCAACCTTTTGCTAAATAATAAAACCAACAAATTAATATTTTACCTTTAAAGGTATCGATAACTGTTTGATCAAAAGCTTCCATTCTCAGCTTCCTTGCCACATCTTCTGCGGTCCATTTTGATACATCTGCATCAAGGGGTACCTCACCACATTCCATTGCTATGTCATGAAATGACAATTCTTCTAAATCAGGGCAGTGATCATTCTCATTGTCATCATCAGGCTGCTCATCAATGTAAATTGGAGAGTCTTTGGCTGGCTCAGTTGTTATAAAGTGAATTGAACGAAAGTGCTCAAACAGATCTTTAGAATCCCCTGGGATTTCTATGTTGCACAGAAAACAACTTGAATTCATTGGTAAATTAGAACCAGACCGTAATCGGCGCTTCGGCATTTTTACAACAAAGTGCAATCTAAAATAAAATAAAATAAAATAAAATGAACAAAACAAAATATACAAATAAACAAACGTGTGATTTACCAGTTCAAAACACTGTCCGATCGCAATTAGTGGAAATATCCAATAAATATCAACAAGATGGGTGGTCCCAATATAAAACGTGTGTGGTAGCTTGGCTTGGTCTCTTTCTGACAATGATCTGATCGGGGGAGGGGGACGAAGAGTTAAACTGTTGGCTTTATCTTGAAGACTGAAAATGCCACGCATACGGCACACATTTTTCTGCTGTTGTTTGCCACGTCGTCTGTGATTTGCTTATAACGTGGCTATCTAAATGGCTTGTTGTTGTAGTTTTTAAATTTGATTTCTAATAGTTTCCACCAGGTGACACGTTTTAGCCCGAAGGCGGGAAAGCTTCAGTGTGGCCAATCAAATCGAGGATAATTTATGAGCGCTCCAAGCGACAACCTGAAATGGGCGCGGATTTTTTCAAACGGTACATTTTTAAATTCCCGACAGGGATCGGAAAAAGTATAGTTGACAATCGGTTTAAGTAAAAATTGTGGAATAGTAAATGATTGAGATTTAAAAAGTGACCGAGAAAAATTTAAGAAAAAAAGTTCTTGATTATAATTGCCGCCATCTGGCTGCGTAACACGAAATAATACAAATTTCTTGATTTTTAAGGAATCACCAATCACATTTCTTTAATGAAAAAAAAATTATGAGATTGCCATCATTTGCTTGAAACATCAAAATCAACTAACATCGCTAAGTATGGCGCTGGAGTGATATTTTTTAACTCGATTTCTCCGTAGAATTTAGGCTGAGCGAACACAGATGTGGCCGGACGTAAGTATATCCGTGACAAACGATATGGGTCGTAGTTGGACGATTCGCCATTAAAGTCATGATACTTTAAGACATCGGTTTCCGGCATTTCATCGTCACGCCAGATGTAGTTGCACATTTTGGTTTTTTGGCATGCCTCCCATAGATCAACGGTGCGATCAGGAAGTCCCTTCAGTTCCTGGTGCATATTCCACTGTAAACATAAACTTAATTAATTTTTCTGAACTAGATATTAACAAAGTTTTTTCCAGAAGTGAAAACAAACATTTTGAAATTTGCAGCAAAGCCCCATTCTCAAAATGATGTTCACTGTTTCATCGGATCCTTGACTCAGTTCGTTTAACATCCTTTTGGTCAAATCCTCACGCCACTTATCCTCTGCGTGCGCATCGATTTCAGTGTTGATTAACTTTAGTTTCAGAGATCCCATGTGCGCCTAAAGATAAATTTTATAAAGTTTGAAAAAATCTCAACACTTTTTTAACAATTCCACGAGAAAGAAACTCACATCAACTTTGAGATAGTCATAGAAGTAAGAATTCTCGACGGGAAGCTCTACAGATTCGTGGGAATCATAGGACACGGAAGTGTTTAATAATGTCACGCTTCCAATAATGTAAAAAGTTTAGCATGCGAACATTTTAAATGTCTAAAAAGATTATGTACATTGGCTACCTCATATGATCATCATTAAATTCATAAATTAATTTGAATTCCGGAAGACTTTTTCTGAGGCGATCGAGAGTAGCCGGTTCCACATTGTACAAAAAGACGATATCAGGACTTTGTGATTTCAGGATCTTAATAAGTGATCTAATCAACAGATCAAACTGTGGGATTTCACTGCACATGAAACCTTGCCAAGAAATCACCCGTAACTTAGCTGGCTTTTCCGACTCGGGGATTTTCATACATGTTTCATGAAAACTGAAAAGGGCGTCCTTACTGCAAATACAAAAGGAAATATTATTTTTAAAAAAATACTCCTTATATGGTATAACATGAATCACTTTTGACCTGGCATTGAAGGACATCACCTTAGGCTCATGATCATCAGTTATAGCAAACACTTGGCATTCAGACTTGTTGGATTTAAAATATGCATCCAATAACTTTAAGGATCTAAAGAGAAAAAGATATAGTGATAATTAAGTTAATTATAACTAGATAATTTTTGTAAAACTATTAACATTTTTGAATCTGCTTCAGCTTGTTCCAATTTTTTGTTCAAAAGAATATTGTGTTCAGCATGAACATTGTTGGGTAAGGATTCAACTTTATCAATTCCAACTGCAGTTTGACGACACATGGGGCATTTCAATGTACTTTCAGGTTCAATCACAGCCTGAAATCAAAAGTAGGAAATGTGAGTCATAACTCATAACAGACAAAATGCATTAATTCATACAGAAATGTTAATACACACAATGGGAAATCATTTAAATAAATGTTAAAACTTAAAAAAATAGATAACTCACTTGAATGCATGTGAAACAAAATGTGTGAGAGCAGGGCAGTACTTTGGGCCGATTCAAGAAGAGATCATACTTACCAAAGCAAATGCTACAACTTAATAAGTAATCATCTTCGTTAGTTGAACCTCCAGCAGCAGACATTTTTAAGCTAAAAATACATGAATAAGAGTGAAAATAGTTATTTATTGTCACACCATCAAACTGTTCATGCATCTCATATATGCCTGCACATGGTAAACTGAAAAATAAAGAGTACCGCCAAAAGAGAAAGTTTATAGGTTGTTTTATACGAATTTCCGTCTTAAACAGTTATTTAATATCTTTAACTGTCACGTTCCACCGAATCATAGAACTTCTGATCAGCAAAACAAATTTTATTTATTCGAATTCAAGAGCTGCAAAACACAATTTTCGTGCTCGATTCGACAGAGCAGACGACACAAATGAATAATTTAATGTCTGGCCGCGGATTGGCCAATATTATTTCTGCGAAATTCAAACTTTTCAGGTTTATTCATTTAGTCATTTTACTCATTTATCGTTATCCGTATCTTATTTATTGAATTATAAGTATCAAAAGCCGGTTATCTTAACAAATATTTATATGCTTATGTTATTGTTACCTAATATAACATGGTTTGATAGCTCAACTTGAAAGAGCGCCGTGCTTATAGCCCGGAGGTCGTGAGTTCGATCCTCACGCAAGCCAGCGAATAGCTAATTGTACGTTCTAGCGACGATAAAGAACAGAGAGTACCGGCCATTAGTAATGGATCCTTACTATAGTCAGTATCAGGCTCAGATCCTAAGTCCCAATTGGTAATCAGGCGCGGAGGGTAAGTGAAGCCCAATGAAGTTATGCTTGATCTAAAGTCAACCTGGAAACGTATGTTCTAGAGACATTGAGAACAGAGTGGATTGTTCTCAAGTCCCAATTGGTTATCAGGTGCGGAAGGGGTTGATAGAATTGTATTCCAATGCCTAATGAAGCGATTCTTGATCTAAAGTCAATCTGGAAAGATATTCGCAAAATATTTTTTCTTATCTTGAACGGGTAAAAAGAGAATAACCACCCCCTATTCTCTGTTTAGAATGAAATTTACGTTCTTTCCAGCCTTCGCTCAATAATCCTAACATTAAAACAAAAATAAACTATTTTGGAGATGCAGGGTATCGATCCCCGTACTTCTCGCATGCTAAGCGAGCGCTCTACCATCTGAGCTACATCCCCTTGCCTTCAATAAATATATTTTAAAAGTTGTACTTAAGAAGTACTTGGAGTTGACCTTTATGTTTTTAGAAATCTTACAAATAAATTACATTCTAGAAGATATTTAAGCGGTTATTACGAAAATCTTCACTGGAACAGCTAGTGCTAGAGGACAGAGGTAGTAGAGAATAAAAGCGGTCATAGACTCGCAAATAGATTGTATTAAATACCCATTTCTCCGATGTAAAGTTCAAAATTGCAAATTTCCGAAGGGACCATTTCATTACTTAAAATAACTGGGATAAAAAGTTAAAATCGCATCGCTAGATAGATATATATAATCGCTAGAAAAGTAGAGAGTTGAAAACGTCGAATTGGAACTAGTCTTGATAATAGTATAGTAGCTAAAGTCGGTCAATTTTCTATACCACTGAAAATCAAGTGACATTCATTCACATATCTATTACAAAATTATGAAACGTTAACTGGCACAAATAAAAAGAGATCCAAACTTAATTATTTCATTTCTTCCGTACGTTCCTAAACAGCTAGAAATCAATTTCATTAAAAAACTCTTTGACCAAAAATCTTTCCATTTTCTTGGGGGCTTCTTTATTCAACCATTCATCACAAAATCATGCACCAATGCAACATGGTCGAATGAGATCGTGTACGGTGTTGGTATACAAATACAATGATACAATTCATGTACGGCGACTTTTCCAGTTGATGCCGGAAGCAAAAATAAGCGATCTTCTCGAGAACCATTGGCAATCGTCTCATTAGTTATACTTTCTATACAATGTTTTTTGCTGTCGTTCAAGATGAATTCATATTTGGATATTTTGTCACACACCAACTGTATGTCTACCATGCGGCTAGGCAGTCCTCCAATATCGATTATCTAATAAATTAAGAAAATTATTTTAAAAATATTGAATTATCTCAGTGAAGTGTGAACGTATCGAGACCTCTTTGTCGGTCGGTCCTCCTCCAATGCCCAATATAACGTTGGTTGTTTTTCCCGTTCTCCGCAGTGCTTCTTTGAATATGGATTTCAATTCACGCTCGTTTCTTCCAATATTCCTCAAATGCGTATTTAATAGAATCAGTTTCATTTCACCAAAACTCGCCTATTAAAAAATATAGTTTGAAATCAAATTTTAAGCTAAGGTTCATCTACTCAATAAAAATTTGACTCACTTCAAGTTTGAGAATGTTGTAAATGGGAGTATTAGTACGTTCACAAGGTTCAGTAAGTGGGAGACTTGGTCTTATGATTGCATGGGAATGATAGGAAACAGTGGTATTCAGCATTGTAATTCTAAAATAAATCAAAGTGATAGAAATTGGCGGAAATGAAATCGTCAAACTATTTTACTTTTCTTTTACCTCAAGATCCTTATCTGTTGATGGCAGTGGACAGTAGCATAGTCTTTAGGGTATCTAGACGAAGTTTGCCCCATTTTATCATATATGAAACTATAGCTAGGAAAACACTGTTGAAGATGATCGCAAACTGGCTCACCAATGCGACTAAGGAATACAATATCAGGTTTTTGCGATTGTACGACATTAACAAAGTACTCGATTCTAATTTTGGTCAGAGTATCGGGATAATATCCCAGACATCCCCAGTCAATCACCCGCAACTTTTTGGAAGTGGTCGGAGTTTCCATAATATTTTCGATGATTTCTTTACTGTAAGCAAAAAATAGAAGTAGATTTAACACTTTATTTTTCCTGCTAAAATCTGATCAACTTTGAAAGGAAATTTAAGGAAAAAAACCTACTAATTTTCCAATTGGATTTGAGCATTTTCCAAATGGATTTGAGCATTCCGCAACTTTTCATTGAGTCGTGCAATAAGTTGAACGTAATTATTATTAGGTAAGGTCAAAACGTTTGCAATTCCGACAGCCTGACGTTGACACAAAGGACATTTCAAAGTGGTCCCTGAATGGATAGTCTACAGAATAGTCAGATTTGTCAGTTTAATTAGCATAGGGAAAATCTAAGTACTGTTTAGAGCTCGGTTTAGAGCTAAAAAGATAGACGAGGAAAGGATTTACTTGAAGACAGGTTAAGCAAAAAGTGTGAGAACAAGGCAAACTTTTAGGTCTCTTCAGGTTGTCATCATATTTGTGAAAACAAACGCTGCAATGCAAGCATTCTTCATCTTCATCCTGATCGGGTTCAGCACCACCAGCAGCATGTGCCATTTTTCAGGGACAGACAATACAACCACGAACCACCTACAATTCACAAATAAATTTATCATGGATATAGTTTAATAGCAGCCCAAAATCAGTTTGTCAAGGTCACATGGTCACAATATGTAAATTTACAAAAAAAGTAGAAGACAAAATCTTTTAAAGTCAAGACGGACACACGTGGGCCATCATCAACGCAAGGAACAATTGATACTAAATGAAGTTCAAAAGTCATAGAATTTTTTTCATTGGTAAATAATTTAAAAAAAATATTACGAATAATGAAGTGGATGAGCTCAATGACACGATTTTTAACAGACTGGAAATTAAATCGCTAAAAGCCCACCCAAAATTAATTGCAGACCTGTTGGAGCAGACAACTGAGACGATGAAAAGTGGAAACAGCTGTTTTGTAAGGTTGGTATTTTTTTTTTAAGTCAATTTATCGGCGAAAAGTAAAACACAATCAATATGAAAATGTAATACCCTATGTTATAAATAATAGTTTTCAATTTACTGTTCTATTGACGAATGTTTACATAGAAATAGAAAATCCGACCCGTTGCCATATAATAAACTGTTGGCATGTTAAGTCTGTCTCCGTGGTGCTATCGATCCAACGAAACAGAGTCATCAATTGTGCAATCAACGGCCGACTTCATCCCCAACGGTCTTTTTCATATACACTCAACAGAGTTCTCATCCAGCACACAGTGAAAAATTGTTGTTTTACAATTGAGTCAGTCATCAGAAATGCATAAAAGAACAAGAAGGCCACCAGTGACAGTGTTATCTTCCACCAGATCGGAATCCACTTGCATCTTTCATCGTCGTTATCGTTTGAATGTCAGAAGGAAACTCTTGCGGGCCATCGTGTTGGGAAGTGACGAGTTGACAATTCCCGTGAGCGACAACGAATTGGTAAATCGTTTGGAAAATGCGCTCCTCGATCCACTTCCGCGTCCACACACCGACGTGGCCAGGATTTGGTTGCGCTACTCGTTCCACGTCGCCGATTATTTCCAGAGCGATCGTCTCGCTTCAATCCAGCCGTCGTTGCTGGAACGGGTCAGTGAATGTGGCCGGCTGTTGGCATTGGCTCGATGCCGAACGTTGTGGGAAGATTCACTCGAGTCGAACATCCGCAAAAGTTACAATCGATACGTCAAAACGGCAGCTCTGGATTTCATTCTGAGTGACGGCAGTTCTCTGAGTTGGACCTGTAAACGGGATCAATTGATTCTGATGGCCAGGAGTTGCCCTCGTCAAACGGATCGACACAAGCCCATGATTAATGTCCAACGTTCTCTCGGTCGGAAGCTCTGCATCCATCACTTTTACGGCCGTAAATTCGTCGCTTTATGGTACAAATTCATCAGGTTTGTTACTTGATTTTATCACACAATTGATGGCAATTTTTTAATTTCCTTTTTTTGGATTTTTCAGGCCGATTCAGTGGCAAAACTGCAGACGGTTGCGTCAAGATTATTGGGAAATCAGTGAATTGAAACTCAGTTGGGAAAAGGAATTGGCCACAGCCGAGCAATTGCTGGTCGACGGTTGGCAAACGATTGTCAAGAGCGTCGTCAAATACGTATAAAGTTCAAAAACTAATTTTGTTTAAAAAAAGAATTTAGAATCATATTTTGAAAAAAAATTTGTAACAGGCTCTGAGGAAGAAAGTGACTCTTCCGTCTGACGGCAACGTCCAGTTGATTTGCCGGACGCTGGACACTTTAATCGGATTGTTACTTCAACAATGGCGTCAGGAGAACATGACGAATTTCGGTCTATGGCTCAACAATCGTCAAGATGTCAAGAACCAGTTGGTGTTTGTGATTCACGTTTCGATGAACGACGGCCAACTCAAATTCGATCCTTCCGTCGAAGATATCAGTTTAGCTTGGGGACAGTTTAATGACTTACTCTCCGTGGCCGCTTACCGATCGCTCCAGTCCAGTCTCCTCGTCTTTGATTTGATTAAAAAACATTTGATGCCCAACGATCAGGCCCAGCCACAACACATTTCTTCCATCAAAGTAAATTCATTCTTTAATTATTTGTGTATATTATTTATCATTTATTGTTTTAAAAATTCAGGTGAAAACTCCTTCGGAATTCTTGGATCACATCCGCCAAGTCATCGCTGATGCTTTCGCTGATGATAACCTCATGTTGACTAGAGCCCTGGAAAAATTCCTCGTCTTTTCATCCTTTTTGAAAGAAGATTCGGTATTTAATAATTCAATTCAATTTAATTTCAACCAACAAATTCTGATATCAATTTCTATTATTTAAAGGAGGAACTGGAAAGTTTAGACAAGGAAGGCGTCGATTTTGATTTGCTACAAGAAAGAGTTCAACACTATCGCCAAGTTCTCAAAAGGATCGAAACGGATTTGCCTTGCACGTTGCCCGTCGGCCAGCGCTACCTGGTCCAAATGGACGGACTCAGTTCGGCTCTGAGAAACAAAATCGCTTCCATCATCGATCGACTCTTGGTGCGATTCAGCAAGAATTTCACTTTATCCGCAACCAAGTAAAAAACCGCCACATGCAAACGATTGAAAAAGTTAAATTTTAAAAAAATTTAATTTTTTGATTTTCAAGTATTTGCCAGGATTACGCGGAATACGCCGACGTGGCTCTGACTGTTCCGCAGACGACAGCTCAATGGATCTATCAACGGGATCAGGTGTGGAAACTAGTGGAAAAAACATTACCGGAAGCCGACGAGAAAATCCTCAAAATCTTGCGCTGTTACCTGTTCATGTGCGATCAGATGAAAGTCAACGAAAGTCATTCGGAATTGGCCCGTGAAGTCATCATGTGGAAGAGACGGATGAACGCGTCACAAGTCGAGCACGGTCGTCTACTGCGGCGGAAGCGATCCGAACTGGAAGAAGCTCTCAAGGTATATAGACCATATAATTTCATTCATTTTTTTCAATGTAATAGTCATTTTGTAATTTCCGATTATAGAGCAAACGCGGTAAAGTGGCGCAAAATGTCACCGTCTACACCGGAATTATGGACAGTTTCCAGAAAATGGGTGAAATTGAATCCCTTGGCCAGTACGTCATTCAGGCTCGTTCGCTTCTCTTCCGTCTCGAAGAGGCCATCAGCAACGTCAAAGGAATCAACGAAGAGGAAGTCCATTTCGAATGGGAAGTCACCGAATATCCCACACTGGCCCAAGTCTGATTGAATTTAAATGTTTCAATGTTTTATTACTAATTTGATTTGATTTTATATTAATCAGGTCAGAGAACGTTTGAATCCGTTTTTGAATTTTTTCGAAATGTCGTCTTCGTTTTTGACCCAACAACAAAATTGGCTCGACAGTCGATTGGGTTCATTCAATCCGGACACGATCGTCAAAGAAACGGAAAATTTTGCTCAAAGTTTGTCGACGGTGGAGGAGCAATTGCCGGACGTTTCCGATGTTCGCCATTTACTGAGTCAAGTGGAAACGAAACTGAGAGATTTCAACAAAGTTTTGCCGCTCATCCGCACGCTGGGCAATCCGGCGTTGAGAGAACGACATTGGGAACAAATCTGGGACACGGTTGGCGTCCGTCTCAGTTCCGAAGCCGCTACGTCACTTCAACAATTGCTGGCCCTTCAACTCAACGAGCATTTGAAAAAAATCGAAGTCATTAGCAATTCGGCGACACAAGAAATGTTACTCGAAAATTCGTTGCTCCGCATGAAGAATTTGTGGATTCAAATCGTCCTTCCAGTGGAAAATTACCGGTAATTAACTATTTAATCAAATCGCTATAGTTAATTCGTTTAATTCAATTGTATTTTGTTTTAACAGAGTGGGAGAAGGTAAAGTGTTGGGCAAAGTGGACAGTATCCAACTTTTAGTCGAGGATCACATGATGGAAACGCAGATTATGAGGAGATCACCTTACGTCAAACCGTTTGAAAAAGATGCCAAGTATATTTTTTTCAAAAAATTCTATTCTTTTAAAAACTGATGATTATTGTATGTCTTAATTATAGGGAATGGGAACAGCAATTGAACGATTTGCAGGTGTTGCTGGAACAGTGCGTCTTCATTCAAGAGCGTTGGTGCAGTCTGGAACCGCTACTGACGTCACCCGACGTCCTCAGCATCGCTCCCGAAGAGGCCCGTAAATTCAGCGCCATCGATAAAGTATTTGACAATCATTCCAAACTATTTTGAAATTACAATTTTTAAACTTGATTATATATTTTTAAAAACAGAATTGGAGAGATGTTCTAGGTCTCATCAGTCAATGTAAACAAGTTTTTTCACTTCTCTACGCTGAGAGGATGAACGAACGTCTCAGCGTTTGCATCCAGCAGGTCTTAATAAAACAAAACACTTTTGAAATTAAAATTTAATTCTTAAAAGAATTTAACGATGTAGATCCAACAATTGGAAAAGAATTTGCAGAATTTGATGGAGAACAAACGTTTGCAATATCCTCGATTCTTCCTGCTGGCCGAGGACGAGTTGAAACGATTATTGTCCTTGTCTCGTGATCCGCACAGGTTCGCCACTTGCCTCTGGCGACTCTACGAAGGTGTTCATAACTTGGAATTCACGGCCGAGAATGACGTGACGCACGTCGTCTCTGCCACAGGTGAACGTCTCCCGCTCAAGGAGCCCGTCAGTTACGCAAAATGCAAAGGACAATTGGACAAGTTCCTCAATCATCTCGAATCCGTCCTGAAACAGACTCTCAATCAAGTAAAATCTAAAAGGATATAACAATTTAAGTAGTTTAACCTATTAATGTCTACGATTTAAAAATTAGGTGATAACGGATACCCTGAAGGATTTCGACGGAACAGATTTGAATGTCCTACTAACGGCTCCATCGCAAATCGCCATTTTATCCGTCCAGGTCTATTGTACAAGTACCATCGACACGGCGTTTGAATCCGGCCGTCTGTTGCAGGATGACGTGGCCGGCAAATTGGACTCGTTTCTCAGTGGTGTCCAAAAGAAATTGGCCGCTTCGTCGGACCAGGTCCACCGTTTGACGGCAGAGTCCGTCACGTTGATGGCCTTGTATTATCGTGAATTGTTGCGTGATTTAACGTCGACCGAAGATCAAGCGGCGGCCATGTTGGCCTGGGAAGCGTCGTTGAAATTCCGTTGGACGGACAACCGCGTCCAGATTCACGTGTTGGACATGTGTCTCGATTACGGCATGGAATACATTGGACTTCCGCCCAGGATGATCGCCTACGCCGACGCTAAAAGGACCACACTGATCGTCACCAATGCGCTCAGTCATCACCTGGCCGGTATTTTAGTAGGTGAACCGCGCAATGAGCTGCTGGAAAGTTTGTCCCACTGTCTCGGCCAGCGATTGGTCCGTTTCGACTGCTCCGAACGGGTCGGTGCGGCTGAAATTTTGCGACAGATCCGTGGAGCGACGACTTGCGGCATTTGGCTTTGCTATCATCGATTGGACGTCCTGGGAAAAGCTACGATATCCTTCATGACGTCGCTATTGGTCCAATTGCAGAACATGGCTTCTACTACCCCACCGTGGCTGGAATTATCCGAAGCCGGACTTCCGCAGTACGGCATATTTTGTCTGACGGAATCGTCGCGTTATCATCAACACTATTTCGATGCCAATCTCAAACGGACGACCAATCTTTCACTGCCGGAAGTGGACGCATTGGCACAGATTCTCTTTTCCGGGTCCTTGGGCCGCTGTCATAGGATTCCTGGATCACTGCCGCAAACCGGAAGATAAAGACGAACAACAATCGTCGGCCATTGGAATTCTGAAACAAATTTTCGCCACATCCAGAAGATCGAGTTTGAGCGCTGCACTCGATTCGTGGCAATCGGCTAGACTTCCGGCCGATGAAGCGGCAGATAGGACTAGAAAATTGACTCAAATGATGCCCGGCGAACGACTAGTGACTACCGATTGGACTCAAGATCCAATTGTGGTGGCCTGTCCGGCTGCATGTCAGAAATTGAAACTTCACGTCAGTGAGCAGATCAAATGGAAATTGTATCACCTTTCCCAAGCGTTCCAGCACGCCAGATTGCCCATTTTACTCTACGGTCCTCGACTTAGCGGTAAAAGTTCGTTACTTCAAATTCTGATCGAATCTCAACGATTGGCCAAACCTCAACGGCCCATCGTCATGGAGAGAATTTGCATCGGTGCTTACGCCGTGGAAGATCTGATGAGCAACATGTCGACTTCCATCATTCCTCAACTGGTCCAGCGCAGTGGAGGACCCGAGAAAGGTGCTGATTTGGTCATCGTTCTCAACGGACCTTGGATAACGGCCGTTCAGGATGTTTTGCTGGACGCTTTGTCGACTGAAGGACGAGGCATTCTCATTCTGCCCAGTACGGAACAGATGACCCTACCCGATCACGTCCATTGGGTCTTTGAAATGAACAGTATCGAGCACGTTTCACCCGGTCATGTGTCTCAGTGTCGACTCATTCCTCTGGACGGACAGAATCATTTGACTTGGAAATGTCTCGTCCAGTCTTGGATGTCCACTCTGCCGCCCGTTCTTCTCTTCCTGGATCCGCTTTTGACTACGATTTTACCTTCCGTCCTGGAATACATCGAGTCGTCGGTCGATGATCGGGTCCGATTGGCCAGCGGTTTCCATCCAATCAAAGCTGTTAAACATCTTCTGTCTCTCATTCGTTGTTTGACGGATCCCAGTGCCGAAGCGCTGGCCAAAAAACAGGCCACTTTGGATCCGGAAATGAGAGCCCAACTTCAAGCGTCCGTTCTCTTTTCCATGTTGTGGACATTAGCCGTTCCGGCCTACATGGACAGCAAGTCCAGTTTTAACGAGTTTTTCATTCAACAAATGAATATCGCCATTCAAAATGCTCATCTTTTTCCATCGGCCAAGCCGCCGGTCAATCAAGGAGGGACCGTCTTTGATTTCAAATTGACGCTTCAATGGGGTCACGCAGACACGGGCAAATATAACGGGCCGTTGTGGCAGCCATGGGGTGAAGAATTGCGTTCGTTACCTTCTCTATCCAGGGAAATTCCTGTCAATGAACTTTTCATCGCTACGGCTGACTCTCTGCGTTCTCATTATTTGATGTCGCTATTCATTCAGTGCGGCATTCCCTGTATTCTCGTCGGTCCGCGTTCATCCGGCAAAACGGCCACGGCTCGTCATTATCTTCGAACTCGACTCAATCGGACGACGCATCAAGTGATTATTGTCAACACATCCAAATCTATGGATGCTAAAACCGCCCAAAAAATTCTAATGGGTCAAATGGAACGACGCCGGAAATCTGTTTACGGTCCAACGGTATTACGTTATATCATTTTCTTTTATGTGAATAATGATTTAATTACGGTATTCTGTTTATTAGATGGGTAAAAAGGCCGTCATTTTCTTCGACGATGTGCAGACGGAAACTTTGAATTGTAGGACGGCTAATCGGGTCGATATGCTGCTCAAACAGTGCATTCAACATGGACAGGTGAGTCGAAAAAGGACGATTGAATTAGATGTATCTGTAAGATTTCTACATTAGGAGTGTCGGGGATGTAGCTCAGATGGTAGAGCGCTCGCTTAGCATGCGAGAAGTACGGGGATCGATACCCTGCATCTCCAGAGACAATTCCTTTTTGGGATTTCTGGGACAGTTAGGTCATCTATAAGAAATTATAAGAAAATTTGAATTTTTGATTTTCTTTTTAGTTAGTTCTCATTACAATTGATGTATCCGGTTGATATTTGTGTGAAAGAATCGGATTGTTTTGGATTTCATTTTCAATTAGTACCTTTTCAGCATCAAATCAAGATTTATCGTTTAGTCAGTATTCTGATTAGTTCTTAAAATAGTTCATGTTAGATAAGGGGATGTAGCTCAGATGGTAGAGCGCTCGCTTAGCATGCGAGAAGTACGGGGATCAATACCCTGCATCTCCAATTAAGTTTTTGATTTCTTTATAGATGATTAGGTTTTCATAATAACATCTTTTATTTGAATGCTCTTATGACCATCTTTAATGTTTATTTGAAATTTTGATAGAATTATTAAGCAGTAATATTATTCCCTTCCATACGGCCCTTTCTCAGTTTGTTTCGTGAATAACTGAAGCGGTAAAAACTTGATTTCTTGACTCGACTGATTTATCTGGGTCAAACTGGAAATACCTTAAAAACTAGGCAAAGATAACAACTACTAATACAGACAAAGTAAAGAAGGTGTTGTAGGGGATGTAGCTCAGATGGTAGAGCGCTCGCTTAGCATGCGAGAAGTACGGGGATCGATACCCTGCATCTCCAAATACTTTTTACAGCTTGATTTATTCATTTTTTAAATTTACATTTGTAGGAATAGTTTTGTTAAAACTTTATCATTTTTTCCTCTTAAGTTTGATGCCAATAGCTATGTGTAATAAAGGTATTAGATTGATTTATCTTGACATACAAATGAATGGGATACGCAATCCTGAAATTTATAGCTTCCTTTATTAATCATTACTATCTCAAGTGTTAATTTTGTGATTTAATTATAAAGTTACTAAAGTACGTAGTTAAATGAGTTAATCCTAAAATTTATACAGGTAGCAGCCCATCTCTGCATATGCGATAGAGTAGCCCAGTTTTTAAATAGCCATCAGCCAACTTCTATTGAATAAATTGAAAAAAAGAAATTCGCTTTAAAGTTATTACAGGGATGGATGCGCATAGCAATAGTGTCTTGTAACTTAATTAAATTTTACAAGCAAAACGCCCGCAAGCTATAAGTCGGTTAGACAATAACTGTATTATCTCTGAATGAATAGTCTAGAAAGTTGGATCACACCTTATAGCCTAGAGCAACTTTAGTGATTATATCGTCGGAAACCCTGGCCAATATTAAATTTTTCGATTTTTGTTTTTTTTAAATTCTGATTTCAGTTATCTTTAAACAGTGAAATTCTATAGCCTTAGCGTAGCACTTGCTGACTTTCAAACGATTTCTTACATACACATAGAAATTTACCCAATTTCTTTTGGAAATGATTACAGGTATTTGACGGACAGGAAGGTGGTCCATCGAATATAATCGACATCAACTTTGTTGCGACATCTCGTATCTGGGCCGACCAACTCTCCGACGTCGTACCGGAAGATGAACCGAACGAAGAAAGCGACGAACAACAAGAGAGACATCAAATATTAAGACAAACAGATCAAGTGTTGCAAACATTCGCTCCCATAGTGATCGAGCCGCCCACTTTAGAGACGGCCTCCACCATTCTCTATCGGATGCTCATGTGGCACTTGGATGCACGCGGTTTTGCTAAAGAATTCGACGCTGTTATCGATCAAATGATTAGCGCTTCTATGGGCATTTATCGACATCTCACCGGCTGTCCAGTCATGGCCGCCTATCCAAAACGTTCCGGATGTCGATGGAACCTTCGCGATCTGATGCGATTCACGCACGGACTTCTCCTCTCCGTTCCGGAATCTATCGAAGACGTCGGCGCCATGAAACGTCTTTGGCTTCACGAAGCCTGTCGTGTCTATTCCGATCGGTTGACTCTACTGGAACCCGTCGCTCTGGTGACCACCTACGTCGAGCAATCGTGCGAAACGTATTTCCAGGCCACCGTGTCCGACCTGTTTGCTCAAATGGATATGGTCGAATTGGCCGATTTGGCTTACATGAACATTTACACGATTTTCTTTTGTGATTTCTCCGATCCGAAATCCGAGTCGAGAAGTTACGTCGAAGTGATGGACATGGAACATTTGACCCGCGTCGTCAACGGTTACGTCACCGAGTACAACAACATGAACAAACGTCCCATGCACTACGTCAACGTCTTCCGTCATTTGATGCGAACGATGGCCAAAGCTTCGAGAGTCCTCAAACAGCCCAGCGGACATTTGATTCTCGTTGGACCTAAAGGTGTCGGTCGTCACACGCTGGCCAGGTTGGCCGGCCACGCTTCAGATTCGACAGTCCATCAATACGAATCGAGTTGTTGCAGTGGTGAAAATGGTCCCAGCAAAGGAGGGACATGGAATTATGTCGATTGGGTCAACGCTTTGAAATTGGCTTTGATCGATTCAGCTGACGATGATAAAAAATGCGTTTTCATTTGCTCCGATGTGGAATTTCATCGTCCCGAATGTCGAGCCTTAATCAATCACATCGTCTCTCACGGAGATCTCATGTATCTGTTTGACGCTAAAGAGCGGAACGAACTCGTGGAACAAATGAGAGTCATCGATCTCCAGAAGGAGAAAACTCTTCAGGTAGCTAATATAACTTATATACTATTTAAAATATGTACCATTTAATTTGATCAAATTTGAACAAATATAGACGGATGGAAGTCCAGCAGCATTGAAATCCATGTTTGAAACTCGAATGTGGGAGCAGATTCGTATCGTCATCATCTTGTCGTGTGAACAGTACACCGAAATTGTTATGGACGAATGTCCTCAAGTCGCATCTGCTTGTCAAAGTGTTTGGATTCACGTAAGTTATTTGAAAAAAAATTAAAAATCCTATTTATCGCTTGATGAATTGTAATTTTGGGGGTTTAATCAGCCGTGGCCATCCGATGCAGTGGCCGATGTAGCGTCGAGTATTTTCAAAGATATCGAACTGGATGCCGAACAGAAATCTTGGCTGATGGTCGTCATTAAATTGATTCACGAATCAACAGAAGGAGGACATCATCGACCAGTGGTCACCGATCCTCAGTGCCAACGCTACGGTTTGCTGATGGATTTTTTACACGTCGCCGTTCGTTTGACGAGGAATTTCAAACAAGAATTCAAATGCCGTCAAGAATTGTGTTGCCAGGCCGTCGAGAAACTGGAACTGGCAGCTCAGCGAGTTTCCGATATGGAATCCGTCGCCCAGCAATGGAAAGACGCTCTGGCCGGCTTGAAATCATCGGAAGAATCCTCATCGGAATCTTCACAAGGAACGGGAGAGAAAGTTTCACGGACGGAACGCGACGTCGAGCAGATTTCCTGTCAAATCGACCGGGCAAAAGATTTGCTGGCCAGTTTGGACATATACCAACGAGCATGGAAACGACAAGTGGTCAGTCTAGAGGATCGCATTCGTTGCTGCCAGGCGGATTGCAGTTTGACGGCCGCCGCTTTGGTTTATGGAGCCGAATTGAAAGAATCTCAACGGGTGGAAATGTTCCGTGGATGGATCGAACAGTGTCGAGTTTTGAGTCCACCGGATCAACACGGCAGTATCATCACGGTTCCGAAAGATGGAGATGATTACTTGACGCTGCTGGAACCAGAAGTCCGCGAAGTAGAAGCCGCTTGGATTATGGCCAATTTGGCCAGAGACGATCATTGCATCCGCAGCGCTGTGGCTATGCGTCACATCCAGCGAGTGCCGCTCTTGATCGATCCGCACAACATAGCCGAACGATGGATCGATGCCCTGAACGCCAATAAAGAGAACCGGCCGACTTACCTTCACATGTCGGCGCCGGATTATTTGGAACCTTTGTCCGGAGCTCTACAATTGGGCACTGTGGTGGTCATTGATATAACGCAGACGAAACTCGATCCCGCTATCATTCCGCTGATTTTGAAACAGACATTCAGTCAAGGTTCAACGAATTACATCAAACTCGGGTCGGATGTCGTCGAATATGCGGCAGAGTTTCAACTTTACCTGCGCACTCAGACGACCCTTGAAGATGTTGATTTACAGCTCCGTCTTTGTGTGACGGTCGTCGATTTGACGCTGGAACAGCCGGGCATTAATGACACGCTGGTGTCTGCTTTAGTCAATAGTGAACGGCCCGACACGGAAGAGAAGATCCAGTTGTGTAAACAAATGTCGGAAATACGCTGCCAACTGAACGAAACCGAACAGAGTCTGTTGAATATTCTGTCGCAGAGCGATCAGGATTGGATTGAGAACGACGCCGTCATTACTTCCTTGTTACCGGCCATCACTCAGTCGAAATTACTGAAAGAGAAGCTGGACGTCGTTTTGCAGACCCGCGAGCGCATGGAAACACAGAGACAAAGTTTCGCACCGACAGCCATTTTAGCCGCTCAGATATTATCTTCTCTCTGGCAAATGGAAGGGCTCTTCCGGCGACTGCGATTTCCTTTGGCCAATTTCTCCGACGCCGTGATCGCTTGTCTGGAAGATGGCGAAGGAGATCAAGCCGATGATTTCGATTCAAATACCAGTACCGGTCGTAAATTGGCTTCTCGTCTCTTCAGTCGCAAATTGAAATCAGGATTGGATCGCGTTCAAAGACTTTTAGCTTCTCTTTTGCTCTCCTTTTGTGTGGCTCGTAGCGAGAAACTTTGTCAATCGTCTTTCATCAATCAACTGGCCACTGGCAAACTCGATCACACCAATACGACGCATCAAAAAGTCTCTATGGATGATTCACTAGTCACTCCCGATCCTGAATGGGACGAATTTGTGGCCGAAATCCTTCTGGAGTGTAATCGTTGGCGTTTAGCAGCTGCAGTGGAGACAATGGCTCAAAAGTTTCTGAAAATCAGCCAGAAAGTTGAATTTAATGATTACGTGACATCGATTGGCGATGTCAGCAGCGTTACTCCTTTATTGATGTTTGTCGAGCCGGGCGTGGATCTTTTGGCCATCGTTTCGAGACTTTGTCGTGAATTTGATTTCCCCGAAGATCGGGCACGTTTCGCAGCCGTGGCTGGATTGGACAGTTTGAATTGGGTGGAAGTGGAGGATTGTGTTCGTCGAGGCAATTGGTTAGTGCTCCAAGGATTCGCTCATCTTCGATCCATGATTAATAACGTCCGAGTGCTCCTGGAATATCTGGCCGCCGATAATATTTCTGCCGAATTCAAACTGTTCATCTTATGGGAGGCATTTGACGATGACATGGAAGGCGATGAAGTAGGATCGGTAGCCAGTCGACGACGGGCTCGCTTACCCCAACTTCTTATGGAAAATTGCCGTACAGTTTACATCGAGCACGTCCATACCTTCGAAGATTGTTTTCAGGTTAGTCGATTTCTCAATTTACTTTCACCTACATGTTATTCATTACTGTAAAAGTTTCGAAAGTCGGTTTTTTTTACAAGTATATATTGGACGATTTTGAATTAGAAAGTACGGCTTGTTAGCTCAGTTGGTTAGAGCGCCGTGCTAATAACGCGGAGGTCATGAGTTCGATCCTCTTACGAGCCAAACTTTTTTCTCCTAAAAGTTATTGGTGAATTATATTTTATAACCAACCCATATCCTAATAAGATTTTTTTAAGTATGTGTCGGCCATTTGAATGTTTTAAATGGCTAATAGTTCATTTACCCGAAAACCCACTACTGCCCCATTCAACAAAGTAAAAAAAAACAAAAAAAAAAACAAGTCTTTCACGATGCTCTGACAATCTTGCCGCATATTATAGAAGCGAAAAGGGCATTTTTTACAAAAACATATTTATAATTGTAAGCGACTTTTTCATGAATGGCAAACTACTTAAAAAAGATGATTCTCATTTCATATGCTAGTTGCCGAACCCGTTTTTTTATAGCTATACGACTAATGGAAAAGGTTTCAGCAATATCTATACAGCCCCACCCGTTTGAAGCCTGCGCATTGCTTTCTCCGGTTTCCCCCACTTGGACTGTCCCCCCTCCCACCGAGAGGGGTCGGTCTCTCCTTTCCGAACAACGGCTTGAGTATAAACAACGCAATTTATCCATCGTTTCAATGCAAATTGCGGTCTTGATTATAATTGCAGTCAATTTTTAACAAATGAACTGTCTTGCCTTAAACAGCTGCTTGCGTTTACAAATATTTTAATTTCAATTCATCTCGAATCCGCCAAATCCCACTCATTTGAAAGCGACAGTTTTCATCAGCGCAGTTTTCACTTAGAGAACATACATAAAGGAGCCCAAGACATTGCTTAAGCATACTTACCTGGCTCAGAGGCAACCATGATCACTAAGGTGGTTCCTCCAGGGCGAGGCCCTTCCATTGCACTACGGTCGGGCTGACCCTTGCGATTAACCCAAATGCGGTTAACTCGGGAGTACAATTTTTGGTAGTGGGGGACTGCGTTCGCGCCGTTCCCTGATGAAATAAATAATATTAAATTCCGGGTTAAAACTAGGAAAGCAAATCATATCATAGGATAATCGATAATTCATTTGTTTGATGATGGGCAAAATTCTTGGACTGTGACACTTGGTCTAACATCGTTGCAGCTTGCAAGCTCTCTCCACTTTGCGTTACGTATAGCGACGCCGTTCAATACACGGCGGAAGTCGATAGCGTAAGACTTTCGCCATCTGACGAGTAAAATAGTTAATAACAAAACCGATCCTAATAACGTATTGTTGCGCATTATAAAGAAACTAAATTAAAAAATAATTTGTGTTAATAAAAAAAATTATGAAATTATACATGAGTAGTTTGAGTCAAGCGAAAAGCTAGTTTCAATATTGCCGGCGGCTATTACGAGATTGCTTTCTTTCGAGTTGATGTAATAAAAATGAGTTGGCACAAGTTTGTTGTTGCAAGTGCCGGCGTTTTGTTACGGGGCAATCAACTTCCCCCTATTGAATATTCATGAATAATATGCTATTTCTGTTCTCATATCGAGATATACAGTGAATAGCTGGTAGTACCAGTAACGGAGCAATATTCACACATACACAGGAAAAACCCCAAGAGTTGCATGGGCTTATTTCAACAACGGTTTATTGCGCCTGGTTGCGTTCACATGGGCTATTAAATGGCTTTCTCAAACTCTTTGTGGTTCTGCTGACTTATACTATAATATACTACCGGTCCATCGTGGTAGATTCCCCGTGCCCCTACAGCTCGAAATAGAACAAACATAGCAATTTTTTATAGTAAAAAAACTTTTAACCTTATGGCTTTATCATCCCACTATTTATTTTGGCGATTTCCCAATTTGTGAGCGTAAAAATTAGATTCCACTTCGATAGCTTTTTTCCGATGAATTTTTGATACCATGGACTCTTTAATATTATCCTTATTATGTTACATCATCGCGTTGGACTTTGTGGTTGCATTCATAGTTTTCGCGCCGTTTCCCGGAGTCTTTTCAAATCCAATCGATGACATTCAAATGAATAGTAACAAGAGATGCTGTGTTTTGTATTAAGTAATTTGGTAGAGTTGCGGAACTTAGTGAACGATAAAAGAACTGTATTTTACCATTTCTATCACGAATTTGAAATTAAAACTCGAGCGATATTTTCTGTAGTAGATAAAAGAATCTTCGAAATAATTTGCTTACCTCTCACTAACGCACTTAAGTTTGACAAATACTTTAAACAGACGTCTAATTTCTAACTTGTTACTTTTTCCTGATTAAGGCAAGATTTCTAAAAAAGGCACGAGTTTAATTGAATGAATTGATCCCTGAACGATTATAAAGTTCAAGTTTTCAAGTCATAGAATCAACCAGGTGCTAACTTGGGAGATCTATAACCTTTATTCAGATGTGTGGATAATTTTTGAAGACAGGGAATTTTGTGATCGCACAATTCCCCCCAAAAAAATATCAACTATAACTAAGCATAAAGTCAATAGAGATCCCTTGTTTTTACCACGTAGATGTCAACGGCCATACCACGTAGAACGCACCCGGTCTCGTCAGCTCCCGGAAGTTAAGCTACGTCGGGTCCCGTTAGTACTTGGATGGGTGACCGCTTGGGAATACGGGATGCAGTTGGCATTATATTTTGATTTTTTACCCCCAAATTGTTCAGTTAAATTTTTCAAACATTTATAGGAATTGAAAATTTGTTTATTCATTTAATTTTCTAATTAGATCTAATTTTAAACTGAATTTACTCATATTATTACTCATATTATTTAGACTATAAATATAATTTGAAATTCCATGGCTCTTTTCACATACATTTTAAGTTGTTTGTTAATTTCCTATTCAGAGAGATTGTTCATTTGATTGAATAATGTTATTTGCCCATTTGGAATCAGGAATTTATCCGATCGGCAGAATTCGACCGGTTGATGAACGATCCATTGCGAGCGTGTGCCAGCTATCCGCTGAAAGTCAAAACTGCCGCTCTGTTACTGATCCTGCGATTGGTGGTTTGGGATCGTTGGGGCTGTGTGATCCCTCTGATCGAACTGTGGCAGACGGCCAAACAAATCGCGACTCTGACATCGGTCAAAAATCACGACTGGGCCGCCACTTTCCACCGTGTGACCATCGGCAATTTGGAGGAGTACGTGCCTTCCGATTCACGTCAAGAGTTTGTCTGCCGTTTCATGCCCGACTTGGTGAACGGATCGCGCACCAGTTACAAACGGGCATTCGACCAGTTGATGGACACCTGGTCTTCCAATCTGACTCTGCCATCAGCCGATTATCAGTTCATTTTCGACTGTCTGGGTGATCCACTCAACGAAACTCGACGCCAGACGCTTCTGTCTCAGCGTCTTTGGAGCCAATTGGTTCGAGGATTCGGCGGCGATGTGTTACCTCTCGAATCCGTCAATGTCACCGTGACCGAAGACGACGAATCAGAAATGGATTCCAAAGATCATTGACCGTCGCGTCCACCAGCTGCACATCAGAGAACATTTTCAAATATTAATGTTCTGCCAACTTCTTTGATGTGTATTTAGAATTAGAAATAAAAGAACATTAGTCAGCGTCTTTTGGGGCAATTTTCCGTCTGCACTCAACGACCTGCTGAGTATTGTACACCTTTGAACGGACGTGACTTGCTTAAAATTCTCGTTTCCTATAATACAATGACGCAATTTATATTCGCACAATTTCTGCTGCTTTATTTTGTCGCTTGTTTTACAACTTGTACCTATACGTGATGATGTGATGACTGTTCTTAAGTGTTTATAGCGCCGGGTGCTGGGTATCAGTTACTTGTTTATTCAGCGATATAATAAACTTGCGGCTATTTGATATCAAATTGTATAGTAGTACTCGATTAAAGGGAAAACCCTCAACAGCAGCAGACAAATGATTAGATTTCATGTGCTGGGTTTTGCTGCCGGCGCGGTTAACGACCCGTGAAAATGATTGCCAAAATGATGTCACAGCTCAGCACCGAAATGTTGATAGATTATTACACGATAACGATAGCCACATAGCTGTGCTCACGTAGACACCGATGATGATTAAATACAGATCGATCAAAAACATGTCATCGACAAGTCGGGGGTAGATCCATATTCTGTGGATTGCGTAGTATACACATACATCGGGAAATCCCATTTTAATACGTATATACGATCAGTTTATAAATCAACTGCGTGTTACGTATTATATCGATTTCTGTGTTAGCTGCGCCCATCAGCAAGGTCTCGTCTGTCTTCATATGTCAGACAGCTGATGGCCAGTCGATTGTGACGACCTCGGTTGATGGTCATTATTATACAATGCGATGTGTATAGGTAATATCCCTTCAAGCGAATTGAATATATTTTTGGTGTTTTTCAATTCCTATGAAATTTAATTGACACAACAAAAACTGGTTGGCTAATTATTTAGTTGCCCGGACCGGAGTTGCTGCTGTGTATATAAAAGAGACAAATATTTTTTTTTCCGCGTCGTCGGCGGTATAATAATATCAAAGTTGCCATTTGCCCATTGACTGCGCTGTTTGAATTGTTGTCGGACTATATAGACAGACTAACTCTCTTTTATTTTCTTGAATATTTAAAAATCGCCTCGAGGAATAGACGATTCAAACCATCAGCCTTTTGTGCTTATGTACGTACTCGTCCTACCAGTTTTGCTTTATAAGGAGACGAAAAAGAAAGAATAAGAGGGTCATCAAACCGCGATACTTTCAATTCGCATTGTTGTTGGCAACATCATTTTTTAAAAAGAAACTTGAATAATATAACAGGAAAGAAAATGCTCAACAGCAATAAACTTTTAAGGGAGAATTTCATCCTCTATTCTAAGAGGAATAACAACAACAACGCACCGGAATTATTCAGCTCCAGCACCCATCGTGAGAATTGTTGTAGTTGTATATTATTAGTGTTTTCGAAAGGGATGAACTGGCTGATGGGAGGTCTGTTGGTCTGGGGGGCAGTGGTACTCAGTGCCTGGGGCGCAGGTGCGCGCATGCGGACGGACGGACGTGCAGGTGAAAACAAAACAAAAAACAAAAAGAGAGAATAGAAACGAACGAACGAAAAGGAGAATATAATAATAATAAGAATAAGAATATAAAGAGAAGTGGGAGAATGTTGGAACGCTAGCAGAGAGCCATGCAACCGTGCGGCTCATCGAGTTAACAGTCAGCAGCAGCCAGAAGAGGAGCAGCGCTCACGCTGCGCCCAGCACAAATAGATAGATACAAGTCTCCTAATATTATATAGACTTGCTGGTTTCTTTTGATTTATTATAACAACAGTGATTTGTTTCATTTGCTAGTTCTTCTTCTCGCTGCTCCCGTATGTGTGTGTCTCTATAGTGTTATTGTGTACAGTGATCGACAAATTGAGTTTTCATTCTTTTATAGTTGTGCACAGTTTATAGTAACAGGGCGATAGAAAGGAAACGAAAAGAGCAGACGACATGAAATACTGAAAAAAACCTGTTTCGGCGAAATCCACGCAGTTGATTGGCCTAAAACGAAAAAAACAAAACAAGGGGGAATAACAAGTAAAATATTATTCAACTGTGCGGAATATTTGAAAAAAAAATAGACGGGAAAAAAGTATAGGCAGCATTTGTAAGTCATGAAACTGTTGAGTTGCGTCTCTGTGGTGCTGTTGTTTCATCAACACTTCAAGGCCGTGTTGCTGTTGTTGTTTTGGCTGTTGTTGGTGGCATCGGCACAATACGATGCTGTGGCTCCTGCTGCCGTGTCGTCGTCGTCTAGCTCTTTCGGTCGCTCTTTATTGGCCATCAGCAGGAAAGAATCACCGCCGCCATTACCGTTGGATGATAACAGCAGCCACCAAATCCGTCAACAGAGTCGACTCGTTCATCCGTAAGTTGAATGTGACGTACATTATCTAAATAATTATTATCATTTATATGAAATCAAATATAACTGGTTATATTGTGCCGGCAATCGTCTTCAAAATCGATCGGGGTGTTTCGATTGATTTCAATGCGTTGCCATGGCAACCTGATAAATATTAGGTAAATTGGCTTTATAACTTGTGAAAGAGAAAGTTGTTTCTGACAAAATATGCGGGACGTGAGAATTTTCACACACACACATTTCGTGAGACGACGAGTAACAATTCAGTTGATCTCCCTATTTAAAGATAATATTCATAAGATCTAATAATAATAATGACTCGGATCTGTCACGCCATCGACAGATTATGTAACGTTAGACGCTATTGTATTTATAGATAACAGATCCAAATCTCTCCCCCCCCCCCCCTATAAAGTCCACTTAACTCCATGCGAGAATAATGTGATCAATTGTTTTATATATTCACATTTTTTCCCATATATTTCGTTTGTTGTTGCAACTATAAGAGACAATAGAGTAATGGCCAGAACATCACATCCGGATTGGCCGTCCCTGCTGGGCCGTCCTATTTTGAGAAAAAATAAATAAATGTACAACTTTATAGGATGATGATGCATCATAGATATCATATAGATTTGTTGTGTCTGATATGTGTTGGATGCCATAGTCGAGGTGGTCTCGCCGTTGCATTTCTGTGGCCGTCCATTATCGTCACACGCTCGATACGGGACCAGGTATATAGGGAGGGGTCCTCTTGTTTCCGTGTCATTTCCGCCGTTCGTTTTTTGGGAAAAAAATGATCGTTGGCAGGCCAACCGAAACAAAAAACAACCAAAACATAATTTCAATGGGTTTGGGTGGAGGAGTATAGGAAAACAATATAGAAACACGAAAATTTCAACCACCTCTGCTGATGCCACACGATGTCCATGACGTAATCAACCGACGAGAGAAAAATCAAACTGATGGATGACTGAATTATTCCTATAGAGTCTCACGATCCGCTATACATGTTCGATGGACATATTATTGACGTAATTCATTTTCAAATGTGGATTTAGCTACAAGAAAATCAAAGTGTCTGAAAATGTTACGGGAGAAATGAACACACATAGAAAAAAAATGGAGGTCAAGCCGAAATTGGAGGGGACTAATATTACCAAATGGGAAAAACCCATAATCCCCCCATTTTTTGTTTTTCTAAATTCTCCGTACCTTGCACGATGGGTTACAACAGTGATGGCCGTGAACAATAAACACACATTATTATATAGACATCCAATTTTATCTCTTTCCTATACCGTTTTCTTTTAACGTCGTCGTCGGTGTGTATATAGTGAAATTCTTATTGAATTGCATTTTGTTTTTGTTTTTTGAGAGAAGAAAACCTGCCAAATTCGGACAGAATCAGTTCGTTGGCAATGTCCATCATTTGCATATTACGTTTGAGATTTTCAAGGTGCCGTTTTGGTTTTGTTTTGCTATATCTTCCCCTTTTCCATATCTTGACACTTTGACGGATTACATTTGGCCTCGGGTCGGCCATTGACACCGAGAAAAAAACGTGGACTCTTCCTTTTTTTTTAAAAAAAAAAGAAAAACACATTTTCTTACGATGGGCGTTTTATTACCTCCCCCAAATTCACAGTGTAATAATGACGTAAGAGCGAACAGTCCACGGCGATAAGCGTTGGCCGTTGGTTGCAATTTTAATATTTTAATCAACCGTTTCGATGATGTTATCGATGAAGGACTTTTGTGGCGACGGCGTCGAGGATCGTCCGACCCAACACGATCTATCGAGTGAACGTCGTCGTTCTGCCGGCGTCACCCGATCTCATCATCAAATCCGTCATCACTCAAAGTGGCGGACATCAGATCGCATCCGCTTCTCAAATCGCCGACGCCGGATCCAGTCACGATCTTTTGTTGAAAGTGATGAGCTCATCTTTCATTTCAATTTCAAAAGGAGATTTAATTATTTATTTATTTCTAATTGTGCGTGTGTATGTAGATTCCGTCGTCCGTTACCAAAGGCAGTTATCGCCTCAAAGTGGAAGGTTATGACACTCTACATCCGCAAAAGGCCATTTTCATCAAGGAAAGTCCGCTGGAATTTCTATCTGATTTTTTGTCCATCGTCATCCAGACCAACCGTAAACTCTTCCGCAACGGAATGAAAGGTAAAAATCTAATCTTAAACATTTTTAAAATGAACTACGATGTCAATTTGATTTATTTCAGTTCGATTCCGCGTGATCTTGACCCAAATGAATCTCAAACCTTACACGGATCCAATCACCGTCTTTGTTGTGGTAAAATTATTAATTTAATCCATTCTCAATCAATCCAATCATCGGAATTCTTTTTCATTTCAAATATCAGAATCCACAGGGATTCATTATGCGTCGCTGGCCGTCGCGTAACCCAAGAAACGGTATTTATTTATTATTATCCCCAATTATATTTTGAACAGTTGATGGATCGATTTTTGTTATCTTTCACGCAGGAGTGGTGACGTTGATGTACGAAATTCCTTCGTATCCGACGATGGGCAATTGGACTATTCGTGCGGAAGCGATGCAACAAGTTCACGAGCAACAGTTTGTCGTGGAACGTTATTACATTCCGTTTTTCGAAGTGCTTCCGTCGGCTCCGGCTTACGTTTTAGATTCGGACGTGAAATACACGTCCGGCGTGACGACTTCGTTTCACAGATCGCGTGTCCTCAACGGCAACACGACCGTCCAGGTTCACGCCAGACCGGTCAATACTTCCATACGATCCTATCGACTAGTCAGCGAAGAACATCCTCCGTGGGTATATATATCATTTTAAAATTTCTATCTTTTATTATTATTATTGGAATTTTTCTGTTGATTTTTCGATGTTATTGTTACAGTCGCATCAATTCTCTTACGATGTCAATTTGGATGATGTCAGAAGTGCCATGGGATCGAGGAGTTTGGCCGGATGGGTGATCCGTGTCACGACGTCGGTTCACAATTATTTCATGGGTGAAACGCGTCGCAGTTTCATCGAGACGCGCATCATCCGAGCCCAATTGAAATTTGAATTTTCTGGCGCTAAAACGGCCGTATTCAAACCTGGAATGCCTTTCGAGGGACACGTTTACGTCATGTACGACGACAATCAGGCCCTTTCACCTGAGAAATTGTCCGGCGCTAATTTGATCATCCGGCCGGTTGTGACGACGTCCAATGGCCAATTGCAAACGCTACCTGAAGTGATTGTTCCGGCCAAAGGAGAATATTTGATCAATTCCAAAGGATCCAACAGCAAGAAAAAGTACGGAGCGGATTTCAAACACTGGATGGAACGGCAGGCGGAAGACGCCGAATTCGGCCAATTTCGACGTACGGGCGTCTATCATTTTCGAGTATGTAAAGTTTCAAATTCAAATGACTTTTAAATAATTAAATAGAATTTAATTTATGATCCGTCAAAGTTCTCGGTCCCGAAAGACGCCAACGCCATCAAGATGACGGCGACTTACAAGGACGAAGATGGCGATAAGGCAACCGCCGAAATGAGGGCCGTCGCTTTCTATTCGCCGAATGAAATGTACGTCCACGTCGGGACCAGCACGGAACAAGGACGACTGGGCGAGAACGCCGTCATTCATTTGCGTAGTAATTTCGGGTTCCACGTCTATAGTTATGTTGTAAGTTTACCTGAGTCTATTGTTTCTTTGAATTTTGTTGTCAATTTCAATTTGGTGCACAGGTGGTGTCGAAAGGTCTGGTGATCCACGGATCGACTGAAACGCATCCGCACCCGACCAAATTGGTGACTTTCTCCGTTCCCGTTTCATCTGAAATGGCGCCAACTTTCAAATTGGTGGCCATGGTCGTCAGTCCTGTAGGGGAACTGGTGGCCGATTCCGTCACGATCCCCGTGAAGAGTTTCAATCGTTACAATGTAAACAATTTGGTTTTTTTAAATTCTAGTGATTTTCTAAATAACAAAAACAATTCGGTTTTTTATAGATGAACGTGACTACAGTTCAAGTGCGAGATCATTCCAAGGAGACGGTCCAACTGGTGACACGGACTCGTCCCGGTGCATTTGTCGGAGTTTCCCTCTTGCGGACCATCAATTACATTTTCCAAGCGGATAACACGTTGACTCCCAGTCGAGTGCTCAAAGCGCTTTACAATTTGGAGCCATTCACGAGGTATAAAAAGGTTTCATTCATTTATCCTGTAATTTATTGATCTATTAATTTGATTTTGTTAGGTCTGTTCACGGAGTGACTTGGACGGATCGCGAAGGATTGAAAGCCGATCGGACGGAATATTTCAAAGGTGCCAATCCTGGAGCGGACACGAAACGGACCCTGGATCTTGCCGGCCTTTTGCTTTTCACCGATGCTAAAATCAGTCAATATCCTGACATTGGTGAGTTTATTCCCGTTATATTAAAATTATTCATTTGTTTGTTATTAATTCATTGAAAATATTGCAGCCAATTGCGATCAAAGAAACGGATACGAGCCGTGTTTGGCTGTCGGATGTTTCCACAAGGATCAGCGCTGCGATGGCAAAGCGGATTGCGCCGATGGATCCGACGAGGACGACTGCAAGTGTTATTCATTTTCTTTAGTTTGAAAATGATTTGGTTTATTAAAATTTTGTGTTAATTTGATTTTCAGGTCCTCCACCGGTTGACGACAAGATGCATTTCCGTATTTTTCGAAGGAGTCGTTACCATGTAAAGTGAAAAAATGAAATATTGAACGTTATTCTTTAAGTTAATTGAATGTTTTCGATGTTTAATAGGATTTCTACGATTGGCTGGACGGAGACTGGGCCTGGTACGATATTCCCACTACAGATGACGGGATCGAGTTCCACGATCGAGGCATAGCTGCCACTGATGAGACGTGGTTCATCAACGCGTTTAGTTTCCATCCGGAACTCGGATTCTCGATGATGGACGAAGTAGTCGCGGTATAGACACATATATCTTTTCATTCATTTTGCATTTGACTTAATTATTATTTCATAATTATTCTACAGTACGATGGATCGCCACCGTTTTATTTCTCGGTGGAATCACCCAGCGCCATCCGCCGCGGAGAGACTCTCGGCGTCCGTTTGATGGCCGTCAATAATCTCAAAGAAGAAGTGATGGCGTTGATCGTTTTGGAAGCGTCAGACGATTACCTTTTCGTCGAAACGGATGACGATGGCGAAGTGGAACATTACAGGCCAACACTAGTCGGAGGAGAACGTCAGCACATGGTCGCCGTACGTACGGAATTTGCCCCGTTAACGATTTAAATCTTCTTTTATTTAATTATAATGAAATTCTACAGGTGAAAGCGCAATCCTATCGCGAAGTCTACCTACCAATCGCTCCACAAGTGGAACAGGGCACCATCACTATCAAAATTCGGACCATCAGTCAGATAAGACGGCAGGTTTTCAACATTGATCTCGATATTTTGGTAAATGTGATACATTTTTCATTTGATTGAATGAAATTGTAAAATGTTGGGGGGTTTTATTCACACAGCCTGAAGGCGCTACAGTCACTAGATACACTTCGCTCCTGTTGGATTTGAAAAATCGAGCGCATGTTTTGCGATACCTCGACATTCCCGTCGAAGAGTCGCCCATCATTCCTTACTCGAAATTCCGTCGCTACGTTTTCGGAAGTCCTAGAGCGTCCGTCACTTTGTGCGGTATAAGAATATCGACATTTTCCATTCATCTGATTGAATTTTGAATCCTTAAATCTTTTTCTACAGGCGACGTTTTTGGACCCGTTTTCCCGTCGACGCCCATCTCGACCGACTCGTTACTTAGCCGATCCTTACACGGAACGAAAGCCAATCTGTACAATTTGGCCAGCACATTGTGGAGTCTTCACTACCTCCGTCTGACGAATCAACTCAAATCCAGAGTCTTGTACAGAGGATTGAACACGATGAACGTTCAAATGGCTGAACTGATGCGTCTCTACAACTACGACGGATCTTTTATCGCTCAAAAAGCCTCTGATCCAAGCGTTTGGGTGACGGTAATTATATCAGAAATTATCAAATGGTGAATAACGGTAGATTTGATTCATTTCTTTATTTTCAAAAGGCTTGGGTGATTCGAGTGTTGGGTCAGTCCCAATTCCAAGATTGGGAAAATCATTATTTCGTCGATAGGAGACTGTTGGGCAATTCTGTTCAATGGATTTTGAGTAATCAAAAGCGGGACGGCACTTTTGAGGAAGCCTGATGATTATCCATTTCCCTTGGAAATACAAAGCGTATAAATTCTTGAATTTCAATTGATAATGATTTTCTATTAAAATCATTGTGACTGTTGATTTATTTTAGGTGCGGAATGCTACGAGAAAGATTGCCCTAACGGCTCACGTCTTAATTAGTTTGCATCATTGCAGCGAAGATTTAGAAGGATCGTTGAAAGTGCTCACGGCGACGGCCAAATCTCGTGCAGTCAAGTAAATTGATATTTGAAAGTTTCATCTATTCACTCCCCTGATTGTGATTTTCTTATGATTGATTTGTTTTTAGTTATTTAGAACGATCCATGTCTCGTTTGACGGATCCTTATGAAGTGGCCATCGTCACGTATGCGCTGACGCTGACCAACAGTCCGGCAAAAGAATCCGCATTTAATGCAATGCACAAAATCCGACGAGAGGGCGGTAAGTTTGAATTTCTTTTTAAAAATAAACTAATGTTTCAATACATTTAAATTCATTTATTAGACGGAATGGTGTACTGGTCACGGGACCCGGTTCCTTCCAATCAAATTCTCTACGAGAATCAGCGTCCGTTCCTCCAGCCGCGTTTGCCGATGCATCCAAGACGCCGTGGCCGTTGAATCGACGTCGTACGCCCTTCTCGTCTATTTGGCTCGTGACGGGATCGGCGATCTGCAGGAAAGGGTCGTCACTTGGCTCAACACGATGCGCATGGTCGACGGAGGTTTCGTCTTCCATTTACGTAATTTTAATTTTCCTTATCTCTCCAATAACTGAATTTAATTGATTGATTATGACGTAATTAACAGGACAGCATTGTGGCTATGGAAGCTCTGACGGAATACGCTTATCGAGCTCGACTGCGTGACATCACCGACATGAGTGTCCTCGTCGAAGCATCCGCTTCTAAAATGGGCAAAACGATGCGCATTAGCAGCAACAGTTTGGCCAATGTTCATCGAATGAATGCAAGTTTCAATCGCTTCTATATAACCTAAGTTTGATAGATGAATTTAAAGTTAACTGATTCTTTAATTCGTTTAGATTCCCAACGTGTGGGGACACGTCAACATCATCGGTCGCGGAGCCGGTCAAGCCGTTCTGCAACTCAAAGTTCAGTACGGAATCGACTGGGAAGAGTTGAACGACGTTCCCAAAAGGCGCTACTTTGATTTATCCATTGACGAGAATTACAGTCATTTCGGTAATAAATCTCACGTCCACCATTGAAGCTTGCATCAGGTATGGAGAAAGTGATTTAACTTAATCGATGATGGAGGAAGTCAATATTAATTTTACCACGTTCAGATGGTTGGCGACGGATGAAGCCAAAACGAGCGGTCCAACCACATTAGAAGTGGAAACGCCATCGGGTTACGGGTTCGTTCAATCCGATGCCAACGAGTTAGTCATAAAAAACAATTACACAGTTTATTCGCTGACGTGTTTATCGGCCGTAGTAAAATCATTTGGGTTTTCGATCGGGTAAATTCATTTCGTATTTTTTAAATCTTCGTATAGAATAATTAAATAATTAATTAATTATTTAAAAAAAAAACAGGTTGGCGAGGAGCGTCTCTGTATTAAATATTCCGTTCATCGTTGGTTTCCAGTTGCCAATATGACTTTGTATCGCGAAGCCGTCGTCTACGAGTCACACATGCCGGGTAAATATCATATTTATTCATTTCACCATTTATGAAATCCGAAATGTTGTATCCTCGCCGCTTGAATTTATGAATCGATTTATTCATTTTTTTAAATCAGAGCATTTTGAGATGATCATCTTCAACTCGACTCCGCTCTACGTGTTGGATATTTGCGAGGTTTGCGGTAGTTACCAGTGTCCTTATTGTCCGTATTTCAGCGGCTCTCCCGTCTCGGCCAAATTCTCATCTCCGTTGTGTGTCATTTTGTGTTGTCTGTTGGCCAACGCGCTTTATTCGTCATTCACCGCCATCGGTTTATTCGAACCCAATTAATTTTGTGATTCTCAAGTCGTTTATTCTCTCTCTAAACACTTTAAAAAATAATGCAATTTTGTCCGCACACTATTTAGAATGTTATTTTAATATTTAAGCGCTTATTTTGCATCCATTCCTTCTTTCGTTTTGGATTAGAAGGTGGGGTTGCGATTTTTGCGTTATTTTGTAAATAAGCTTTGAAACATTTTTGTTTTGTTTTTCTTTTCCTAAAAACAAAACAAAAAGAAAATTTCAATAAAAGAAAAAACATATTTCAGTATGTATAAAATGATTGATTTCGCGTCATTTTAATCCAGAAAAACCAGTTTTTTTTGTATATTTCAAACACCGGCCAAAAAGGGTTATTACTCTCTCGACATTTCTATTTATTTGTAAAGAAGAAGACTTGGAAGGTAAGCCAGCACGGAATAATGTGTGGATTCTGTGTATATTTCTCTTATGACTTGCGGCTCAAATTAGAGAATTATATACCCAGCATCAAGCCAATTAATTATTTTTGTACAAGTCATACCGCGGTAAATGTAATTAGAAAATTTCGATTTCATTTCAAAGATTTAACGTTTTTTCAATCAAAAATGTTGCAGATTTTGGCTAGTGTCCACAAGGTTTGTTTTGCGCTCATTTTTTTTTGGGGCTGTAAAAATTTGATGGATGTCTCACTAAAAATGGGAACTCTCTCCAACGTCTCAAGAAGGATTCTCGTGAAACTGTGGAGAACATAAGCAACGTATTTTATTCTTTCTTTGGTTTGATAACATTGTGATTCCGTGAAAAACATCATCATCATTTGTTTGATATAAAAGCGCATTTCATCATTTTGATGCGTTGACAGTTTGTCCAGCTGGGGAATTTGTTTTTTTTTTGTATATCAACAAGTGGATCGGCGTCTAAACAATATCTGCTGTACAGAGTCTCCATCTGGGTAATTATTAACTTGTTGATTTTAAGAAAAAAAAAAACTAAGGTAGAATAAAGAGAAGGGCGGGATGAGAGGTGTGTGTGACGTAATTTTTGCGGTTAACTCGCGGCATGTGCGTTTGCTGGGCCAGCCCGGACTCAAGCTTTTTTTTTGAAAAACGTTGTGTGCTGTGTCTCTTCCTTTACAGCACAAACAGTTGGCAGAAAGATCTGCTGTCGACTACACCCGACTGCTGCTCCGGTGTCGTGTTTTTTTGCATCCCTCCACTACATTTGGATTGTGCCACATTATCTACTAGTCGAGAGCGTCATTTATTAGCTGGATTATTTCATCATTTGAAAAGGATATCGCACCGCCATGAATTGGTTTCTGTCCTGTCTAGTGATTTGGATTCATTCCATCAGGACCGTTGTTGTGACTCAATCTGTGCTGATGACGCAATTCAAAGTTGCTGCTGGTGACGGTCATTACTCCGTAGGTAGAGAGGACGTACCCAACAACCTCCAACAAGATCGTCTCCTTCATCCGTGAGTCTTATTGTTCAATATTTGGTTAATCGTCTGTTGCCTAATATTATCCAACGTTTAGTGTCTATAGCTGACCCGTGGGTGTCGAATGCTTTAGGGTATAGAATAGATTCGGCGATGCCCCCCCATGAAACTGTTAATTCCCGTTTGGTTATTTAGGTGGGGCTCGTCGGATCATCTTTTCTGATTTCCAAGGTAGCGAATCTATAAAAATATGTCCCCCCAAAAAACCTAAAAAACTAATGAAAGATTCTTTAAACCTTGGATGAGAACTTTTGAGCCTACATGTTCTATTGCATATTTTTCAGCGTTCGTAATGGCCTATTGTTGTTGGCCTTGGGTATATATAGAGGGGGGGGGGGATATGATTGTTGTTGCAAAGAGCTCGACCGTGACGCAGCTGCTGCTGCTGCTCTTTAGTTGTCGAGCAGAACCGGAAGGTACCGCAGGATTGCATTATTCTGTCTGGCTTCTATATAGTCTACAAAATACCCTGCAACTTATTCACTCATTGTCGTAACACAGTCTGCAGATCAACAAACCTTTTTGTTTGTTTTGAAAAAAATAAGGAGCGCTCCAAAAATCGACCAAAACTCATTTCGTTAATGCATTTCAACGATAACGACGATTAGAAACAGGCGAACTGGATGTGAATACCGACTGGGCAGCAGACACTAAAAGTAGATCTAGAACGTACCCCACTGAGCGTTTAAAGGGGACAATGTTGAAACTTAGAGACATAATAAAACAAAACAGAATTTTGGCTGAAATAGTCATAAAGAAAAAGTCGATGAGAAATGAGCAGACATCATCAGGGAAAACCCAAACAACTCAGGGGCCTTGAGTTCTCTTCTATTTGCACTTGTTACCGGGCAACAAACTGCAGTTCTTCTATTTGTTAAACGATGAATGGACTGGTTCCCCCTTTCGCCGAAAGGCAAGCCTTTTTTATAGGCCTTAAATATATACACTATAGACCGCGTCATCTTATAAGAACCACTCAAGGGCATCTTTCCTTCGAAAAAAAAAACCACATTCAATATAAATACGATGGAAATGCGCTATATAATGACGTAATGGTTACATATACTGCTGATTTCTCCGCGAGTTTTATAATGTCCGTCTTTTGTGATGATTTGATTACATTTTGTGGATAAGGAATTTCGTTGTGACGGCTTCGACGATCCTGCGACCTGAGAGCGTCTACCGGATACACGTTGTCGTTCTGCCGACATCGTCCGATTTGATTATCAAGGCCCTGATTACCAAAGGAAGGGACCAGCACGTCGCATCGGCAACCAGCCAACACGCCATCGACGCTGGAACGAGCAGCAATCTTTTGCTTAAAGTGAGCTGATGTGCATTTTTACTTTATTATTATTCATGGACATGCTTTTGGTTGGATTTTTAAAAAATGACCATTTATGCGCAAATTTATAGATTCCAGGTTCCATTACTCAAGGCGATTACCGCATCAAACTGGAAAGTTACGATCCACAGCATCCGCAAAAGCCCATTCTGATTAAAGAGAGTCCGCTAGTGTTTCATTCGGACTTTCTCTCCATTATTGTCCAGTCAAATCGTAAAATATTTGCTAATGGAATGACTGGTGAACATTTTTTCAGAAATTATTTTCACTAGAATTGTTTTAAACTTATTTTAATTTGATTCAATTTTACAGTTCGATTCCGCGTCATTCTAACCCAAATGGATCTCAAACCTTACACGGATCCCATAACCATCTACATTTTAGTATAATTGTTAATTATAAATTCGAATGAATGAAATTTTATTAAAATATTATTATTTCCACCAGGATCCTCAAGGATTCGTCATTCGTCGTTGGCCATCGCGTAACCCGACCAATGGTATAACTCGTGATTTTGTGTATAATTTTGTAATAATAAATCAAAACAAATGGGAATATTTATCATCCACAGGAGTTGTGTCTTTGACGTACCAATTGCCATCCAATCCGAGTGTGGGAAACTGGACCATCCGCACGGAAGCCATGCAACAAATTCACGACTATCAGTTCCTGGTCGAACATTATTACATCCCATTTTTCGAAGTGATGCCATCGGCTCCGGCTTACGTTTTCGACTCGGATGAGACGTACACGGTCGAGGTGTCCACTTCAGTGCATAGTCAATTTGTAGCCAACGGCAATGTGACCGTTCACGTCTACGCAAGGCCAGTCAACACTACAGTGAACGACTACCGACTCGTTAAAGAAGAACTATTTCCCATGGGTATGTAAATATCATATTACCTGAATAATTTCTTGATTTCATTGGGCAATGAATGAATGAATTATAGAATCACGAATTCACTTATGATGTGGACTTGGTCGACGTGAAGAGCGCCGTTGGGACAACAAGTTTAGTCGGTTGGGTGATCCGTGTCACGACAGTCGGTTCACAATTATTTCATGGGTGAAACGCGCGATGGTTATGTGAAGACGCGCATCATCCGGGCTCAATTGAAATTTGAATTTCGCTGGCGCCAAAACGGCCGTTTTCAAACCTGGAATGCCATTCGAGGGACACGTTTACGTCACGTACGACGACGATCAGGCCCTTTCACCTGAGGAAATTGGCTGGCGCTACGATCACGCTCAAACCGGTCGTCACATCTTCTAACGGACAGTTGAAAATCACTTGCGGAGATTGTAGTTCCGGCTAAAGGCGAGTACATCAATCCACCAACGAAAGGACGAGGAGAGTCAATTACAACAACGAATTTAACAACTGGATGGAAAATCAGATAGATGACGTCAAATTTAGTCAATTTCGAGCTACTGGTGTCTACAATTTTCGAGTAAAGTTTTTCTCTTTTTCTTATTCTTTTCGTTATATTTGCGTGATGAGATTACGTGATTAATTTTGTTCTATCAAGTTCACGGTGCCCAAAGATGGCCGAATCGATGCGAATATCGGCTACTTATAAGGGACGGTGAAGACGAAAAAGTGACCGCCGAGTTACAGGCCGTCGCTTTCTACTCGTCCAAAGAAATGTATGTCCATGTTGAGACCAGCACCGAATACGGCCAGTTGGGTGAATACGTCGTCATTCATTTGCGTAGTAATTTCGCATTCCACGTCTTCAGTTACGTTGTAAGTTTGCCTTTTTCTTTGGAATTTTGTTTCTGAAATGTTAGAAAATGTAAATTTCTATTTCGGCAGGTTGTGTCGAAAGGTCTGGTGATCCACGGAGCGACTGAAACGCATCCGCATCCGACCAAATTGGTGACTTTCTCCGTTCCCGTTTCATCTGAAATGGCGCCAACTTTCAAATTGGTGGCCATGGTCGTCAGTCCTGTAGGGGAACTGGTGGCCGATTCCGTCACGATCCCCGTGAAGAGTTTCAATCGTTACAAGGTGAATTAGAATTTTAAAATCAAAATAATGAACTCATCTAACACAAATTTATGTTATAGACAAACTTAACGCTGGTGCAGACCAAAGATCATTCGAAAGCAACGGTCCAGTTAGTGACACGGACTAATCCTGGAGCTTTCGTCGCCGTTTCAATACTGCGCCATGTAAATTACATTTTCCAAGCGGATAACGAACTAACGCCCAGTCGAGTACTCAAAGCGCTTTACAAATTGGAACCATTTACTAAGTATTGGTCGTTTCTTCTAATAAATTGTAATTGGATTTAATATAAGCTGGACTCTTTTGTTAGGTCGGTTCACGGAGTGACTTGGACGGATCGCGAAGGATTGAAAGCCGATCGGACGGAATATTTCAAAGGATGCCAATCCTGGAGCGGACACGAAACGGACCCTGGATCTCGCCGGCCTTTTGCTTTTCACCGATGCTAAAATCAGTCAATATCCTGACATTAGGTGAGTTCATTCTCGTTATAATTAGTTCATTCATTTATTTATTACATAATTTGTATTAGTTGAGCAGTCAACTGTAACAAGGACAACGGATACGAGCCGTGTTTGGCTGTCGGATGTTTTCACAAGGATCAGCGCTGTGACTGGCAAAACGGATTGCGCCGATGGATCTGACGAGGATGACTGCAAGTCTAATTCATTTCAGATAATTGGAATTTTTTAAATTAATTAATTATACGTGTAATTCATTCCAGGCTCTAAAGGGGAAGACAGGATGCAGTTCCGTCTTATGCGATGGAGCCGCAATCACGTAAACCAATTTTTTAAACTCCTCTACTGTCAATCAGTTTATTAACTCGATGGATTTGTATCAACAGGATTTCTACGATTGGCTGGACGGTGACTGGGCCTGGTACGATACACCAACAACAGACGACGGGATCGAGTTCCACGATCGAGAAGTAGCCGTCGACGATGAAATGTGGTACATCAACGCCTTTAGTTTCCATCCGGAACTCGGTTTTGCAATGCTGGACGAAGTCGCTGTGGTATAAGAAATCATTTGACGCTGATTTTGTTATTCTTTTCTAAATTTTATATATCCAAACAGTACGATGGATCGCCGCCGTTTTACATGTTAGTCGAGTCGCCCAGCTCAGTTCGTCGCGGAGAGACTCTCGGCATCCGGTTGATGGCCATCAACAATTTGAAGGAAGAAGCGATCGCCTTGATTGTTTTGGAAGCGTCAGACGATTACCTTTTCGTCGAAACGGATGACGATGGCGAAGTGGAACATTACAGACCAAATCTAGTCGGAGGAGAGCGTCAGCACATGATCGCCGTACAATCCTATTCTAATTATCTTGACGCTATTTATTTATTCTTGTTTGATTTTTATGGGTGATGACAATTAGGTGAAGCCGGAATCTTATGGAGAAGTTTACCTGCCTATCGCTCCACAGGTGGATCAAGGAACAATCACAATTAAAATTCTAACTATAACACAAATTAGTCGGCAAGATTTCAACATCGAACTTGAGATTATGGTAAGTTTATTAAGAATTCAAAATTGAATCAAATTGATCGTTAATTTGAGGAATTTTGACGTAGCCTGAAGGCGCTACCATCAGTCGACATACATCACTCCTGTTGGATTTGAAGAATCGGGCCCATGTTTTGAGATTCCTCGACATTCCCGTCGAAGAGTCGCCCATCATTCCTTACTCGAAATTCCGTCGCTACGTTTTCGGAAGTCCTAGAGCTTCCATCACGTTGTGCGGTAAGAATATCCGCATGGATCTGAATGAATTGTTAAGTTAAAATCTTCTTTTTTAATAGGCGACGTCTTTGGACCCGTTTTCCCATCGACGCCCATCACTACCGACTCGATGCTGAGCCGATCCCTTCGTGGAACGGAGGCCACATTGTTTAACTTGGCCAGCACATTGTGGAGTCTTCATTACCTCCGACTTACCAATCAACTGCAATCGGATGTTTTGTACAGCGGACTGAACGACTATGAACGTTCAAATGGCGGAACTGATGCGTCTTTATAAGTCACGACGGATCTTTTCGAGCTCACACCAATTCGAATCCCAGCGTCTGGGTGACGGTAAATTATATCTTTAAACAAACTAGGATCTCTATATACTGAATTAAATGGGATTCATTTGAAAAATTAAAAGGCTTGGGTCATCAGAATATTGGGCCAGTCACAATTTCAAGATTGGGAAAATCATTTTTTCGTCGATAGGCGATTACTCGGCAAATCCGTCGAATGGATTCTCAATCATCAATCGAATGACGGCAGTTTCGAAGATCCTGACGATTACTCTTTCCCTCTGGAATTGAGATCGGTAAGATCACTATCAGAAAAAGGATAATTCCTTAAATTACCTTTTATTTATAACGATCATTCAGGTGTCTAATAACGTTACTCGTAAGGGTAGTCTCACCGCATATGTTTTGATTGGTTTAATGAAATGCAGCGAAAGTCTCGAGGGATCTTTGAGAGTCAAAACTGCAGTAGCCGAAGTTGGGGCAGTTCAGTAAGTTATCGCACCGAGTAATAACTAGCGCATTATTGTCAGTTGTTTGTCTTTAATTTCTGGTTGTTTGTTCAGCTATTTAGAGCGAATCATGTCTCATTTGACGGATCCTAGTGAGATTGCTATTGTAACCTATGCACTTTCCATTGCCAACAGTCCGACAAAAGAATCCGCTTTTTATTTACTTGACAGCATCAAACGAGAGGGCGGTAAGTTGGAATTGTTATTTCAAATAAACTAATGATTCAATACAGTTAATAATCCATTTATTAGAGGGAATGGTGTACTGGTCACGGGACCCGGTTCCTTCCAATCCAATTCTCTACGAGAATCAGCGTCCGTTCCTCCAGCCGCGTTTGCCGATGCATCAAGACGCCGTGGCCGTTGAATCGACGTCGTACGCCCTTCTCGTCTATTTGGCTCGTGACGGGATCGGCGATCTGCAGGAAAGGGTCGTCACTTGGCTCAACACGATGCGCATGGTCGACGGAGGTTTCGTCTCCATTTACGTAATTTTGATTTTTCTTATCTCGCCAAGGCTATTCCTATTTCGGTTGATTGATTATGACGTAATTACAGGACAGCATTGTGGCGATGGAAGCTCTGACGGAATACGCTTATCGAGCTCGACTGCGTGACATCACCGACATGAGTGTCCTCGTCGAAGCATCCGCTTCACCAGATGCTACAGAGTTGGTGCGGATAAACAGCGACACTCTTGCCACTGTTCATCAGATGAATGTAATGTTCTCATTATCCCAATCCAATTAAAATAATTATAATTACGAAGCCTAATGTATTTGTAGATTCCAAATGTCTGGGGACATGTGAACATCATCGGTCGTGGAGCCGGTCAAGCCGTTCTGCAACTTAAAGTTCAGTACGGAATCGACTGGGAGGATCTGAGAGACAATCCGAAAAGACGCTACTTTGATTTGTACGTGGAGGAGACGTACAGTCACTTCCGCAACAAATCTCACATCACCGTCGATGCCTGCGTCAGGTATACAGACTAATATTTTCCCCCTTTATAGTTCGTTCCCTATATTTTTTTTAAAATTCGCGATTGTTGTACGTGTAGATGGTTGGCGACGGATGAAATGAGAACTAGCGGTCCAGCCACGCTCGAAGTTGAAATGCCATCGGGTTACGAGTTGGTCCAGTCGGATGCCAACGAATTAGTCATTCAAAATAATTACACGTTTATTCGTGACGTGTTTATCGGCCGCGGCAAAATCATTTGGATGTTTGACCGGGTAACACATAACGCCCAAACTTGACATTTTTCTTCTTCTTAACTTAAATTTTATTGATTAAAGGTGGGCGAGGAGCGTCTGTGTATCAAATATCCTGTCCATCGTTGGTTCCCAGTCGCCAATTTGACATTGTACCGTTCGGCCATCATTTACGAGTCACACATGCCAGGTAAGTCCAGCCTCAGCATTTGATTGTCTGGCATTTCCAATTGATTCATTTGTCCCCTTCTTCTTTATTATGAAATGACACATTCCGCAGAGCATTTTGAAATGCAAGTGTTCAACGCCACGCCACTTTACGTGTTGGACATCTGCGAGGTGTGCGGTAGTTACCAGTGTCCTTATTGTCCGTATTTCAGTTCATCTATGACTCAATTTTCGTCTTTTTTTATCGTTTTCCTTTCTCTCGTGGCCAACGCTCTCACTTTCTAAATTTATTCCCATCGTGTCGATATTATATAAGTTAACAATTTCTACTGTCCGTTATTTAACATATTCAGTTTAACATTCCTCCTTTTTATATTTGTGTCCTATATGCTGTCGTGTCGTGTCGTGTAGCTTATCCAATGTGTGTACAGGTGATGGAACAGCGCAGAGCAGTGTCCGTGTAAATCGGCGAATCCCATGCCCCACCCATTTTTTCCTAAATATGTTTTCTCTCTGTCTATTTGACTTTCTCCCCTCATTCGATCGTCCTATATATTATGCGCTACCAACAACAACAACAACAGTGTCCGTGTGCTGATTGTGTGCAGCAGCAGCAGCAATGGGTGTATTATTATTATTCAGCATTCACCTCTCACCCTCCCCCTTCTACTAACTGATCCAGTGTACTGTACAACCGCCGTTCCATTCGGTCGCTTTCTTTATTGTGTGTGTGTGTCGCACGCCGCTGGTCGGCTCCCATCCCCTCTCATCATCGTCGTCGTCATCAACCGCGTTTCTCTTTCTATTTTACAAAATTCCCTTTTTTTTTTGTCTGTCTGTCTGTCTGTCAGGGTTTTGCATTTTGTCGTGCCAGACTCTTACACGGTAAGCTCAGATATTACCGTTTGACTATCTATCGTCTCTTCTTTTCAATTGTATCCTCAAAATCCTATTACTCCGTTGTCAACATCGATAGACACATAGTATATAGCAAAACAATTGTGAGATTCGCACGCAAAGTGGCACACAGCAACCAGCGTCCTACATTCTAAAAAAAAAAAAAAAAAAAAAAGTGTTCAACAATATATTCAACTTTTTTGAAGAGATCCAGAACTTTCGCCTAAGCTTGTGGCTTCGTATGTGTCTACTAGCTCTCTAACACGTGTCAGATGATATAGTAGAGTAACAGTTGGGCGTGTGTAAGAATGAAATAGCCGTGAAAAATAGAGTTACTTATCATAGAAGACTATCGAATGAATTGTTTATGTCCGCTGCAGTGCGCTGCCCGACTGTCTCCAATCCTGTTGGACCAGTTTGCAAAGGAACTTTTTGTCACGTTATATTTATATAACATCATAGTAAATAACGAGCTTTTTCTTCTCTCTTCTCCCAACTCTTGTCTTTATTTAATTCTTTTGGTTTTGCATTAAGTTTTTTAAAAAAAAAAAAAAAAAGAAAACAAAACACTTTTTGGTTTTTTCTTTGGTTTTTTTTTTTGGGTTTTTTTTTTGTAGAAGTTGTTTATATCTATATCCAGGTCGTGGCGGGGAAAAATTTACATACTTGTGAGTAACACGACAAATTACCGTACCAGCAGGCACCAGGGCACCAAAGGCTCTAGACTATATTAACAACAACACTATTCGAAAGTGATTGTTGTTGTTGCTGCTGTTGCCGGGGTTTTTCCGCAACTCTCTCAACTTGGTGGGGAAAAAACATTGAAATTTCGGTTCGGCGAGTCGGCGGTGGAGTTGCTGCTGAATGGCAATGAAATCGAATGAAATGTTGTCGGTTATGTTCTTGTTGACTGTTGGTCTTCTTCTTCTGCTCGGTTTCGTCGACCTCGCCAACAGCCAAGACGATCATCTCGGCCAGCAGTCTCATGGTTCAACGCTCAACCAGAAACAGGACAGCGCCAGCAACGTTCAACCGTAATTATAATAAACTTTATTTCTTTTATTTTAAAAAAAAAAAAAAAACACAAGAAAATATGGGCGAAAATGTCGAATACTGTGCCCTTGAAAATTCTTTGTATTTTAATGTGTGTATACATAGAGTTGCTATGCCAGTTGAAAAACCCCGCCATTTAACTTTAATTGGCTATTATAGTTATGCAATAATTTCTAGTCTTTAAAAAATATGAGACAACAGTCTGGCGTATACTTTGTAATTGCCAGAATGATGCTTGGAGCCATGTTCTTCATATACTTTGTATTTTTAAGTCTTTTCTAACTTGAATTATTTGCATTTCCATAACATCTTGACTCTTGAGCTCTCTCCCCCACCGCATCTTCTTAGACACAAAGACGCAATAGACAATGAAAAAAGACGGAAAATGAGTGACTGGGCACCGGCCAGTCTAGACAGCTACTCCGTGATGGTCAATACAAACGGAAGACATACCTCTATAGAATCCAACCTCTGAATTAATATCTTGATGTTTATATTGTTGAGACGACGCCGACACTCTGCAGATCAATCAATATACTACGTATCACTTGTGAATTAGATTTAAAAATATTTTATCATGGTACATATTCATTCCCACATTCTCACAGCAATATAAGTTTGTACCCAAAGTTCGAGGTTTAGATGAGAGCAAAGTAAATGACATGCAGCAGCAGCAGCAGGACAAATTTCGCAGTATCATCACTCATAGTATATACGAGCTATTATTATATGCACACAGAGCGACTGTGCATATATTATTTAGCATGACTCAATGCCATGATGACGTGATAAATTTGTGTTGATTGAAAAAGTGCTGCTCGTTCCGGCCTCCGTGCCACAGCCTTTTAATATAGCTAAATGTAAAGAAATTTCTAGTCAACTCATCGTTATACGTACATGTCTCGTATACTATTTGGCTGGGAAAAAACCGGGTGACGTGTTGCTTCCTTATATTCCCGGCGGATGTGATGATATTATTTGTCTTATATTATTATTTATTCGTAGGACTTTTGTGGTGACGGCCTCGAAGATCGTCCGCCCAAACACGATTTATCGAGTCAACGTGTTTGTTCTTCCGCATCAAACGGACGGAATGATTGTCAAGGCTCTCGTCACCAAAGACAATGGCCAGCACGTCGCATCGGCCATAGAATCCATCGATTCCGGAATGAGCCACAATCTGTTATTGAAGGTATTGAATTCATTTCTTGTACTAGTTTTACGGTGTTTCAATATTTTGATGTTATTTGTGGTCATATGATGCAGATTCCAGGGACTATGACAGACGGCCAGTACCAATTGAAATTAGACGGCTACGATCTTCTGCAACCACAGAGAGCCGTTTTTACCAAACGGGGATTGTTGGAATTTCACCCAGATTTCCTATCCGTTCTAGTCCAAACCAATCGAAAAATATACAAAAACGACATGAAAGTTCGTTTCCGTGCAATCATCACCCAATTGGTGGACCTGAAACCTTACACCGATCCCGTCACCATCTACATTTTGGTACATCGTGTTTTTAAAATTTTCTGTTTTATTAATATAAAGTGATTCTCATCTATTGAATTCAAACAGAATCCCGAAGGTTTCGTGATGAGGCGATGGCCGTCCCGTTATCCTACCACCGGTAACTATATACCAACTTATATCTATTTTGATTGTATAATTGTAATAATAACATTATGATCCTTCTATGTATGAAGGTGTGATTACGTTAATTTACCAATTGCCGGCATTTCCCAGCGAAGGGAAATGGACCATCCGTGTGGAGGCCATGTCACAAATTCACGATCATCACATCATCGTCGAGCGATTCTACTACAGATTCTTTGACGTAATTATTTCATATCAATTCAATTTTGTGGTTGTGTCCTATTTTTGGGATTGTTGAGTTTTTGTACAAAATTGGCCAGTGTTGCCTCATTACCGATGTAGTAAATAAGGCGGAAATGTTGATATGGCAACGCCCTAACTGTTTTGTTACGTTGAAACGACAAGTACATCAGACGACGCCTATTTATAGAAACGTTCGTGCTGGACTGCTGGCGTGACGTGATATGTTGACAATAAGCGGACTGGGCTATCCATTTTTCAACAGCTACAAAGTAAAACCTTCAAAATAGTACAGCAGCTATAACAACATCTGGTATAGCATCAGGTGCAGCGGCATTGCGACACGATTTTCTTAGGGAAACGCCGTGAAATTATGGGCCATTTTAGTGTTTTGAAAGTGTTGTCTTTTCGCTAAAATCTCACGTACTAGGGAGAAAGCCATTCGATAGTGCAGTACACTCGCACAGGTGTGTCACGCTGATTTGATAAAGTTCGTATATACTAAAGTTTGAAGAAAACCCCTTTTACCGTGACCAGTACGTTTGCCCATATTTGGGATTGCGGGACGAGCCAATCTTTGATTCACGTGAAATTGGCACTCGTGTCCTTTTGGTGTTATAGAGAGCCGCTAAAAGCTTTGAAAAAAGTCCTTCTCTATACTACTCTGTTTTGTTTGTTTGTTTTTTAAAAAAACTGTTTGGAATTGGAATCAGGTGATTCCGTCAGCGCCGGCTTACGTTTTGGATTCGGAAGAGAGTTACACGGCGTCCGTCACCACTTCGTTCCATCCGGGACGAGTGGCCAGTGGCAATTTAACATTGGAAATTTACGCTCGACCAGTCAACTCTTCTCTAGCTGATTTCCGTTTCATCAAACAAGAATTTCCTCCATGGGTAGGTTAATCAATTTCTAATATTTCAAAATGAATCGACTGATATTAATTATTATCCGGCCCATTTTTAGACTTATGATTTCACTTACGATGTCCAATTGGAGGAAGTGAAGAGGACCGTCGGTGTTAGTAGTTTGGCCGGATGGGTCATCCGCGTAGCCATGACGTTGTATCATCATTTCGAAGGTGAAGCTCGCGATGGTTTCATCGAAACTCGAATCATTCGAGCCCAACTGAAATTCCAATTCGGTGGAACTAAAACGTCCGTGTTCAAACCTGGGATGCCCTACGAAGGGCACGTCTATTTAATGTACGACGATGACGAAGCCGTTTCACCGGAGAAATTGGCTGGAGCTACACTTACAATCCGTCCAGTTGTCACCACATCCAACGGACAATTGAAAACTCTTCCGGAAATTGTAGTTCCCCGTCAAGGCGAGTATTACCGATCATCAAATGATCCTCAACAACAACAAGATTCGAGTTACTACGGCAACAAATTCGATGTTTGGATGGATCGACAGATGGAAGACGCCGAGTACAAGCAATTCCGCCAATTTGGCATCCATCATTTTCGTGTATTTAAAAACACAAATTCAAATCGTTTTCAGTAAATCGTTTAATGTTTGGTTATTTTAAACACAGTTTTCAGTGCCTAAAGATGCCACTTCGCTGAAAATAACGGCATATTACAAGGATCAAGAAGGTGATCAGGTCAGTGTTGAACAACAATCAGTGGCTTTTTATACGATGAGCGATTTCTTCGTTCACGTCTCGACCAGCACGGAACAAGGTCTCCTAGGACACTACGCCACTATCCATTTGCGGAGTAATTTTAATTTTCAAGACTACAGTTACGTCGTAAGTTTCTATATCGTTTGAAAACGTGTCATTTAAAAAAATGGATTGAAATTGATGTGTATTATTAGATCTCGTCGAAAGGTTTGCTGGTTCACGGTGCGACGGAGAGCCTCCGACACGCTGTGAAATCGTTGACATTCTCCGTTCCCGTCTCGACCGAAATGGCGCCAACTTTCAAATTGGTGGCCATGATCGTCAGTCCTTTAGGCGAATTGGTGGCCGATTCCGTCACGATCCCCGTGCAGAGTATTAACCGTTACAAGGTGAGTTATTTCATTTTTATTTAAAAAACTAACGTGCGTAAATTAATCAAACGTCAATTGTATTTTAGACGAATTTGACGATGGTGCAGACCAAGGATCACAGCAAATTGACGGTGCAAGTCGTCACGCGGACTCTGCCCGGCGCTTTCACGGGTGTATCGCTCCTGAGATCCGCTCATTACATGTTCCAAGCTGACAACGAAATCACGCACAGCCGGATGATGAGAGCTCTGTACCAATTGGAGCCTTTCACCAGGTCGGTTAGTGGAGTCACTTGGAGTGACAGAGAAGGAAGTAAAGCAGATCGCAGTCAATATTTCAAAGGAGCCAATCCTGGAGCGGACACGAAACGGACGATGAATTTAGCTGGACTCTTGGTCTTCACCGACGCAAGGATCAGTCAATACCCCGACACTGGTCAGGATCATATTTCTATTGTTATTTATTTGTTATGTTAAATTGACATTTAAATTATGTTGGGCAGTCAACTGTAACAAGGACAACGGATACGAGCCGTGTTTGGCTGTCGGATGTTTCCACAAGGATCAGCGCTGCGATGGCAAAGCGGATTGCGCCGATGGATCCGACGAGGATGACTGCAAGTCTTTTAAATTTCTAAATACTAAATCAAAGACTTGGGAACAAATTTCCAATCGACACTTTTGTTTGTTTTATTGGCAGGTCCTTTGAAAAAAGACGACAGGATGGACTTTAGAATGCTGAGGAGAAATCGATTCCACGTAAGTTTTTTTAGAGCTGATTTTCCGATCCTTATTTATATTTGTTATAAAATTTTGCGTACAGGATTTTTACGATTGGATGGATGGAGATTGGGCCTGGTTCGATATTCCAGTGACGGATGACGGCTTTGATTTCAATGACCGGCCAGTGGCTTTAACCAACGAAGTTTGGTTCCTTACCGCGTTCACGTTCCATCGTGAATTGGGTTTCGCCGTTCTCGACGATGTTGTTGAGGTGTGTCCCACCAATCAAATGAAACACTTTAGATTATTATGTAGACTAGAATTCTAATTTATCCAGTACGAAGGATCGCTGCCTTTCTACGTTTCGGTCGAGTCGCCTAGTTCCATCCGGCGCGGAGAGACACTCGGCATTCGATTACTTTTCATCAACAATCTCCAGGTGGATACGATGGGTCTCATCATATTGGAAGCGTCGGAAGATTATTGTTTTGTAGAAACGGAAGAACATGGTGAAGTTGGACACTATCGACCTAGTCTCGTCTGCGCAGAGAAACAGCACATGGTCACGGTAAATAATCTGAAGAATTGTTGGTCCTTTTGATCCTGATGGATCTTAAATTCGACGGAGAATGAATTGAATAGGTGAAAGGAGGAGCCACAACGGAAGTGTACATGCCTATCGCTCCTCAGATCGAACAGGGGAGCATCACCGTCAAAATACAAGTCCTCAGTCATATTTTCGAACAGAATTTGGAAATTGGACTCAACGTTTTGGTAGGTTGAAATTATTGTTGAACCTTTTTTCAAGTGGATTTATTGAACGTTCCATAGCCTGAAGGAGCTACTATCAGTCGGCACACTTCACTCCTGTTGGATTTGAAGAATCGGGCCCATGTTTTGAGATTCCTCGACATTCCCGTCGAAGAGTCACCCATCATTCCTTACTCGAAATTCCGTCGCTACGTTTTCGGAAGTCCTAGAGCTTCCATCACGTTGTGCGGTAAGAAAATATCCGCATGGATCTGAATTTGAAATCTTAAGTCAAGTTCTTTCTTCTTTAATAGGCGACGTCTTTGGACCCGTTTTCCCATCGACGCCCATCACCACCGACTCGATGCTGAGCCGATCCCTTCGTGGAACCGAAGCGAATTTATATAATTTGGCGACCACTTCGTGGAGTCTACACTACCTCCGACTTACCAATCAACTGCAATCGGATGTTTTGTACAGTGGACTGAACGATATGAACGTTCAAATGGCGGATCTCATGCGATTGTACCATCACGACGGATCTTTCCGCGCTCATACAAATTCAAATCCCAGCGTCTGGGTGACGGTAAGTTACGTTTAGAAAACCTTATCTCACTACTGAATTTAATGAAATTCAATTGAAAAAAGGCTTGGGTCATCAGAATATTGGGCCAGTCACAATTTCAAGATTGGGAAAATCATTTTTACGTTGATCAGAGACTGTTGACCAATTCCGTCAAATGGATTCTTCAATATCAACGTCGAGATGGATCATTTGGAGAGACGGACAATTACATTTTCCCTCTCGATAGGCGAATTTTGGTAGTATTTTATCGTTTAATTACAGGAAATTGTGCAGGTCGTTTTTAATTTTGCATTTCAACATTTATTAGCCGCTGTATAATTCCACTTTTAAGGGTGGCCATACTGCCCATGTACTTTTATCACTTTGCGCCTGCAGTGAAAGTCTTGATGGAGAAGTTAAAGTGGCCACATCGTCCGCAAAAACCCGTGCCGTCCGGTAAGAAAACTATAAACAACTCGATAAATTTCTAGAATTTATTAATTAACCATTTATTTATGTTTTGCAGTTATCTCGAGCGAATTCTGGATATTTTGACAGATCAGTACGAGCTGGCCATTGTTACTTATGCGCTTCAAATAACCAGCAGTCCAGCTCAAGAGGCCGCGTTCGGACGGTTGCATATTTTGAGACGGGAAGAAGGTGAAATTAACCTCTGCAGATGATACCTACGTTTTAATATTTCAGCGAACATTTTTGTATTCATTTGAATAGAGGGAATGGTGTACTGGTCACGGGACCCGGTTCCTTCCAATCCAATTCTTTACGAGAATCAGCGTCCGTTCCTTCAGCCGCGTTTGCCCATGCACCAAGACGCCGTGGCCGTTGAATCGACGTCGTACGCCCTTCTCGTCTATTTGGCTCGTGACGGGATCGGCGATCTGCAGGAAAGGGTCGTCACTTGGCTCAACACGATGCGCATGGTCGACGGAGGTTTCGTTTCCATTTACGTAATTTTAATTTTTCCTTATCTCGCCAAGGCTATTCCTATTTCGGTTGATTGATTATGACGTAATTACAGGACAGCATTGTGGCGATGGAAGCTCTGACGGAATACGCTTATCGAGCTCGACTGCGTGACATCACCGACATGAGTGTCCTCGTCGAAGCATCCGCTTCACCAGATGCTACAGAGTTGGTGCGGATAAACAGCGACACTCTTGCCACTGTTCATCAGATGAATGTAATGTTCTTATAATACCTATGTAATTAAAATGATTATAATAACGAAGCCTAATCTATTTATAGATTCCTAATGTCTGGGGACATGTGAACGTCATTGGTCGTGGAGCGGGACAAGCCGTTCTGCAACTCAAAGTTCAGTACGGAATCGACTGGGAGGATTTGAGAGACAATCCGAAAAGACGCTACTTTGATTTGTATGTCGAGGAGACGTACAGTCACTTCCGCAACAAATCCCACATCACCGTCGATGCCTGCGTCAAGTAATAATTTGTTTAAAACTTCCCCGCAAAAAGATTGAATATGATAGAAATTTCATTTCAAACAGGTGGTTGGCCATGAACGAAGCTCCAATGAGTGGCGCCACCACATTAGAAGTGGAACTTCCTTCCGGTTATCGGATCATCCAATCCGATGCCAATCAAGTTCTTCTCCACAAAAATTACAGTTTTCTACGAGATGTTTTCGTTACAGATGAAAAAATCGTCTGGACGTTCGATAAAGTAATTCCGTTAACTTCTTTTTAAAATAATACCCTAATATCTACATAATTATTTCTTTGTATTATTATACCATAGGTTGGCCCAGAGAGGCTTTGTTTCAACTATCTCATACGCCGGTGGTTCCCAGTAGCCAATGGGACAATGTACCGGTCAGCCATAGTCTACGAATCTCATTCGCCCGGTAAATCATCTAAAAATTCTTTTCTTATTAACGACAATTCATTACTCCTTTTTTTTTAAAAATTTTTCAGAGCATTTTGAAATGCAAGTGTTCAACGCTACTCCGCTCTACGTCTTAGACATTTGCGAAGTGTGCGGCAGTTATCAGTGCCCTTATTGTCCGTATTTTAGTTCGGCCCCAGTGGTCATCAATGTCAATCATCCTATTATCGTTTCCTGTTCACTTTTGATATCCGCTTTGATTTATTACCTTCATTGGTCAACGTCCTAGTATTCAAATGAGTATTCCGTGTATTAAATTATATTATAATACAGTTTTCTATGTTTTTGTAGGAAAAAAAAACTAAACAAAGGATTTAGCGACGGGCTTTGCGCGGTCGGGTAACAATCGGTTTCGTTTGGCATTGGATATCCTATAGCGACATTGTAAAAAAAGATAGAAATCATTTTAAGTACGTCAAACTTGATAGTATTTAGTTTACGGTAATTGTGTGAAATTCGACGGCTTCCACCACTCTAGATTTCTCTCCTCGCGAAAACGTGTGAGCCGGAAGCTGGAGATAGGCAGATTGGATTTGTTCGAAACACACTTCTCTTTCGGTAAATAATCCATCATTATTATCTGGAAATAATTAAGATGGCGTTAATTAAATTACGAGTCACGCTGAAAATAAGTAAAAGAAAAATTATAACCTTGGGAGTCAGAAACAGAGAGCTGGCGAGTGGAAGCTGGTAGGATTAGTTCCCGTGGAGCGATACTCCGCATAAGTAAACTTCCGTCGGATCCTTATTTGAATCATTCAAAAACAAATTAAGAAATCGAAATTAGTTTTTTTTTTGAAATTATTTGGGTTTTACCTGGGGTGAGAATGAAGTAATCAATGGCTTGCAGTAATTCCATTTTGACAGTAGCTACCAGACCTTCTTTACTGTAAATGTAAACAAAATCGATGTAATAAGACGAGAAATTATTTAAAATTGTTGTAACAACTTACGCCAACCAACGGGAAAGGGAAAAGAATTGTTCGTTATTGATTTTGAAAACGATATCGTCGTGAGCCAAGTCGCTTGATGGTAATAGACGTCTGGGCATTCCATACATCAGCCAAGCAGGAACACCGTCACTTCTCACCCATTTGATGATCTCCAATGTTTTGTTATTTCCATTTTCAAAGGTGCCTATTCCATCGGTCTCTTTAAAGTTGGCCGAAATTCGATAGGGCCATCCTTTGACATCAAACATGAGGTCCTCTATGTCAATCCTGGAAGTCCACACGCATTGTCCGTCACAGCGCATTTCAAGATTCCAATTTTTTCTTTTACGCACCAACCACGACTGAATATTTGTAAAAATTAAACGTTGAAAAATCTTTCAATGAAAAGATATATGGGCTACTTTGAAGAAAGTTTCGGTGTCTCCCTCATCTCCCAACGTCCGCCAAACAATTTGCTCCTGTGCCATTTGATTCTGCATCATTCCAGAAGGGGCCACATGGAAAACCTTCACGGTTACAGAGTAAATTAGCCCGATAATTATAAAAATTGAATTAATCTTCATACCACAACTTGATTCAACTCAGGGCAGTTGTTGTTATTAAGGAAAGCGTCTAATTCCTTTAGAATTTTATCTCCATCTGTTGCTGTTACAATTACAATCTCCAGTTGGGTTAATTCTTTGCAATGCTCCTAAATAGTTTCAATCATCAAACATTTAAACTACAAATCTTTTCTCTGTCGGGCTTAAAAAGTATTACACATTGCTTGAACTGCAAAACTAGATCACTTAGAATGATTTCAATTGGTTTCCTGGATGAATAAATTGCATTCTGTTCAGCAATTAAAAGATCATAAATGTTAAAATTCTTTTTTCAAAAGATATGCAATGTAAAAAATGGCTTTGAATACTTCATTTGATATTTTCAGTAGTTGCTTTAGTTTCCCAAAGGCCCGTTTCAAAGAGGGATCAATTTCAATCAGAGGATAGGTGTTCAATAAGAGCTCATAACCTTTTTCTCCTAGAAGCACCAAACTCAAAAAAGCAAAATTCGAACAAGTCCCGGCATGAGAAAGAAGTGACACTTCATGTAAAGCCTAGAAATATAATTTTGTTGGTCACTTCTGATAAATATAGTGCCATAAGACTATTCAGTGATATAAATACACAGCTTACCTCAGCTGAGGAAATGAAATGTGGATGTGTAGCCTCATTTGCATTTCGGACATCGAAAACAATCGCACGAGCTATTTTCATTTTGTAAACTGTCCTACTGCGTCGAGGAAGAAAGGAATGAGGCTGACTTAACTAATAAACAGTAAAATCTCTTCTAGAGATTGTCAGAAAACGTTATTCGTCTCAGCTGACAGTTGACAGCTGACTGAACCTACTCATCAATTAAGAATTAAAGTTTGCTTCGTTTTCTTTTTAACTTTTCATCCAGCGTATTATTTGTAAATTAACTGATAAAATTTCTAAAACAAGTTTGGCTGTGATCTTGCCTCTTGGTCAAATTATATTTGCCGCTGTTTATCATCCGCCTTGCGCGGATTACTTTTTATTCCACGCAGACTGGAAATCAAAGCAGACGAACAGCATTCTGTCTTCGGCTTCAAAATGGTAAAAATGGCGAATAAGAAAACACGTGTTCCGGATAAAGCCCAAACTAATACAGGCAATATTGTTGTTAAAAAACAAGAAGATGCAATCGACATTGTCCAAAAACCTCCTGTGTTTACCGACGATTCAAAGTAAAGTAAATTTTTTTCCCCTGTCAAAATGTTTATTATTTATTTTGTTTGTGCTTCCCTTCGCTTGACAGGTATTTATGTATCGCATCAGGCCGCTTTGTAGGAATTTACAGCGTCGAATCGGGAGAAAAAGTTCATTCTTTAAAAGAGCACAATGTTGAGGTTGTTGGTCTGGCCATCAAGGAAAAGAATGTTCTATATTCATGTGATGCTTCTGGAGAAGTTATTGAATGGGACATAAACAACGGAGACTTACTTAAGGTTGACTTTTAGCTTGTTTTCTCATGTCAGTTGTTTTCTTTAGATTTACATTTTTTATTTGTTTTGCAGAGAACTCTCCTTTCAGGGAATGGTCTGAAAGATTTTCGTTCATTTCACTATGTTGGGAATGGCAAGTTTCTGGTATCTTCCCATTCTAAAAATGCCAACTATTCCTCACTTTGGATGGTTGATGGCAACACATACACTAGAAAAATATTTTCAGATATCGTTAAAAATAATGCTCATTCTGTTGCATTTGGCTGTGACCAAGGAAATGGATCACTGATTGTAGTTGCCTTGAAGGATGAAAGTGTGGTGGTCAAAGACACAAAGAGTGGTGTTGAGCGAAAGTAAGTAAACTGCTATACCATATGGAATGCTGAATTTTCATACTCATTGAAATATCTTTGACACAGGCACATGACGGATGAGAGGAAATTCACTTGTGTTGCCTTGCACAAGGAGAAATTAATAATGGCCACAGGGGATATCTCAGGCCGTATTCTAATTTGGCATGACTTTGTTAACCGAGTCAGACCAGTGAAGACTGTTTACCATTGGCACACACTTGCTGTCAACTCAGTCTGCTTTTCCAGTGAAGGTTTGCTCATTTTAAGATTCCCTTTTTATTACTGTATCTTTAATTTTTGTTTTCCTAATCATTTAGGAGAATACCTTTACAGTGGAGGATCTGAGAATGTAATGGTTAAATGGCGACTTGGAATGTCCCGCAAACAGTGTCTGCCTCGTATGGGCTCATCAATAAAATTCATTGTCAACGCTCCGGACAACATCTGCGTCGCTACTTCTCATTTTGACAATGGTAGTTATAACTTTTTTCAAATTAGAATAATGAACATACAAATGATTTTTTCCCTCCTTTACAGCTATCCGTTTCATTGATTCGACAAGCAAAATCAATCGAGCTATTCTTGGATTGGCTAAACACGGACCAATTCGCGGTCTCGAACAGACTGAATCAAAGAAAGAATCGGTGTTACCTACTGGTCTGGTTTATGATCCTCGAAGCCATGGAATTTTCCTCAATTCGCAGGCTGGATTCCTTCAGCTTTATGATCCTCAAAGAGCTTCCATGATTTTCAACGTAAGAAAAGATTTTTCCACACAATTTCAATCGCAAGGAGTTTAATTATCTCTTAAATTTTTCTAGATGGACATTGCCAACCGCAACATTCTGACTGACGAACGAAACACGGTCATCGGTAACGCCGAGGTGTTGCGAGTTGCTTTGTCGCCCACAGGCGAGTGGTTAGCAACACTGGAGGTTTGGTCGAACATGTCGGCCGGCTATCATGACATGAACTTGAAGTTTTGGCGATATGATGCTGAGCGAGCCAACTACGAACTCAACACGGACGTCACTATGCCACACCACGACCGTGTCACCTCCCTGCTGTTCCAACCGGGATTGCTGGGCACAGAGTGGCCTTGTCTCGTAACTATAGGCCGAGATCTCAAATTCAAAATTTGGCGGTTAGTCGACGACACGGACATTTACCGTAAAAAAGAATCGTGGACTTGTGACGTGGCAGGAGACTTCCGTAAACTCTCACCGACGGCTATATCCTTTTCGGAAGACGGTTCATTGCTGGCCATTGCTTTTCAAGACACTGTTAGCTTGTGGGATCCCATGTCCATCAACCTGAACACGACATTAAGCCATAACCTCATCGAAGAGCCTATTGAGTAAGTTTGTTTCATCATTTCTGTTTGTAATTTTGTCTAATTGTTGGTTATTTCTTTAGGCTGATGGAATTTGGAAGAGATCAATGTTTTCGCTATCTGGTTTGTGCTTCGAAATCATCCCTCTTCGCGTGGGATGTAATTAGTAAAGGACTAGTTTGGAAAGTTGGGAAATTACATAGCCCTATCAGGTGTTTGGTTCCTGATCCAAAGTCCTGCTACATGGCAGCAATTTTGCAAAACAGCGAAGGTAACCTTATCGTTTTTTAAATCTATTTATTGAATCTAAATTCTTAATTGTGTTTTCAGTGTTTGTATTCGCTCCTTCGAGTTCGAAACCAGTGCATACTATTAGGAGCGCGGGCTGTTCAGAACCCATTGCGGCTCTTTTTGTCCCACGCCCGAATCCTCTGGCAAGCGGGCCAGAATGGCTTACCCATTCGTGGCTTTTGATTGTTGACGATCAACAAGTAGGACTGACTGAATTGTTTTTATTGTTTCGACAATCCTTCTTAAATTATAATTTGTGTTGAATGCAGGAATTTTACAGTGTGGATGACAATTCCATGTGCGGTTTTAACCAGAAGTTGACTACCCCAATTTCTCACATGGACAGTTTACCTTGGACTCCTTTCTCAGCCATGAAAGCGCAGAGACAGATCTCGTCAGCGAAGCAAATAGTGCCGGTTATCCACCAATCCAGCGGTATCAAGGGATACAAATCAGTTGAAACGGTATTGATTCATATTATTTTTCAGTACTTTATTATTAGCTGATTCTAATTGTTATTTCGTCTAATTTTAGCTGTTGGAGACGTCCACTTCCACTCTACCTCCAATGTCTAGAATTTGCAACTCCTTCGTGATTGACCTCATGATTAAGCATGACCATAAATTGATGACCATTAAAGAATCCAAGGATGATGGGAGTGCAACAAATGACTTGCCCACGCTGACGAATGGGCATACCGAATCGAAAATGCCAGAATTGAATGGAGAATTGTCGACATTGGATTTCCAATGGCTAACTTTGGAGAACGTGAAATAATTTGACACTTTTTTAAAACTGTCTCTTGGCTTTATTTCAATTATTTTGTTTTTTTCATATATGCAATTTGCCAATTTTCGCCTTATCGAAGTTTTCCCCCCCCAAAAAAGGATTCTGTTTATTGCAATCCAAGTCAACATATTCTACCGACAGATGTCGCTGATCGTAAGACATAAACAAAAACACACTGCAGAAATCAAAGACCGGAATAGAAGTTTGTATGAATATCTAATAAGCGTTAGAAATGGAGAGTTTAGATCACACAGTAGAAATTGAGCAAGTGTTTTGTTTCAAGTGTCCTAAATGCGAATACGTTAGTCTTTTTAAAGAAGCAGTTGAAGATTATTTAAAAAAAGAACACCAATTTGGTAATGTCAACGTTTCGGAGGAAACGGCATCGTCAGACTTTCTGCTTAATGACTGTGATTTAGAGCCCAATCAAACTAGTGATGATGAACCTGTACACACAGGTGATGTTTCAACTGCAACCCCAAAAGGATTTACGTGCAGTGTGGGTGGATGTGGTGTCCGACTAGAAAAGGAGTGTGATGCACAATATCATGCAAAATGCCACGATGAGAGCAGCTTTAAGTGTCCAGAGTGTAGTGAAATGAAGTCATCTTGGAAAGCCATGGTCATGCATTTATGGAAGAGTCATTTGATTAATCTTGAGTTGTTAAGTTGTCACCTGTGTGGGTACAGAACGGGGAAGAAAGAACTGCTCAAGTTTCACGTCAACACTCACAGTGATCAGCGTACCTGTCTGTGTGATGAGTGTGGCAAGGGTTTCAAAAACATGAAGCAGCTTAGAAACCACAAGGTGAGCTGTTATTATTATTGGTTAAATGTGTTAAATAATTTGATAAATAATGTAGCCTACTGTGCACTTTTGTATCCTGGCAGGAACTGCATTCAGTCAACAAAGGATCAAGTGAACAGCAGCTAAAGAACAAATGTCCCGATTGTGGACAGATATTGAGCAGCAGCAGGTTGTTGCGTGCCCATCGTAACGCCGTCCATCTCAAAATGAGATCCCACCTCTGCAACTATTGCGGCTACAACACAACGTCGCAGTCGAATCTTCGAATTCATTTAAGGCGGCACACCGAAGAGAAACCGTTTTCATGCGACAGCTGTGATTATCGGACGTCCGATCACAATTCCCTTCGACGTCACAAAATGAAACACACGGGAGAGAAGCAGTACAAGTGTCCGCACTGCTCTTACGCTTCGATCCAGTCATCGACGTACAAAGTAAAAAAAAACTATTTTTCAAAATGATACATCATGATGTTAACTATTTGTCATTGTATTTATAGGCACATCTGAGGAACAAACATCCGGGCTTAAGCGACGAACTCATCTTTTCCTGTCCCATTTGCAATTTTCGCACAATTAGAAAAGAGCAGCTCAATTTGCATGTCACTTCGGCACATGATGAAAGTGGAAATAATGGATCCTCCGAGAAGACTTTATCTACTCAGTTGGCGGTATGACCGCATAGCCCGCACATTCCCTTCTCAAGTTCTTAGTAGCTTTTTTTGTTAATTTCCAATCAAAACTCAATTTCATTAGGTAACAAAATTTCTCTAACTATAACGTCAAACGTTGTGTTAAACTGTGTGTGTGCAAAAATTATCGATTTGGATATTAGTTTATTATCATGCACAATTGCGCTGTGACCGTACTGTGTGTATAATTTCGGAAGCTATAAAAATTATAATATTTGGTCAAATCAATTTGATTGGTTTTGGGAACTAAATAGAGACGATAACTTTAAAACTAATATTCCTGGGTTGCATTTCCAGTTTAAATTTCCAGACCAACAAACATCAAGATATTGAACGGATTGCTTTGTACGGAACTTGTCTAATTTCATTATTAAATTTTTTTGAATAATTCCAGGAAAATGTTTGAACATTATTCCTTCAAATAATTTCTATCGACATTTAAAAATTTAATTCTTTAAAGTTAAAAAATGAAATCAGGAAAGAAGAAAAAAGGTACGATGAAAACTGGTCATAGAAGGTTATATAAGTCACCCCCTGTCTACGTATCAAGTGATGTGTATCGCCCTCTATCCTACATAACAAAATGAATTCTAATGACGATACCGACGGTGAGCCCGATTCTGATCAACAGGAAGAAGAAGAGCACACCAGCATTGATATGGGAGACGAAGACGACGGAGTAGACGAAGAAAAAGATTCAGTCGACATTTTAGTGAAAAACATTTGTATCGGTCTTGCCATCTTTTCCCTTTGCGTCGTCATCGCCAGTGTAGTTTCCATCGCTATTGTCGCTACGTTTCAAGTTGTGCAACGTATAGCAGCTACCGAAGCCGAATTCACTCCGTACCGTGTTGTCAATCACGGCATTTGGCCCGGCTATCGGCACGAATTTTTCAACCGGATTGTGCCCTTCATCAAAGCGGAACAGGTGTGCACGTCTCGAGAGAAATCGTCTCTTCTTCATTTCAACAGTCAAGAACAAGAGGATCAATTCGATTTGTACGTGTCACTCAATTTCTGGAGTTCCAACGATTATCCAGCGTTTCAAGTGTGGACTTCGGGATTCGTCCTGGCTAGACGTATTCAAACTAAACCCATCATGACCGTTTCCTGGCCGGAACCCAATGCCAAAGGAGAATTGAATGTCACCCGTGAGTGTGGTGTTAGAGGAGAAGGTCTCGTCAACGCATTCAGTGCTCATGAAAAGTTCTGGCAAGAGAGGCACATCGTCAAGGATTACATCATGGAAAATCAGCCGGAAGGAATAGACGCAACTGATGGTGGTGGATGTTGGCAACACGTCAAGCGTAACGATATGGCACCGAAGAGTTTCTACCGATTTGTCTGCATTCGAAAGATTTCGTCGATTGAAAAATTGTTTTAATTATCAAAATATGAAGTTTTCGTCTCCTTGTTGTAGGTAAGAAATCGATCAATAAATTCTTTGAAAAATTTAATCAGAAGTTTTCTTTTTAGTGCGCAATAAAGCTGGAGAGTGGAGACATTCTCACGGATTTCAGATTTTCATCTTTAAATGTCAGGAAAACAAATGCCGTTGCCATAGCAAAAAAAGGGTAAAAGAAATCTGTTTTGATTTTTCCTTCCAGAATCGAAAGTTGAAATCATTCCGATCATCGGTACCATCCGATTTTTTTCCCCACTCCACATAATTTAATGCGTCATGGGAACCCAAAGGATCCGCCGCATCCCACAATGCAGCAGAAGAGATCAGCTAATTGATTCACAGACTATGGACTGTTCCATATGTTCCAACTCTTTGTTTCGTTGATGTTTTTGTTTGGTAACTATGAAACGCCTTTTGTTTTGGTAAAATCGTGAGAAATTCTTTTGTTTCCAAAGGTTTCCATTAGCTGCAAAACTGAAAACATTTCAATATAAAAAGCTTGACGTTGATCGGCTTGATTGCAGTCGAATCCTTTCAGCGGCTCATCCCAAGCTGAAAAGGAGTCGACGAGGCTCAATCATCACTCAGGTAAAGTGTCTTATGAATATCTTTTTCGGCCGTTATGTTGAAGAGTAAAAAATCTTCTTTTGAATGAAATAGAAATCATGAAATTCACTTGGATGTTGTTGATGGCCATTTTAATGGCATCGTCGGTCCGTTCTAATTACCCGGCGGTGATCCCGGAGTCAATGAAGAAAGATCATCTTGTCGTTATGGCATCTGAGGTTTCCTATAACTTTCTTCTATTAGTTACACATATTGAAATCAACATTTGTTTATGAGTTTTAATTGAAATTTTGAAAAGTTTCCCGTGTCAGTGAAGATCCTGAGAAATTCCACTGGCCACCAAATCGGATTGGAAGGCGTTTCACCTTTGATACTCGACTGGCTCTCTCGTCGATACAAATTTGAGTAAACTATTATCTTCTTATAAATTGTAGAATGGGTCTATGTTTTAATTATTTTTTAAAATTTGAAAAAAAGTTATTCGATCCTTGCAGCCAATTCGACTAGCCTTGAAGATGCCGGACCTAAATATCCCGGACTCATTAGCTATGCATTAAGAGGGGTATAACTAAGCAAAATTTATAAAACATTTAACGCATATCAATAATCATCATGCATTAATGTAAAATCAAACATAAATGTTTCCTGTAGGAATGTGACTTGATAATTACTGCCATGACTCCATCGGCTGAGCGATTCCGCAATTTGGAGTTAGTTCATTACTGGTTCTACACTCAAACGGCCTTTCTCATTCCGACGCCGGAAGATAATGCTAATAACGTCGACGCTGTCGTCAAACCTTTTCAATTTTGGGTTTGTCAATTATCAGCTGGTGTTAAAGCATCACAATATTTTATCATTTTTTTTAAATTTCATCAAATTATTAAGGTTTGGATGGGACTTTTAATTGCTTCGGCATCTGTTATCATCACCATATCAGTTTTCAATCGAATTCTGAATAAAATGAGAAATCGATCCTTAAGAAATGAAAATAGAGAAATGAGTGAACAATCTCAACCGGTTGGCGTGACAGAAACAGTCCACATGTACATCATTGCAACACTTTTGGGTCAAGGTAAAATGTTACGCTCTCGTACAATTTTCTATTTCGACTCAAACAATCCGCGCAATCAAATAATGACTATGACAGGTGGTTACATTTCGTGTAAGATCACATCCTTTCGAATTGTCATTGGAGCTTGGTGTTTGTTGACTTTGGTCCTCATCAACGCTTACAACGGAGTCCTCATTTCTTACGTGACGACAACGCATCAAACTCCGCCTCTCATCAATTCTATCGAAGATGTCGCCTCCAAGTCCAATATTTACATCGTTGTTAATAGAGGCCTAGGTCAAGATACTGTAACATTATCTGTAATATTACGAACAATTGATATGGTTCTGACGGTAAGTTTAATAATAAAATGTTAATATATTTAACAGACGGCAGCAACTGGATTGTACAAAACGCTAGGCGATAAAATGAGAGCCTATCCAAAGTCGAGATGCAACACCACACAGGAGTGTGTCGATTTGGTGAAATCGTTGCCACCACAACACGTATATTACCAGGTAGCCTAAGGAAATCATTTATTTTCAACAATACAACCTCAAGAATTCAATAATTGACCTCTTATCCTTTCCGTCTTATACTGGTGTCCATATAACTGATTTTGTTTTTGTTCTATAAATAGAGTTATAATGTGTTGAAAGGCGTCATTAGAGATGATTATAAACGCAACCGACGGTGCACATTGACTATAACAGCGACGGAAACCACAAGCAGACCAGGAGGTTGGGGATTAGCCAAAAAGAGTCGTCACCTGGAAAAATTCAACCGAGGGTAATAATACAATTTAGTCGTCATTCAACTACAAATAGAATATATTAAATTTGCTGTTGATGTAGAACATTGGAACTACATCAAGCTGGACTGATTTCCTATTGGACGAAACAATTCGAACCCAATGCAAGGCCTTGCTTCAATGGAAATCAAAACAAAAAGAACGACAAGGAGAAAAAGAAACCGTTGATTCGTTTATCTTTGGTTAATTTGACAGGAGCCTTTGCTCTTTTAGCTTTCGGGTGGCTACTTTCTCTTTTCGTTTTTCTGATTGAAAAAGTCGTTTCCGTGTGGAAGGCTAATCAGGTTATTGTAGTGTGAAGCTTGCGTACATCACAACATATTGTGCAGAAGTAGTATCATATAGTTTAATGGCTATATACAGAATTACTCATGACATCACACTTTTGACGTAAAATGACGTCAACTTATATTTATTTGGAAACAATAACAGCTATATTTATTTGATCATTTAACTTGACTTTTAAAATACACGAAAAGTAAGGTATTTTACCGATATGTTACAATAAAAGGATTATATATCAGGGATAAGGATAATATTTAGAAAATATTGAAATCAACAGAGTTTGATAAAGATTCTGAATTTCGATCCTTGGAACCGAATGAGCCAATGGACGTCCAGCGTAGATCAAGTATACTCTGAGTCAAGCAGTCATTCGTGCGCCATTTCGTGCATGAACCGCAACAGCCACTTCGACTCCAATTTTACTTACCCCATAAAAAGAAAGTGCAAGTCATTTCATTTTGACACTTGCCACTTGGTAATTGGCAGTTGTATCACTCGTATGCAAATAGTAGCGTAGAATAAAATTGGAATAAAAGATAATAACTATCATTTTTATAAGTGGACTACAGCACTGTGCACGGATTACACTACTAAAGGTAACTCGTAGTACTTTTGAAACGTTTTTCATTTAACATGACCAGCAACAAGTTTGCAATGAAACATGCCCTAAAATGTTCAAAAATGATCTAAACAACATCACACTTTTTGTCTCATGTGGTGAATCAGATTTCTTACTATTTCACTACAAATTTGGAATTGGTTTTCGTGTGACATTTGTCACATGTGGTACTGATGTTGTTGTTACAGGCATTAAAAAGAAATTTTTATGACAATAAATAACAAAGTTATATTATTCAACAGGAAAGCAAGCTATGAGCTGGAAACAGGCACCACGTGAACGTGTACGACAATATGCTCTGTACATAAAATGCAATTTCTTTTTCAATTGTGAGCTGATTGACAGGAAGAGTGCTCGTTTTTACCCAAAATCCGAGTCCCATTGGCTAATCGAGGGACTTCGTGAAGATGTATATCAAGGAATACCCAAATGGATTTGGAACTCTGATTTTTCTTGGCAAGAAATAGTTGACAGTGCTGAAGATGCTGAATGGCTTATAGATTTATATCGCCAGAATTCTCGTATTGGCAAATACGAAAATCGACGCTACGACTATGAAAATGGATTGACAGTTGATCGCCATGGTTATGTCATAGTTTACACGGATGGCTCCTGCCCTGGCAATGGCCAATACGGGGCTAAAGGAGGTATTGGTGTGTGGTTTGGGCATGACCATGATTGGTAGGCTATCAATCTATCATATTATCATTTACATCATAACTATCATTTTCTTTTTTGTCTTTTATAGGAACGTGAGCGAACCGATGAAACGTTCGGACAGCCGGCTCACAAATATAGATTGTGAAATCGAAGCCGCTATTACAGCATTGGAAATTTTGAAACAAAATGGTGAGTGGTTTCTTCGTTTTGTATAACTAATTGATTCAGAAGAGAAATGAAAAATTTTTAATTATTCTTAGGGCAAAAAAAAGTCGCAATCTACACGGATTCCGACTTTATGATCAAATCCATCGACCAATGGATAATCAAATGGTTGCAGAATGGTTGGCTTACGGCAAACGGCCGTACGGTCAAGCAAAGATCGAAATTCCGCAAGTTACTCCGCTTAATGGAGAACTTGCAAATCAAATGGGTATGTACTTAGTTAATTATTGTTGACTTTTAGAATGATATGCTAATTTGTAAAGAATTTCAATTTCTAATGTTTAGGTTCACGTTGAGGCTCACCAGGGCGAAGTGGGTAACTCAGAGGCCGACAAGTTAGCCAAGGCTGGTGCCAACTATTATTGAAGATAATTCATTTTCAAACTATTTTAATACTCCCAAATTATCTATTCATTTTTGGACTCTACAAAAAGATTTTCTTTATTTTCAAATTTTTAATAAATACGGTACGTTTCAGTTATAGTATAGACTTGTTGCTTAAGTTTTTATTGTTAGGGTGTTTTTAAAATATTAATTGCATTGCGATGGTATTCAAGAAATAAGTTCAGGTAGACTTCATACAAACTGGTAAGTAGTTATTTTTCAATCCATCTGAATTTCGTGTCTTATTTTAAATATCAATTGAATTTTAAACTTGTATCGTAATGGACACGAAACTGACATTGTCTTACGGTACCAAGACACTTGAAGTAAGTAAAACACGTGTATGCTGAATAATAATTCAGTGGAAGAACAAGGGACCTACTTACTACGCTTACTAAATATTTAAATTTAAACGTAGCATACTCTACATCAGTATCGTACAAACTATTAAATGTTAAATGGTGAGTCAAATGGTATGCCCCCCTCGTAGGCCTAGAATTCGTTTTTCCCCTGCCAAGCCAAAAATGTTGTCTGGAGACTTTCTCACGATTTCAAATTCCACGTCTTTCACGCACGAAAACAAATGTCGTTGCCATAGCAAAAAGCGGATGGAAAATCTGTTATTTCATCGGTGAACCAAACGCACGAAATCTAAAGTAAGAAAACGTTCATGTTTATTAAAATGTAAATCTTCTCAGATTCAGATGTGGTGCATATTCTATACGACATGTGGTATTTTTCTCCCCCGATCCCGCGTCATTTCATTCATGATGGGAACTGGTAGAAAATGTTCAGCAGGGTATCGATTCCCGGTTTTAACAGAATTCTATTTTTTAAATTTAAATGTTTAATAGATGGCTGGGTCGCTCTTTAAATGTTTCAGTTCTGTCTGAATAGAACAGCAAAAGACAATAAGTTGTCGCTGATTCAAGTTGATTCCTTTTTAGTGGCTCATCCGGAGTTGAAAAGTGAGGCCGACTGTAGTAGTACAGACAATCACTTAATCCCTCGGATAAACTGAATTTAAATAATTCTTACACGAATAATAATTATTGGTCATTATTTTTAAGAGCAGTGGATATTTTGCATGTAGAAATCCTCAAATTTACTTAGATGTTGTTGATGGCCATTGTAATGGCCTCATCGTCGGTCCGTTCTAATTTCCCGATGGTGATCTCGGAGTTAATCAAGAAAGATCATCTCGTTGTTATGGCAACTGAGGTATTCGTTTATTACATGAAAACTTTATATTAAACAATTAGCGTCTATAGATAAATGAGTCCTTATTGTGAATTTTGAAAAGTTTCCCGTGTCAGTGAAGATCCTGAGAAATTCCACTGGCCACCAGATCGGATTGGAAGGCGTTTCACCTTTGATGCTCGACTGGCTCTCTCGTCGATTCAAATTCGAGTTAAATTGTTATCCTCTAAATTGTAGAAAATGTTTCTGTATTTTAACTAAAACGTTTTAAAATTTGAAAAAAAAGTTATTCGATCCTAGCAGCCAATTCGACTAGCCTTGAAGATGCCGGACCTAAATATCCCGGACTCATCAGCTATGCATTAAGAGGGGTATAATTAATCAAAATGTTATATTGCATTAAACCTATATCAATAATCATCATGCAAAATGTAATCAAACATGAAACTTTCCTGTAGGAATGTGACTTGATAATTACTGCAATGGCTCCATCGGCTGAGCGATTCCGCATTTTGGAGTTAGTTCATTCCTGGTATTACACTCCATCGGCATTTCTCATTCCAATGCCGGAAGATTATGCCAATAATGTCGAAGCTGTCGTCAAACCTTTTCAATTTTGGGTTCGTTAATAACTCGCAATTTTTTAATACTTGAAGGTTTTATCATTTTTTCTTCTGTGATTTGCAAAATTTAGGTTTGGATAGGACTCTTAATTGCTTCGGCATCTGTTATCATCACCATATCAGTTTTCAATCGAATTCTGAAAACGAGAAATCGATCCTTGATAAATGGAAATAGAGAAATGAGTGAACGATCTCAACGGGTTGGCGTGACAGAAACAGTCTTCATGTACATCATTGCAACACTTTTGGGTCAAGGTAAAACGCCTCTAGCTATTTTGACGTAATAAACAATCCGCACAATCAAATAATAATGACTTTGACAGGTGGTTACATTTCGTGTAAGATCACATCCTTTCGAATTGTCATTGGAACTTGGTGTTTGCTGACTCTGGTCCTCATCAACGCTTACAACGGAGTCCTCATCTCTTACGTGACGACAACGCATCAAACTCCTCCTCTCATCAATTCCATCGAAGATGTCGCCTCCAAGTCCAATATTCACATCGTTGTCAATAAAGGCCAAGGACCCGATACTGTAACATTCTCGGTAATATTACGAACAATTGATATGGTTCTGACGGTCTGTTTATTTAATTATGTTGATACATTTAACAGACGGCGGCAATTGGAGTGTACAAAACGCTAGGCGATAAAATGAGAGCTTATCCAAAGTCGAGATGCAACACCACACAGGATTGTGTCGATTTGGTGAAATCGTGGCCACCACAACACGTATATTTCAACGTAAGGAAATTTATTTTCAATAATACAAAACCTGATGAATTCAATAATTGGCCTCTTATCCTTTGCGTTTTACACTGGCGGTCCATGTAACTGATTTTATTTTTGTTCTGATTAGGGTGTGACTGTCTTGAAAGCTGCCATTAGAGATGATTATCAACGTAGCCGCCAGTGCAAATTGACTATAACAGCGGCGGATACTTCAAACAGAGTTGGAAGTTGGGGATTAGCCAAAAAGAGTCGCCACCTAGAAAAATTCAACCGAGGGTAATAACACAATTTAGTCGTTATTTAAAAATGACAAATAGAATATTAAATTTGCTTTTGATGTAGGACATTGGAACTACATCAAGCTGGCCTTATTTCCTATTGGATGAAACAATTCGAACCCAATACAAGGCCTTGCTTCAATGGAAATCAAAAGTCCAAGAACGAGAAGGAGAAAAAGAAACCGCTACTTCGTTTATCTTTGGTTAATTTAATGGGAGCCTTTGCTCTTTTAGCTTTCGGGTGGTTACTTTCTCTTTTCGTTTTTCTGATTGAAAAAGTCATTTCCGTGTGGAAGGCGAATCAGGTTATTGTAGTGTGAAGCTTGCTGTGTACATCACAAATTCACAACATATTATATGCAGAAGTAGTATCATAGTTTAATGGCTTCATACGCAATTACTCATCACACTTTTGACGTAGAATGACGTCAACTTATATTTATATTTGGAAACGACAGCATTTATTTGATTGTTCCTTTACTTTTTTAAGATACACGAAAAATAATGCATTCCACTAACATAGTACAAGACGAGGCCGTATAATATCAGGGAAAATATTGAAATCAACGGAGTTTGAAAAAGATCCTGAATTTCGCTTTTATTCCTCATTTTTTTTTAGTTCAAAAATGTTCTAAGAAGAAATTTCTTAGACCTTAGAAAAGGGTTTTAAAACCCGCTTTCATTAATAGAATTGTTTTTATGTTTTAATTGTTTTTAAATTTCGTGATGAACAATAATTACGTAGTTTCAGAAGATGGCCACTGTTGGCGCTGATGAGAGTCGATATTTCGCTTAAACATTGATACTTTATTTTCAACGCGGGCAATTGCCTAGTTCGATTCTGCTTACCATGCTGCTTACTCACCCGATATTTGAGTTTTTGACACTCATCTGTAGCAGTGTAGAATAAAACTTTATTAAAAGATAATTATACTTGTTACTTTTGTGCACGGTCAACACTACTAAAGGTAATTCGTGTAGTAGGTACCTATTGAACCGTTTTTCGTTCTACATCATTGTGAATACTACGGCCATGTTGCTGACTGATAATCAACAAGTTTGCAATGAGTTTCGCCCTAAAATGTTCAATTGTTCACAAATGATCCACTTTCTTGTCTCATATTGTGAATTAGATTTTTTATGATATCACTACAACTTTGGAAATGGTTTATATTTGACAAATGTCACATGAGGCACTGATATGTTATGACAGGCATCACGAAGAAATTTGTATGACAATAAATAACAAAGTTATATTATTCAACAGGAATATAAAGCAGACTGCTGTGAGCTGGAGACAGGAACGGGGGTGAACATGTACGAGAATATGCTCAGTACATAGAAAACAATTTCTTTTTAAATTGTGAGCAGATTGACAGTTGGGGTGCTTGTTTTTACCCTAAATCACATTGGCTAAACAATGGACTTCATGAAGAAGTACCCGTATGCATTTGAAACTTGTGAGTTGTCTTGGCAAGATATAGTTGCCAGTGCTGAAGATCTATGGTGAATGGCTTATAGCCAAGATAGATCGCGATGGTTAAGTCATAGTTTACACGGATGGCTCATGCCTTGGCAATGGCAGAAACGGGGCCAAAGGAGGGATCGGTGTGTGGTTTGGGCATGGCCATGATTGGTAGGCTATCATATTATCATTTAGAAAAGTTTTCTTATAATATTAATTAATTTTTTTTTGTATTTTACAGGAACGTGGGTAAACCGATGAAACGTTCTGACAGCCGCCCTACAAATCAAGATTGTGAAATCGAAGCCGCTATTACAGCATTGGAAATTTTGAAAGAATGTGGTAAGTGGTTTCTTTGTTTTGTATTACTAATTGATTATCAAAAGAGAAGTAAATCATTCTTAATTATTATTAGACCAAAAACGCGTCACCATCTACACGGATTCCAACTTCATGATCGAATCCATGGAAGAATGGATTTTCAAATGGTTGCAGAATGGCTGGCGTACAGCCAGTGGTCGTACTGTTAAACAGATCGAAATTCCGCGAACTACTTCGCTTGATGGAGAACTTTAAAATCAAATGGGTATGTACTTATTGAATTATTGTCGACGTTTAAAACGATACGCTAATTTGTAAAGAATTTTTATTTCTTATGTTTAAGTTCACGTTGAGCCTCACCAGGGCGAAGAGAGTAACTCAAAGGCCGACAGTTTAGCCAAAAAAGGTGCCTACAATTATTGAAGATAATTCATTTTCAAACTATTTTAATACTCTCAAAGTATCTATTCATTTTTGGACTTTATTAAAAGAATTTCTTTATATTCAAATTTTTAATAAATACGGCACGTTATTTCAGTTATAGACTTGTTGTTTAATTCATTATTGTTAGGGTGTTTTAAAAATATCATGCTCAGGTAGACTTCACACAAAACTGGTAAGTTATTTTTCAATTTATCCGAATTTCGTGTCTAGCTTGGATATCAATTGAATTGTAAACCCTGTATCGCAATGGACACGAAACTGATATTGTCTTGACGTTACTGAGGCTCATGGTCAATAACTAATTCAGTGGAAGAACAAGAACGTTCGTTTGACATCCAACTTGACATTGCTCGCGGGCCTTCGCTCATATTACCACATAGATAAATATAAACGTCTATACTGTACATCAGTATCCTGATGTTGAGTCGAATGGTATGCCTCCCTCCTAGGTCTAGAATTCGATTTCCCTCTGCCACCCCAAAATGATGACTGGATACATTCCCACGATTTCAAATTCGATGTCTTTCACGCACGAAAACTAATGTCGTTGAACCAAAAACTCGAAAACTAAAGTAAGAAAACGTTCATGTTTATTAAAATGTAAATCTCAGATTCAGATTTGATGCATATTCAATGCGACGTGAGCATCCCCCTCCCGCGTGATTTCATGCATGATGGGAACTGATGGAAAATGTTCAGCAGGGCATCGATTCCCGGTTTTACCACAATTGTATTTTAAATTTAAATATTTGATTTATGGTATAAGCGGCAAAACTGCTGGGTCGCTCTTTAAATGTTTCAGTTCTATCCGAATAGAACAGCAAAAGATAACAAATTTGTCGTTTGTCAAAGTTGATCCCTTTTTCGTAGCTCATCCGAAGTTGAAAAGTGCGGCCGACTGCAGTGGTACAGAAAATCACACAATCCCTCAGGTAAACTGAATTTACATAATTCTTGCACGAATACTAATTATTGGTCATTATTTATATTGAAGAGCCAATTAATTTGATCAGAGGTTTGTTTTTAGTGCGCAATGAAACTGGAGAGTGGAGACATTCTCACGGATTTCAGATTTTTATCTTTAAATGTCAGGAAAACAAATGCCGTTGCCATAGCAAAAAAATGGTAAAAGAAATCTGTTTTGTTTTTTCCTCCCAGAATCCAAAGTTGAAATCATTCAGATCATCGGTAGCATCCGATTTTTTTCCCCACTCCACATAATTTACTGCGTCATGGGAACCCAAAGCATCCGCCGCATCCCAAAATGCAGCAGAAGAGATCAGCTAATTGATTCACGGACTAGAATGTTCCATATGTTCTAACTCTTTGTTTCTGTTATGTTTTTTGGTAACTATGAAACGCTTTTGTTTTGGTAAAATCGTGAGAAATTCTTTTGTCTCAAAAGGTTTCTATTCATAGCTGCAAAACTGAAAACATTACAATATAAAAAGCTTGACGTTGATCGGCTTGATTGCAGTTGGATCCTTTCAGCAGCTCCACCAAAGCTGAAAAGGAGTCGACGAGGTTCAATCATCACTCAGGTAAACTGATCTTATGAATATCTTTTCGGTCGTTAAGTTGAAGAGTTACAAATCTTTTGAATGAAATAGAAATCATGAAATTCACTTGGATGTTGTTGATGGCCATTTTAATGGCATCGTCGGTCCGTTCTAATTACCCGGCGGTGATCCCGGAGTTAATGAAGAAAGATCATCTCGTCGTTATGGCATCTGAGGTTTCCTATAACTTTCGTCTATTAGTTACACATATTGAAATCAACATTTGTTTATGATTTTTAATTGAAATTTTGAAAAGTTTCCCGGGTCAGTGAAGATCTTGAGAAATTCCACTGGCCACCAGATTGGATTGGAAGGCGTTTCACCTTTGATGCTCGAATGGCTCTCTCGTCGATTCAAATTCGAGTAAAATATGATCCTCTTAAATTGTAGAAAATGATTCTGTATTTTAATTAAAATCTTTTAAATTTTGAAAAAAGTTATTCGATCCTTGCAGCCAATTCGACTAGCCTTGAAGATGCAGGACCTAAATATCCAGGACTCATCAGCTATGCATTAAGAGGGGTATAATTATAATCAAACTATTGTATAGCATTTAACGCATATCAATAATCATGCAAAATGTAATCAAACTTATATGTTTCCTGTAGGAATGTGACTTGATAATTACTGCTATGGCTCAATCGTCTGAACGGTTGCGCAATTTGGAGCTGGTTCATTCCTGGTTTTACACGCAAATTGCATTTCTCATTCCAATGCCGGAAGATAATGCCAATAACGTCGACGCTGTCGTCAAACCTTTTCAATTTTGGGTTCGTTTTTTTAAAAATACTTGAGGCTTCTAAAATTTTCATATTGTCGTAATATAATTTGAATGATTCAGGTTTGGATGGGGCTATTAATTGCTTCGGTATCTTTCTTTATCACCATATCAGTTTTCAATCGAATTCAGCGTAAAATGAGAAATCGATCCTTAAAAAATGATAATGGAGATAGGAATCAACCGGTTGGGGTGACTGAAAAAATCGGAATTTACATCATTGCAACACTCCTGGGTCAAGGTAAAACGCCGTTAGCTATTTTGACTTAAACAATCCTCGCAATCAAATAATGACTATGCTAATTAACAGGTGGTTACATTTCGTGTAAGATCACATCCTTTCGGATTGTTATTGGAGCTTGGTGTTTGCTGACTCTGGTGCTGGTCAACGTCTACAACGGAGTCCTCACCTCTTACGTGACGGCGACTCGTCAAACTCCGCCTCTCATCAATTCCATCGACGATGTCGCCACCAAGTCCAACATTCACATCATTGTCAATAAAGGACAAGGCCCCGATATTGTTCTTTCGGTATTATTCATGTCGTATATTAATTATGAACATGTTAACGGCCTCATCAACTTTTTAAAATTCATGCAGACAGCCAAAACTGGACTGTACAAAGCGCTGGGAGACAAATTGAGAGCCTATCCAAAGTCGAGATGCAACACCACACAGGAGTGTGTCGATTTGGTGAAATCATCGCCAGCGCAACACGTTTATTTCAGCGTAAGTAATTGACTTAAACTTTAACTACATAATACAACCGTAATGGGCCCAAATTGATAATAATTTTTGATGTTTTTTAATGTAGGGTGTGACTGCCTTGAAAGCCGCCATAAGAGATGATTACCAACAAAATCGTCAATGCAAGTTGACAATAACAGCGCCGGAAAGTTCAAACAGAGCTGGAAGTTGGGGATTAGCGAAAAAGAGTCGTCACCTAGAGAAATTCAACCGAGGGTTAATAATAATACAATAGACACTGAATTAGATTTTTAAATTATTTGATATGAAAAATGAATGACACAGGATATTGGAACTACGTGAAGCTGGACTCATTTCGTACTGGGAGAAACAATTCGATCCTAATACAAAACCTTGTTTCAATGGAAATCGAAACCTCAAAAACAACAAGGAGAAGAATAAGAAACCGCTACTTCGTTTATCTTTAGCTAATTTGACGGGAGCCTTTGCTCTTTTGGCTTTCGGGTGGTTAATTTCTCTTTTCGTTTTTCTGATTGAAAAAGTCATTTCCGTGTGGAAGGCGAATCAGATTATTGTTGTCTAAAGCTTTGTTCGATTATTCGACATTTTATTAGGACAGTCTCATCACGTCGCCAGATGGAGTCATCGTGTTATTCGGTTTGAAATAATATCCCAACTAAATGTTTTTAATACTACGTGTCTATCTATAGGTGGATCTCTACTATTTAAACACAACTACAGCATAAAGCAGCTTATGACACGGCATTTATTTCTGTAATATTTACACATCAGTAATAATAAAGTTTGTTGTTGACACAGAACATTCCTCAGCGCCAGTCTCCATTAAACTCTTCAAATGTTTTGTACCGTTATATTCAAACATGTTTAAAAAAGAAAACGACGATGACTTTATAATTTTAAAATTTAATTCTAAATGAATCAATTTTTGAAAATGTTTTAAGCATAACACCCATCGGTTTTTCTTCTTTAAACACCAACAGCACCGCGCTCGTCAGTTGACCTAGTTCGTATCGTACTTCAACATCATTTGCCAGTTGGCCATCAAAGAAGATGCTTCTCCTCGCGCTCTTCCAGGCCACTCTTGTTGTCGAGGTAAAAATACCAAACAATTTTTAAAATTGATTTCAAATTACATTTCAACATTTTGTTTTTCGTTAGCTTTTTGTTTTCTTGTTTTTCTTCTGGCCATCGATTATCGTTTACGAGACAATGACTAAAAGATTGAGTAACAGCAACGCATTCGGAACAGCCATCGGATCTTGTGTCCCTGATCGTAATTTTTTAAATCACAAATTTTGAAAAAATAAGATCTGATGGTAATTTCTATCTTTACTTGAATTTTTGTAGCCGGTTGTGGACTGTGTTTGGACATGACAACACAAGGCGGTACGATTCAATCGATGGACTATCCAAATGATTACCCGCCCGATTTGAATTGCGTCTTCACCATTCAATCTCCTTCGTACACGACGATCCAATTGACTTTTACGACATTTTCAGTGGAAAACTGCTGTGACTTTGTTTCCGTAAGTTTATAACAAAAACTGGATTGATTGATTCATTTTAAATTGAAATATTTTGATTAGGTATTTGATGGGACGTCGGATCCACTTCAAGTCGGTTTGAATGGCTACACACTTCCGAGTGATTCGACGTCAACTGGCACGACGATGACAATTAAATTCACCACCAATTCAGATAATTCTCAATTGCCAGCCGGAAATGCTCCGGGTAGATGGAAGGCAACGTACACATTCCAAGGTGTTTTGAATCGTTTCCTGGTCGAAGGAAGAATTAATCAAACCCTCAATGATAACGAACTGTAATAAGGAAACTATATAAATTATATTATTATTATTATGTACAGTATTATTGTGTTTATTATTTTATATTAAGGTCTGTCTTGCGAAATAGTGCTGAATTTTAAAATAAATGATGGGATTTATTTATTTTAAAATGTTTTAAACAGCTGAGATGAATGATTGCACTGTTTTTTAAATAATGATATGCAAAAGAACAAGCTGGTGAACAACAATTGAATTCTCGGAAATATCTCGAATCCTGCTGCTGCTGATGGACTACATGACGGACGCGTGATTCATTGACCCGTTACATTTACTGTTATGCCTTGAAGCGATAGCCCGCTATAACATCTCTCGTGATATAGCATTTTACAATAGTATTGATAAAACATAAAAATATTTATTTTTTTGAAAGGTCACCTTTATTTCAAAGGGAATCATATAAGGAGCCATCAACTCCGTGCACAGACTACGGCGGATAGAACAGGTAACTGCTGTTGGCGTGCATCTCATTATCCCTTTCCTTTTTGTTTTCACAATGAAAAGTGTATCTGGTCATAAATTATTAAATCTTTTTTTTTCCGTTTCATCGGGTTGCTCAGGGGCAGCAGCAGCAGCACGTGACAGTGACCTACTTTGCATAGTTCCACCTCTTCGGCGTACGGCCATTCGTCGGTGCGCCATCCAAGCAGCAAGATGTTGGTGTTTGGAATATTCATAACGATCATCACTGTACAGGTATATGACAAATAATAGGCCAGCAATTTTATAACGTTAAAAATGCTGAAATTTAATTTGACGTTTTTGTTTTAGTTGATTATTTTTATGTTAGGCTCTTTCCCACTTTATGTTGTCACCAACAAAATATCGCCGTCGACAAAATCCAATCATTTATTGGAAAGAATCGACAAGACTCTACCCAATGCGTTTTGTAATGTCACCAGTATGATGAAACTTTTGTAATTCATTTAAAATCAATTATTTTAAATACTTTGTATGTTTTGACAGGTGATTGCGGCGAGTGTAGCACGACGATGGACGAAGTCGGCGTGATAGAGTCACACAATTTCCCCAACGAATACGGCGCCAATTTGAATTGCCTTTTCACGTTAAAAGCTCCGACGGGAAAGAAAATCCGGTTAACGTTCACAGAATTTCACGTTAAAAAATGTTGTGATTTCATCACGGTGAGATATTTTCTTTTACAGCTAAAGATTATGTCATTACAATGTTCCATTGCAGGTCTTTGACGGATTAGCCAATCCACTTCAAGTTGGATTGAACGGCTACGAAATTCCAGATAATGTGACGTCACCGTCCAACCGAATGACGATCAAATTCACTTCGAATGAGCTGCTGATTAACGCATCGTCAATCGATTCGGGACCTGCCAGGTGGCAGGCGACGTACACCTTCGTTTGATCTACATAGTCACATCCAACTTTTGTGAAATTCTGTATTATATTTTAGATAAATGAATAAGCAACTTGATTCCTATTATTGAAATTTGTATGACGTGTTTTTGATTTAAATTTATTTGTATAATGAAATATACAATTGAAAACCCCGATATGTAAAACGATTCAATCATTCGGAGCACGCCCACACTGATTTCCTGTTATTTGCCTTGAAGCTATTTTATGTAACATTTTATTATAACCAGACGGATTTCTTAGTCATTTTGGTTTTGTTTCTTCACTGGATGAGTGCATTGAACTCCACGGCAGTAAAAACAATTAAATTAATTAATATTGAAATAGATATTGCGTGCTAATTTTAAAAATTGAAATCAAATAAGATGCTGATCAGAGAACAACAAATTTCTCGGGAGCAGGTGAATCACGTGAGTGCTGGCAATGACCTACTTTATTTACCCGTGAATGCACCGGGCACCAGTGCGGTCATCTCATTCGTTCTCCGTGCCATCACACGAAATGTTCCTCATGACAGCTTTCTTAACAATCCTCTGCCTTCAGGTCTGATTTGTGGTTGTAAAAAATATTTTATTTCATATTTGAGATATTGATTTGTTTTTAAATTTGATATAGTTGCTGGTATTTCATTTGATTTCTTTCCCATTTTTGGCCATACAAGCTGAGAGGAAAGCAGCAGCCAAATCGGACAATTTATTGACATCTAAAATGGATAGTCTTATTAACATTCCTTGCAATGTCACTGCAGGTAAGATTTCAGATCTATTTTATAGAGCAAAGATTATGTAATGTTTAAAATCAATTTTTTAGTCGATTGCGGATCGTGTCGAAACCTGACGGAGAATGGCGGGATAATAGAATCATTGAATTTTCCTGTTGGCGAATATAATGGCTCGAATTTGAATTGCCTTTTTACAATCAATGCGCCACCGGATAAGAAAATTAATTTGAGTTTTACCGAGTTTTTCGTTAACGAGTGCTGTGATTTCATCAACGTAAGTTTCTGCTTCCTTGTTTCTTATTATTTTTTTAAAAAAGACTTTTAAATAATAAAATTGAATTATAAAAACAGGTTTTCGATGGATTTGCCAATCCACTTCGGGTTAGTCTGACTGGTGATGATAATCCAGCGGATATTATCTCACCTTCGAATCAAATGGCGGTCAAGTTCTCTTCAAATGGTGAAAACATTATTAATACAGAAGTCGATTCGTCGATATCAAAACATGTGACGCGGTGGCAAGCGATATTCACTTTCATTTGAAATATACTTGGTCGTACTTTAACGCCATCGTATTTATTTTTTAAAGATAATTTTGTTATGTGTCAAATAAAAATGTTGTGTTTCCGACTCAGACTGTCTGAATCATCAATTTGGTAAAATAAGTAAGACGTAGCATTTCAAATGATTAGATTTGATTGATTTGGGCTATGATGTAATATTTTAATCAAACTTCAGGCGGCAAAGTCATGGCAAAGTAACGAAACCCACTCAAGAGTCAAGCCATCTTGCGAGTGATATAATGACTACATCACTAAAACAAATGTCTGAATAGCTTCGTCTGCTCTGTGCCTCATGTTTCATTCGCAGATTCACGAAAAAGAAGAGTTTTTAATACAGAGTTATTTTATCTAATAGTCGTTAAAGGCTTGAACCAAATGGAAATAAGATAATTGGGCAGGTTGGTTATTCAATTTCAACCATTGATATAAAGTACATAATGTAACATTATCTATTGCTACTAGCATTGGTTGCCTCCATCGTGCGTCTCGCGGTTGGTTGTTAATCCGTTTCCCTTGGATGGTTAGCACAGAGACTATATTTTCCACATTCAGTGTTTTTCAGGTCTGAAATTATTTTATTAGTTGTGCTGTGAAATCTAACCTTATTTTTGGGCTTGCTGTGCCTATGTTTTAGAATCAAGGAATCCATTGTTTTTTATAGCAGTGGTAGATTATTGTGTTACATAGTTGTACGGTGAGATCTAGGTCTTAGATGACAATAGCTATTGTAACAGGAACAAGTTACTTACGATAATCCATGTACAATTATTGAAACATGTTTTCAACAGTTAGACATTGCTGCAACACATCAGCAGAAAGTGAGACTTGATGTAGTTGTAAAGTTTCAAGTTCTTTCTTGTGGGGAATAAGTTCAGGTATCAGGTTGTTGATGTAGAACATTAATTTTTTCTGTTAGGAGCTAACCAAAAGAAAATGCATCGAAAAATTTTGACAGTATTGGTCTCTGAAGCAGCAAATGTTTATTTTTCATCTAATATGTATAATCCATTTAATCCTCATTGAAACACTGACCCACCTTCTTTTGGAGTCAGTGAAGTTATAGACGATAGGATTATATGCTCCATTCATGTAGTTTACATGTTGTATTTTTACTTTCAGATTCGGAATTTGATGAACTTGAGCGGAGTTTGGATCGGCCGATCGGATGACTTGGCGCAGCAATTCACCTGGGAGCAGTTCGCTATTTCACGCCCGACATTTGGGGATGCAGAGAAGAATACCTTCATTCCTTAGCCGCATTTTCACGGGCGTTCCCTTCATAATCAGTTGAGATCAAGGTAATATTTTCGTAAACTTTTCTAATTGTGTTTGGTGTAATTGACATGTTTTTTTTTCTCATTTTAGGTTCCCCGACTACCAGTTAAATGAATGATGGAGTTTAAGTGATGTCATGGAAGCGATAGTATTCCCAGAGAACATTAAGTTTGCAGCCATTTTATATTGTTTGATTCATGCACATTTAATATTTAAATTGTTGAGAAAAAAGAAAAACTGCTAGTGATTTATAGTTGAATTCCATTGATTTGAAAAGCATTCTGCTTGTTGGAATCTTAAGAATTTAAAGAATAGTGAGTGCTTCAGAGCTATACTCTAAATAGATCCTAGTTAAGAAGTTGACTTGTATGTACAACAAAAGACTTAGTTTTAGTTATGTTGTTTTAACAAGGGAATTGAAATCACTCAACTGTTGAAATTTAGTTTTCTAGCTTTTTTTATTTATTATGTTAAGTTTGAGACAAAAATAAACTTTGAAAATAAATGATAAGGAATTGATTTTATTAATCCCACCTCCACCCACAATTCCACCACTTTTTTACAAACAAGTAATACATACAATACATACATAAAATACAACACACACAATAGTTAACCCGTTGGTTGCCACGCCATGCAACTCGTAAGTTGCTCTTCTACTCTCTACGCTGCCGTGTCCGAAGGATCCACGACCAAGGTGGGACTTGTCATTGCTGACAAGTCCGGGCTGACACGGTGATGGGAGTAGTAAATAGCGTGCACGCATCTACAACCCATCACCACATCGACAAGGGGGAAGTCCCTATGGTGCACACAAGACGCGCCTTTCGGCGGAACAAGCTAACATGGGGGAAACAAAGGCGTGGCAGCCAACGGATAAACTAACAAAAACATAGATACCACAGCAATACAAGATGAGATGATGATGTTGATCCACGTTGACAACTTGAAGAAGGGAAGGGGTTCTTTCGATGTTCCTTTAGGCTGCATCCTCCCGGTTATTACCGAAATAGCTAAATAAAAAAAGGGGTTAACTACAATTCTATTTAGTTTAGAGATGTGACAAGTAGACTTACACATGGTAATACCAGTAAGGTTTTTTTGGCTGATCCAGAAGATGGGATGACGATGAGTGATACCATGGGATGACAATTCAAGTGAGATGATGATGACTGTAGTTTTTTCCCTGAAATGATTGTGAAAAGATTGTATTATTGGAACACATACAAATTTTGAGAAGGCAATACTCACCTTTTCTGAACAAAGAATAATGAAGCTTCCTGCTCCCATGTGATGACTGTAGTTGAAGAGAACATCTAATGATGCTAATGATGAATGCTCCTAAAAGGACAAAGATAATAAATGCATTAGATTAGACATTTATGCCACATTTTCTCTGAAATAGTAGAATTGGAAAGACATGCTTACCATAGTGCAATTCTAAAAAAGCTGGAGAATGAAGTTGGTTTTTTTCAGCAGCTGGGGGGAATTAAAACAGGAAACAATTGTGTCAGTAGTTCTTTAAGTAGGCAATTAATATGGTTCTGCCAGACCTGAAAATGACAAGCGTAGGTTATAGTTTACAGATATACAATACACACATTTTCTTTGATTTCAAGTAGAATTTAGGCATTTTAGTAACTACAGTTATGTTGTAATCTTCTAGGTTAACTTACTTGCGAATTTTTTACTGAATTTATCCAGAATATATCAAATTAATCAATAAAATAAGAACACAGGAAAAACGGACATTTTCCCAAGTCGAAAACAATAACAGTCAGAGACATCTAGTGTCAGTCCTTAGAAACTCATCCCACAGACTGGATTCCAATCCAGCAATTCTTTAGACACGAATAAATCTTAAATAGACTACTTATTCTTTACTTAAACTATGCTTAAATTGATGGAAACTGTGTGGAGAACAAAGTTCACTTTTTACTTTTAGACAATTAAAAAACTCAATTTTGGCCGGAAGTACACCGGAAATAGACCGATAGCTCCTCAACTATTAAGCTGTGATCAAAATTACTAACAGATTCGTGATCCTCGTCAAATTTCAGATAGAACAAATGTATTTTAAACGAAATCCATGAAATGGCCTAAAAAAAATTTCTCTGAACTATATAGTACGTCGATTTTTGCGATTTTCGACGATTTTCGAGTATTTTGGATGGAAACGTGAGCTATACCCTATATTACACGAGGATCACGAAAATCAGATTCTTTTTTGCGTCAGCTCAATAGTTACTTAGCTATGGGCACATTTAGAAACCGGAAGTACAGAACGGTGCTGTTTTTTTTTAAATCTGAAAAATGAGCTTTGTTCCCCAACTAATAACCATCAATAATCACATAAAACTTACTTTAAAAAAAACCCCTGAAGTTATCCTGAAGGTGATTTTAAGTATTTGGTCCACTTTCGTGTATACTACACTACAAACCAAGTCGCGTTTGTGAATGTAATACACGAAATTGTCGTTAAGAACAATCACTATTTTACTAATCACAGCACTGGCTAACTGAAGCACGACGGGCACGGCGTTTTAATCACAACAATATTAGCTACACCAACAACTAGCACGAATGTTGACATAACGACCAGCAGACGAATCTGTCAGACAGACAGTGGCAATAAACTTCTGCTGGAGTATGATGAGGTAGGCCTATTCCCTTTGTACAATTTTTACTCAATATTTTCTTCTCGAAATGTGTGAGGTTTAGGTTAGTTTTACCCTTTACACTTGAGTAACTTTTGTTTCTGGAAAAAGGCAAATCAAAATTGTTTTACTTTGCAGGTTACCCATCTTAATTTAGGCGTGAAGTGCTACGTGGTACAACTTGATCGAGCTTACCGCCCCTCAAAACCTGTACGCAATGACGTAGAGATGCACTTTGGGTAAACTGAATCAATTCGCCTCAGCAAATCACGTTATTTAAGTTGACACCAACAAATGTGATGGTATTGAACTTTTTCAGGATTTTTCTCAGTTTAGCTCTAGGCATTCCCAATGTTACAACTGATCACTTCAATCATCAAAATTGTAGAAATGTATTTCAGTTATTAGTCTTCATTTTTGGTTTCCTTAATTTTTTTCTTTCTTAGGTCTTGGGATTTTTAAACTGACATTTTCAGACACAATGAAGATAGAAGATAGTTATCACAATTGACTACCAGTTTAAATGAAGATTTAGAATTCTACATACACAAAATTGAACAGTACATGACTACAAGGAACCTACCCAGAAGTTTTGGTCAATTTTATTTAATAAGTTTGATGAAATAGTGTAGATATGGATTGTTTTTAACACTTCCCATCCCAATAAATTTTTTAAATGTTAAAAATAAACATGAAATTTAAGCACAAACCATTTTGAGTAACTTTTGGCATCATAACACAACAACTGACTGGACAAAAACAGGCTGGCAAGTCTGGAAAGCCGTGCTCCAACCGAAAAAGAGACTGTCGAAGGAATTGGTGACGTCACTGACGGCATTATGCTCCAGGGCTGTGTCTGCGTGTTTTCGATCGCGATTGACCGAGACGCAACAGGCAAGTTTCACATATGAAATGAGGTGTAAATCTCCTTGACTTCCACTTCCATCCACGTCCATATTTGGAGGCTGATAAGATGATGATGAGATAATCTGATGCTGTCTATTGAGAAAGATATAATGGAATTACACTAGGAATAGTAGAAATGATAAAATATTAAAATTACCTGAGGCTGGCTGGACATTCCTCGTAATTGGCTGTGAAGAAATTATTGGGTAACTCTCCAATCGGGCTCCATGTTCAGGAGACAAACCAAATATACAAATTTGGAGAAGTTAGTTCAATTTATATCAGTTCAGAAAAAGGAAGTAAGTAGAAAATTTACTTTCACGAAATGAATGTAATCAAAATGAGGAGGTGATGTGTGCTGGCCACTGTTGAACACTTCAAGCCCTTGACGTTTACCAAATTCTTCTAATGTTGAAAACCTAAGGACTTTCTTAGCCTTAAACAACTTTTGATATACATGCAGGAATCAAATTTTACTGATGATTCTCATCAATTTCAACTATTTGTAAGGCAGCAAGGCTATAACCGCCTACGAAACCAACGCACATGTTTAATAAACAAACCTAAATTAGCTACAACAATAGGGAAATGCGGCTTTTAAGTCAATCTCGACGTGATTCGAGATTTTGCACATTGTGAAAAAAACAATTATTAAATGAGATTTCACTTCGTTGAAAATATGACACCACAAAGCACAAATGCCAATCATTTTCTACGGGAGTGATGCAGAGTTCCCGCCTCGCCTTCTGCCTGCGATTGAATCTATTCTATCCTCAGCTTCACTCGTAATTGTGCAGTCCTCAGCTTCACTCGTAATTGTGCAGCAGACGACGAAAAGAAATGACAGAGGCCATCTGGTGCTCATTATTGCAATTTTTCCAACCAGTTCAAACAAAATTTGAATTTGATTTTCTGTTGATTGATCTTTAAAAAAAATAGGAAGACATGTTTTTATTCTCGCTTGCATTTGTATTACACGAAGAAGATTTCACGAATAGACTTTAATTTTTATTGGACAATTGTAAAGTAAAACTGTTCAAGATTAAAAAAGAAAAAAAATGAAACTTATCCTTCACCACATACATATCTTTGGTAATTTTGTTTTTAAATGCAGCAAAGATGCATAATACAGAACATAAAAGCGTGGGTTGCGGATACAGATCCGGAAATAGGATCTCTTCAGATTTTGCATCTTTTACTTCCTATATAATCTATTACTCTTCCTATCCACTATTACGTCACAATACAAGGATGGGGAAAGGACTCATAAGTACGTCAATAAGATTTCAAGGTGCAATTTGACAAGAATTTTAAAAGTCAAATAGATTTGCTTTGAAAATGTTAGTCTGTCTGATTTTAGAAGTTTCACAATGTGAACTATTAACTTAAACAATTAAACAAGCTTCGCACTTTAGGTGCTGCGAGAAAGTTAATTTTAATGTAAATTATAAATGTCTGTCGTTTAGTGTGTTAAATGTCGTTTGCTCGTTTTCAACCGCTTCCTTTTTCTCCATCCCAATTATTTGATTAATCAATTATTTTGTTACCATTTCAACTTTTAAAAAAGGATGCGGGATGCCAAACATCCGTTATTCTCGTTGACCTCAATCATAATTCTTTCAAATCGCTCGTATATGAATAGCAATAGATATCTATATCAAACTGGAAAAGATTATTCTTCAAAACCAACGGAAGCAAAATTTAAAAATCAAAATTGAACTTGAGTTTGAGTATTAGGCAAGTCCATTATAGGCAACGTCAATATCTGGCAGAGATCCCGTACCCTAAGCAGACGCGTGCAAAGTTAAAAACGTGAAAACTCTGCGCCTATTAAACAGATCAAAATTGAAAGAGTCGCTCATCTTGAAAAAAGGGAAAAAAACCAGGACTATATTAAAAATTCTTTCCTCTCTCTCTAACTTTGTATAAATACATGTTAACATCCTTCTATCTACTTGCGTTTCACTGAAAAATATAGAGAAAAAAAGAGGGGAAAGCCATTTCAAATTGATTATTATCGTGCTCGCTGCACTTGTAGATCAATGACAATTTATTACGTATACGTGGCACACGACGATATAAAGAGAAAATCCGACGAAAACTCGAGATACACCCACAAATGGGCGTTACCAACCTTTTTTTTACGACATAATTATAAACCCAAAAGGTATACCCGTTATGATGTTGGTCTACGAAATAACAAAGTGAACAAACTCCTCCTCTCGCAACTGATATGTTTTCAAATAAAAACGGGGGATTTTTCCTGAGCAACGCATTTTCATCGCTGTAGTCTAAAGTCAACTCTATACCACAGATCGCTCACGATGCGCATCACTTCTTTGGTATTGTAAATTATTTTAATTCTCGTTTAAACCAAATGATTTGTTATTGTATAAATACAGGCCGTAAGCTTGTTTCATATCATTGATATCGTTTACTCGAGTATCACAGGTAAAATAGATTAATTAGCAAATTAATAAGCTATTAACTCACTATTTTAGATTGAAATTTGATTAATAGGAAATGACCAACATGCAAATATTTCAATCATTTACGGTTCAGTCGCAGCTAAACGCGGCCAATTTCCTTTTATGGTGCGTTTAATATAACTCGAATTTATCAAAATCTTTTAAAAAATATACTGAAATTTTTCGTACTTATAGGCAAGTCTACCATTTCCGTTAGGTTCGTGTGGCGGTACCTTAATTTCCCCGTCCTATATTTTGACAGCGGCGCATTGCGTTTCTTTGTAAGATAAAACTTTAAAAGTTGGAAGGTTTTAAATAAGGCTTATGCGCATCTTCCCGTCGTATAGTTATACTAAAGCTGGCACTGCAAATTTAACTGTATACCTGAACACATTGAACGTAATGGGGACAGACACTTTCTCCATCCAATCAACCGTGTCATATAGTGTCGTTCACGAAAACTTTTCGTACATTGGACCAAAAGGCGCAGGCTATGTAAGCATTTCCAAAAATACCTTTAATAAAAAAAACAGCGTTATTGTGAATGATTTAATGATTCAAACCACGTCCATCAACAGGTTAATGATATTGCCTTACTAGTTCTGAGTCAACCTATTAGACAGATCAAACCAGTTCCCCTTCCTATAGTATTGGCAACATCCGTGAACAAAACAACTACAAAGCCACCGATGAAAACAACATTGAAAAGCGCTGCGAAAGCATTGACTCCAAAAAAGCGATTAACTACCAGAAAACCATTGACTACCAGGAAACCATTGACTACAATAAAGCCATTAACTACCAAGAAACCATTGACTACAATAAAGCCATTAACCACAATAAAGCATTTAAATACAATAAAGCCATTAACTACCAAGAAACCATTGACTACAAAAAAGCCGTTAACTACCAAGAAACCAGAAGTCTCAAAACCTTTAAGTCCTTACGCAAATAGGGATGCTGTCATCACTGGATGGGGAGTTCAAGGGCTTCAAGCTGACAGTAAATAATTCTAATACACTTTGAATTAGAATAATGTAATGAAAAGTATTATCAATCAATTATTAATCAAACCAAGGATTCGATTCGAACGTGTTAATGACAGCTACGGTCACTGTTTCCAACAATTCCATCTGCAGTCTTAATTGGGGTAACAGACTATTCAACGAAAAAACTATGATGTGCGCCACTAAAAATCGCACCTCTGCATGCATGGTCAGTCTCTTAATACATAGAATTCTTTATTTTGTTACCGTTTCATCACCTGTTTGTTGCATTTAGAATGATGATGGCGGTCCGATCCTTGTTAACGGAGTTCAGGTTGGTATCGCCAGCTTCTTTCCGGAAACCTGTGGCGATGTTAAATATTCAGCTGTGTTCACCTTAATCTCAGCTTATGGCACTTGGATCAAGAATGCAATGGTTGCAAATCCCCCTCCGATTCCAGCATCACAAAATAAAACGTTGAAGGCCGGGCAATAGAATTGAAAGAGCTGAAAAAAAAAAATTACTTAATATAATTTAGGCTGCATTTTTCAAGCTTATGGTGTGATTTCATGTGTTGTAAAACAACATAAACCTGGAAAGGAAAAAAATTCTGTGTTGAGCACATTTAACCATCTCACATTAATTTTCTGTGCAATAAAACTCTGAAACTAATAATTACTATTTAGAAGTACCCTTGGCTGAATAAAAATCAGTAAATGACAAAATAATTTTTTAAAAATACGGACCGAAACAATTTTCCGGGTTTCACGAAAATAGCAGTGTCGATGAAACCATTTCTTTTACTGAACATTTCTAGATGAAAAGTATTAAAGAATTAGACTTTTTGATATTGTTTCAGTTCAAAAATTACACTTGCAATAAAATCACTTGACGGATAAATTAAATAAGTGTAGAAATGTTCATTGAGGACGTTTTTAAAAATTTACGTCCGGACCACCGAGGCACCGACCACGTGAAGTTAAACTCGACAACAAGCAGACGAATAGACTTCCGAGTAATAAACAGCATTTGCCATTTTAGTTTTTTAAGAAAAGCAGACTGTAAAAAAATTAGCAATTTTGCATTCAGATAAAGAAAAATTCCGTTTTATTAAATAAAATAAAAATAAAATAAGTTAATGACTTTAAACAAAAAATGGTTCATTTTATTTTTACCTTGCAAAAATGTGATACTTGGCAGAATGGCAAGTCGTTGGCATGGCAACACGCAACAAGCCAACAACTCATTGAACTGAACAACCGTCAGCGTCAGTCCATCAACTAGCAGAATTTAGATTAGATACAATCAATATTGAATAGCACGCTGCACGCCTTTGAAAATAAAACCGATCAAAAATTAAACTAATAAGTAGTAAGGGTAGTAAGGGTATGAGAAAGTATTTAGTTCATACAAAGTGTGAAAATAAAGGTAAATTGCAAATTTGTAAAAGAATATCATTAATTATCTTGTAAAATGGACTTTACCAGATAGGGATAGTGTTTTTTTTTCTCACAGTTACTTATCTATTTTAAACAAATATATTTTCTCTGTTCAGATGGAAATTATTCAGGATGCCCAGTTAGACATTATTCATCAACTCATCCAACGGGATTTAATCTTCATTGTTGAAGAAATTTTCTCTTTCCTTGATTTTTCCAGCTTGATGCACTGTGAACTTGTGTCTAAAGATTGGAACTTGGCCATAAGAAATGGAAGATCATGGCAAAAGATTTATGATAAGGAATCGAAGAAGAACCCTTTATTCCCTAAAGCACTTCTTGGCTATGAAGAACATGAAGAAAGCAAGCATCAGGATGAAAATAACCAGTTCCCATCGCAGTTCTTATTCAAGAGACTGTTCCAAACCAGGCATAAAATACAGAAAAACTGGGCTTTAGGGAATTATTCAACTACCATTCTCAAAATTGGAAAAGTTCGTGTCACTTGCCATGTGATGGATGAAAAGAGAATTGCTTTGGCTCTGTTACCTGAAGATCAACTATTACCTATCATCAAAGTGGTTAATCGTTGGACTCTGAAGGTAGAATGTGTCTTGACTGGATCAGTTGAAAAAAACATAATATATTTGCAGCTATATGGAGACATGATCTTTGGTGGCTGCAATAATGGGACTATTACTGCATGGAACATTACAACTCGTCAAATCATCCATCAATTTCAAGACCAAACCGTGGATAGTGACCAGTTCGTTCAAGTTTTATTTCATGCTGCCGGCGGTCTTTTTGTTTCCTGTCTTGGTCACGGAAACCAACACGAGTTTATAGACTTTGATACCAACTTTACCATCCGCCGAATCCTTAGCCCTGAAGATATGGTCATTGACAACATACAAGTTATTCCTTATTCCCAAGTGTTGCAGTTGGACTCGATCCCCAATTACTTCGTATTGTTGTTCAGAATATTTCCCTATGAAGAAAGATTGCAGCTACGATCGAAAGTTGATTTCCAAGTAGTTCGGGAAATTGATCTCAAATTGGAATCGCCTATTTTTTGCTACAGAAGTGGTCTTTTGGTTATCATTGAACGTAGTACGTTCAATAGATACACTTTTTGGGATCCAGAGACCTTGCATTACATGTTCTCATTTAAGACTGAGACTTACGATTTATTTGTTGAATTATTTTTCACCACGTACAATCTAATTGCTCGCTCTTTGAGAGGCTTTGTCACTATCTTCGATCTACCCATCATTTTAGATACGAATAGCGTTTCATCTATCCGTGAGGTAAATTGCTTTCAGTTGAGAAACGGAGAGAAGCGAGGGCCTGGGCGGGTACTTCCACAAATTTTTAACACCTGTTTGGATGAGCTGCAAATGGTAACCATCGATATTAATGTTACAACTATTAGCAAATTAGTGGTCAGAGATTTCACCAAGTCCTAACTGATTTACTTTCCTCCTGTGAATGGCGTTCCTGTTTGTTTGTTTTTTATTTACGCTCATCTTTTCTCAATTTTTCTGTTTCATATTGAATTTTGATTTAGTAATCAAGATTCGTTTGCTTTCAAGAGTGTGGAATAAAGCTTCTTACACTGAATTCATTTTTTCTTTGATTTTGCAAAAGTTTTTTTCACTTTCAAGAATTTTTTTGTAATTCGTCTAGAATTCTAGATATTAAATTCTGGATGTTTGTCTTTTAAATCAAGCCTAACTCACCTAACCGTCGTGAAAACGGCAACCGTCGTCACCATGAACTCAACAACTTAATCTTAAAAATATTAACTCTTATCATCTTTCTTAGTTATGTAATTTAAATGACGTCTATAGCAAATTCGATTTCAAGGGGAAAACAAACTGACAAGGAAAATGGTAGGGTTAGCGGTTTGTTACTATGTCGCACGTTAAATTAGAAAGGGAAAATTTTGGAGGATAAATGTTCAAAATCCAGAATGTGAAATTTCATTTCATGCTACTCACTTCGAAATGTCAAGTGTGGGCCTCTTAATCACTGTCAGGATCAGCTTCCTTCAGCCAGGTAAGGAAAGAAGTAATCATCTTCAGACACACGGCTTTTCCTTCACGCTCCAAAGGATCGTCGCTACATACCCAAGATTCAAAGCCCTCCTCAGATACGACGTTACTGTCATAGAGGATCTCAAAGATGCCTTGAATCAAACCTAAAAAGTTTTAGGAAATTTTAAGATAACCATTCAGATAAACTCTCAACAAATCCCGTACCTGTCGGATGTTGTCGCTGGGTGACTAAAGTCTGAACTGCATAAAGAAGTTGAAGCTCACGATCCGCAATATTATCAATAAAACGCCTCAACACTTCCGCCCATCGTTTCAAAATGGAGTTGTTAAGTTTACTGTCTTTACCAAGTCCTTAATATTGACAAAACAAATTAGTCGTTATAGAAATTGAATTTCTACCAAAATAAATTTACCCTCAATAGAACTCTCAAGGACTGCATTGACCAAGGCTCGAATGAAAGCGGGATTCACTTCGCCAACGTATTGTTTCTGAATCAATGAAATACGAACATGTAACAAGGAATGAGTAAATAACAAAAGAAACAATACCAGAATCCAACAACAGACGTCATCTGTAGACAATTTGTCAGCATGTTCCAAGTACTTCTGAAGGTTATGCTGGAAATGAAGGTAAACTCGGCTGACGGGAGTCACAACTTCTGATGGTGCAGTTCTTTCGGACTTGCCCACATTGCCACCATCATTTGGTAAACAATCCATTTTAAAAAGGTACTCGAGCTCCTGAAAGAAAGGAAAATTCTAAATAAAACAGAAGGATTTTTTGCACCTAAATCAATAGATATTCACTTGATGTTGAGCAAGAAATGCGTCCAGTTTAGCATCAGGTGGCCCACTTCCAACGAGCGACAAGTTCAAAATTTTTTGAGTTTCAGCAACACCCTAAAGAGAAACAAACGTTAGCATCGCAGTCAAACTTTCAGGACATTGTAAGTCAAAGTTATAACGTTCACACATACCTTCGTGGTGACTAACGTGTTGACTAATTCTTTCAGAACTGCCACTGAAAAATCAACGACCAGAGTCGGCTTCAGGATCGATGACAACTGCGTGAGAAAATCCAAATCGATCGTGTCATCTTCAAACAGAGGCTCAACCAGTTCGGCCACATATTCCCACAATTTGGGAACGTCCACAATGAAATCTTCAGCCGATTGGAAGAGTTCAGTAAAGCTGAAATATAGCAAGTAAAAATTGAAAACACCTCCACGTCAAAAACAACAGAATAAGCGAACTCACCCTTCCAAAATGTCAGACGAATCAAACAGTTTTCTTCTAACCATCTCTTTTAACAAAGTGCCTATCGCTCTTCGTTTCTTTTTATTTTGTTCTAATACGTAGAGCAAGCAATGGTTGATAAATCTGGATACGGTCGATGGATGCAATCCTTCCTTCATGTCAAGAACGGCATCCTACGAAAAGGAAATAAACTGAATTTTTTAATATGATCTCCAAAGGACTGTTAATATTTACCTCAATATTTTCATTGGCAAAATATTCACTTAGAAGTGCATGAGATTTCCGCTCAATCTCGTCTTCTGTTACGGTCGATTTACCTAATAGTCCATCTGAACGTCACAAATTAAAAACTACACTTATCAAATGTTTTCTTCAATGTCACCTTTGGGTACTTCGTGAGACAGCGTTGGCGGTTGAGCCGTACGAGTCACGACATTTTCACGAGAAGATTGCTGATTGGAGGGGGAGAAAGCACTTTTATTGGCTCTAGAAATTGGCCGGTAGTCTTGATCATAACAACTTGACGGGTCGCGCAGACTAGAGCGTTTAGCGAATGGAGCATTGTCGCTTCTGCGTTGAGTTGGAGACGAAACACATGACGCTCTTTGATCATTAAGATCTTCACCAAACCTGTCGACACGAGTAAGATCCTCCGTGGAACTCACAGATCCCCGGAATTGTGGGTTGTTCAACTCCTTCTTTTGCTCTTTTCGTTCTTTGCGACCATCCTTCTTTGCAACCCATCCATTTTGGCGTAACTCAATCATATCTTGAATCATAAAACGGATCCGGCTTGACATCTTGCAATGAAGTAAAATAGCATCCAGAATGCTAAAGTACAAATTCATGTTCTCGCGATCCGTCTGCTGCGTACAAACAAAATTGTCAGCAGTTGGATGATTTGTAGCGACTTAAATCTAATGGAGAACGAACCGTCGAGGATGATGCTTCGACGGGAGTTTGCATTGCTGGAGTTTCCAATTGTTTACCGATCGCTGTCAGTAACACACACAGACACTCGAGCGAGGTTTCATCTTCAGGTCGACCCAGTAACCGGAGTATAGAGTAATGCAAACTGTCCAAGGAAAGAATTTCAAGTTTAAATAATTCTCCGATAAACCTAAAATTAAGAGAAATAATTGTTAGTTTTAATGATAATGAACTAAACAGGGTCCTGAATATGTTTAACCTCATGTTCGCTAATGATTTCTTCTTATTAAAATCGACAAGATCTTTTAGTTGACGTTCGAGTTCTTTCTTCCTTGCTTCCTGTAAAACAATCAATCAATCAACGTTTTAAGATTATTCGTTGCACCGCTTCAGCAGTTTTCTTCTTTGTACTTACCACGTCTTTATCTTTCGCAAATTCTTTTTGGCAGCGGATCAGCAGAAGTTTACGGAAGTTTGTCGTTTCAGCTGGATTGGATGCAGACTCGACTTCTTTTGTCAATAAGGCTTGACACATTTTTGCATAAATAGACGAGTTATCCGATTCAACAACAGCCACTTTCTCACGATTCGGATGATTCATTTTAGTAAGTCTCTAAAATGACAAAATATACGAACTCATTAATATTTGACAGCTGAAGTTAAATAAAGTAAAGCACCTTTACCGGCAGGATTTCACCAAAGTTCAAACTGGACAGACATTCCGGTTTAATCTGACAAGCGGGATTGTTTCGCAGTTGCAAAATGAAGTTACGGTCGTATGTCTTTTTCCCTTCTGGATTGAATGGACTCCATTGATCTGTGAATAAATTCAAAACAGCCATGAATGTTGAATTTGAATTGCAACAAATGTTTTTAGAGATTAGATTACCATCTCGGTAGGTATGTTTCAGTGACGATGATTTCAGAAGGACTTCTCCGTCATCTGTCGCAGTAGTCGGTGATGGTTTGAACTGTTTAAAAAATTAAAGAAAATAAAGAATGTTTAGATTAGGATGGTGTTGAAAACTTGCATTCCAAAAATAAAGGCCATACAGTATCCAAACAAGGGTCAGACAAGGCCTGAGGAGCATTCGGTAGTTGAATGGGATTAGTGGTACCTTCTGCCATAGGACGTCTAGGACTATTCTGGATCCCAGGACGTAACGGACGACCGAAAAACTTCAACAAACACAATTTTTTTTTAAATGAACTAACTCATTGTCTCACGGGGAATAAACTTACAATATTATTTCCTTGAGTTAGTCTACCCTGCATTCGGCCGGTAATATAGCGTATTTGGGGTATTACTCCAACAGACGACTAAATTAATGGAAAAACGATTTTAATGAACATATCTCTCAATATTGCTATGGGCATATACTATTATATTAAACTCACGTTTGGGACAGCAACAGCCGTGCCGGCAATACCCAAAAGCCCAGAAACCAACGGCTGGCGAGATGGCAACTGTACATCTAAAACGACGGGCAAAGGATTTGGCATCTCCTCCTATAATGAAAACCAGACAACTGGTGTATTCTAAATAAGAAAGTTATGAATAAGAAAAGAAAGCTTACTTTGATTTGAAGGTCTATCTCAGGTGAATCCGTAAGAATCCGTGAAGAAACCTGTTTGATTTCCGGCTCAATCACTGCATTTTGCACTGGGGGTTCCTTGGGCAAGGGGGTTTGTTTCGCAGCTGTTACCCGTTTTTTCTTTTCCTCTTTGCCACCATTGGTTCTCTGTAAACGGGTCAATTTGGCAAGTGGCATTTCGGCAAATGAAGGCGAGGTAAATGTGTGTCGTACTGGAACAATTAAAAGCAATAGATACCTTTTCGAAAAACAGATCAGTTACTTCTGCTAATTGGTCATCGCTATCAATAACTAAGGTTTTCATTCTTGCTAATTGTTCTTCGAAATTAGAAGGAGTCAACAAGCTCAGGATTTCGCAGACGGTTTTCAGCATTTCCTTTGCTTTTTTTTATTTACACATCAGTAAAAGCTTTATTTTCTAAAGTTATATGGGTAACACGTAAAACAAAAAAGGCATGCAGCTGCTTTGCCGCCTTCTCGGCTTGTTGTCGAAGTCAGCTGGACACAGACGAAAAATAGTTCCGATTTCTTACACTAGAAAAAAATCAAGTTGTAAAATGTAACTAACGTAAATAATAAGTTTAGAACTATTTATTTAATTATCTGAGAAATTTAAATATAATTTGTCGTAAAACCAATAACTACCAAATACATCATGAAAACCTAATGATTTATGAATGAGTTATGGAAGAATGTAGTTGCTGAAACCATTTTCTCCCCCTTGGTAAAAAAATCCATGATGGCCGACTTTAGGCCATTGACCAATGAGAGACGAGAAAGAGTATTTTTGAGGAAGGGTGAGCAAAGAGCCAAACACGAGCGCGAATAGTTTGAATTGGACTCGAAACCAATCCGTAAGTCATGATCTGACGAATGTTTCATTATACAACCTATCCATTGATTCATCCGGGTGAGCAATAAACTAGCCAGTTGTCACCTTTGACCTTGGTCTGTTACCTCACACACTACTAATCCATTTGATAACTATAGATTTATTTGTACTTGAATTTCAAACTTTCGGGAAAAGTAAATGAGATACTAAATAGTGGTTGGGACGATCCTTGTTTAGTGTATTAAATCTAAGAGCAACGCTGTTCGTATCGCTCCTCAAAACATCATCAGCTGACTAAACTATTTCTATAGGGAAACAGATGGGTTTGATTTTTATTCACGCGATACAGATTCACAAATGAATTTCATTTCATAGGTGTTAACGACATCAAACCATTTTCCATTTCCAATGAAAGAAATGTCAACGCTGAATTGCTCGGCATACGCTGGGTTACAGTCAGAATAATCAATACAGAAATCAGGTTGATCGGAGGCTTTTGTATTCTTGAACCAATTGGTGTAATTAAACGGCTCGTACGGCTGCGTTGTTGCCCACTCCCACAGGTTATTACCATCTCGAGAATATCGTCCCGCTGTCCAGTAGATGTCTTGAGTTATTTCTGTAATTCATTTGTCAAATGGAAAGAGAAAGAATAAATTCAATTTTCTGTTCTCTAATAATACTTTCGTTGCGATCACTTACCAGGTCTGACTAAATAGTGATAATAGATCAAATTATTTTCTTGAGCGCTTTCAATTTTGAGCAGAGTCATGTCTCCTCCTTGACAGAAACTATCCGCTCCCGCCCAGTCTCTTTCCTTGAATACACCAGTTAAAAATTTGTAATGCTTATGTACATGAATGAACAACTTTTTGTAAACTTACCAATTGGGAATAGCAATAGCATTTACTGCCTAGCGTCCAGCAGGGTACCCCAGTGTTGCCTTGCAGATAGGTGGGGCAGATAACTATAATTAAATTCAAAATTATATTGGTAGTAAATAATTAGACATGAAATCACAGGTAAGATGCGACAAATTAAATGCTCGATATGCAAAGAAAGTTATTTGTTAGAATAGCTTAACGTAAGTTGGATTGCTTTAATTTGTGATCTTTTGCTTAATTCAATCGTACATGGAGCTTTGGTTGTTGTCGTGGGCGTGGTTGTTTCTCTAGTAGTCGATGGTGTAGTGGTCGACGGTGTAGTTGTAGTTGTTGCCGTTCCACCATCGATGGACTCGCAAATGAAAAGAATATAAGCGGAGCCGATTTCGTAGAACCAAAATCCTTGGTTGCTGGCAAAATTGAAATTGATGTAGGCGAAGCTTCCGATTTGGCTGTTGGAAGGTTCTCCCTCGTACCAATTCGTGTAAGTCATCGGTTGAAAAGGTTCAGTAGACGCCCATTCCCATCGATTGTTTGAATATTCTCCCGAAGTCCAGTAGTAGTCGACACCTGTCGTTTGAAATTCAGTTCAAGTGCTTTGTTAATAGTTTAACCGAGCTGGCTGATGCCATTAAACGTAGTACATTACTTGACATTGATTTGATTTGGTTGAAGACAATCTGGTCTTCTTCGTAAGTTTCAACGGTGAGCAGGCGCATGCCTTCGTCTCTGCAGAATGCGTCTGCTTTCACCCAATCAAGACGCTGTAAGGCATACATAATAACAACGGAAACAAATTAATTTCATTTTTTTTTAAATAAGGGAATTGGTAAACTCAATTATACTTGTTCTGTTGAAAAACAATAGCATTTGCCGTTCAAAGTCCAACAAGGAAATGTGAGATCACCATTCAGAAACGCATGACAATTATCTGTCGGCCAAACAAAATATACAGGTTGAGTTAATTTTATTAAACGGTTTTTTCTTCTTTTCATTTTTTACCTCTTGATTCGTGTTTTTCTATTAACGTTGAAATACCGGACTGGGCAGTGGCAATTGTAGTGAACACCAGGAAAATATTGAACAACAAATTTGGGTTCATTTCGTTTCCGGTATTAAATTAGGATTCCATTTTGACAGTCAAACTAGACAACTGCTGATGTGATCACGGGACACTTTATACCATTTGATACCGACCGTTATCATCCTCTCAGCTATTGAAAGGTTTCACAAATACAATGATAAGTATAATACATTTTCTCTCTTTATCTATTGTTTACTTATTACCTACGTCAAACGTCGCTCGTGAGCTATTTTATCAGCTCATCCTTTAGACAACAGCAACACTTGATATGCAACGCATTCAGAAATGATGTATAAGGTTCAGTTTGAATTTCTATGTATGTACATCTAAGTTTGATTTCAGTTGCTGACGGACAGCAAGTATACTTGCTGTCCGTCAAAGACATAACTCATATTTTGAGATAGCGAAACAATTTCTCTTTTAACTTGATTTGATATTAACTTATTTTTAAAATGCGTTTCAATATTAATTGTTTTGCTTCAAGTTATTGTAGTTGAAAACGCATTTGCCGAGCGAACTGTCAGCATATTTTGCAACAAATGTTTTAGAGATTAGATTACCATCTCGGTAGGTATGTTTCAGTGACGATGATTTCAGAAGGACTTCTCCATCATCCGTCGCAGCAATCGGTGATGATGGTTTGAACTGCCTTAAAAAATAAAAGAAGATAAAGAATGTTTAGATTAGGATGGTGTTGAAAACTTGCATTCCATCAGCCATAGGCATTCAAAGAATAAGAAACTTACCAGCACATTTCCGGGAGGAAGGTTTCCATCTTGTGGATGATACCCTGGAGGAATCGTCAGGTATGATAAAAAAAAGCCTGCAGAAGAACAGAAGTTGTTGAAATAAAAATAGAAAAACATCTGTATATGTGAGACCAGTTGGTGTTTTTTAATAAAACCGTCGGTTTTTTTTAAAAAACATTTTAAATCAAATTAAGAAAAAAAATTTTTTTTGTGAAATTAGAAACTCACTTTCTGGTTGGATTTATCTCCAACGATGAACAGAAGAGGATCCTGTTGTACGAAAAACAATGCATTAATCATCCAACCAATCATAAACGCTAAAAATAAAGGACATACAGTATCCATACAAGGGTCAGACAAGGCCTGAGGAGCATTCGGTAGTTGAATGGGTTTAGTGGTACCTACTGCTGTAGGTAGACTGTGCTGGATTCCAGGACGTCTCGGACGACCGAAAGACTTCAATAAATACAGATTTTTAAATGAACCAATTCATTGTCTCAAAGGGAATAAACTTACAATATTATTTCGTCGAGTTAGTCTAAGCTGCATCACACTGGGCGAAAGGCTTTGTTCTTGCTTTTCTGTAAGGAATAAAAATATATAATTATTGAACTAAAATAAGGAAGACCACGAGACTTACTGTTGGTGATCCCAGGCTCTGCTTCGGCTGCAATAATCGGTTTTTCGACAACCGTTTGCGTATCGACGGGGAAAAGGTTTGGCATCTCCTTTTATAATGAAAACCAGACAATTAGTGTATTCTAAATAAGAAATTTCTAATTAAAGAAAGAAATATTACTTTGATTTGAATGTCCATCTCGGGTGTAGAAACCTGTTTGATTTCTGGCTCAATCACAGCATTTTGCACTGGGGGTTCCTTAGGCAAGGGGGTTTGTTTCGCAGCTGTTACCTGTTTTTTTCTTTTCCTTATCGCACCCATTGGTTATCTGTAAACGGGTCAATTTGGCATTCCCGCAAATGAAGGCGGGGTAATGTTTGTCGTACTGGAACAATTAAAAGCAATAAATACCTTTTCGAAAAACAGATCAGTTACTTCTGCTAATTTGTCTTCGCTATCGATATCCAAGATTTTCATTCTTGCTAATTGTTCTTCGAAATTAGAAGGAGTCAACAAGCTCAGGATTTCACGGACGGTTTTAGCATTTCCTAATAAGTCACACAAGTTTCTTGACGGTTGAATAGACAAATTAATTTTAAAATAATAGAATACCTCAGTGGCGATTTGATCCCGATTGTCTTTCTCATCTTTCTCCGATGAAGTCAAGGACTTAACGAAGTGTGCAACTAATTCAACGACGACATCCTGCATCCACGATAACAAAAAAGACACAAACCAAACGCAAAATTTTAAATTTAAGAATCCTTTTCAGTTCAAACAATAAGCTTTCTTACAGGATTGTTATGGTCACTGGTGCCTTCTGCTTTATGATATTTCAGGGTTTCTTTCAAGTAACTGTTGAGGACCTCTTTAGCTTGATTGAACTAACATCCTGATTCAAACAGTTTTGCACATAAGCTGCCAAAAGTTTGGTATGTCTGGAATGCCACAGAACAATGATTCATTAAAAAGTTTAAGTGAAAATTGAAAAATTGATTACTGACCTTTTTCAGATACATCTTCAATCAGTTCTTCAAACACAGAACATACATTGAACAACATGTAAGCTGAGTGGTATGCCTTGACAACAAAGTACCTGTGGGGTTAAATATAAAGTTGTACTGTAGAGTCTTTACACACCTTAAAATAGTAATGAGCCAGTTGTAGATGCTTCAAATCATCTTCAGAATCCTCCCAATCATGAAGATGCTTTGCCACACTTAGAATGTAATGATGAGCATCGTCAATCTTATTTGAAATACCCTGTAAAATAGGGAATAATTAATCGTTGCTCAAATGTGGTTGAGAAAAAAGATTAGACCTTTAGACTTGGAAATTTTAGCTTTGTCTGTAAACCTTGGATCAGATCATTCAAAAAGTATAGATCTTCCTTTGCTTTTACAAGATAATCAGAGCAAATATCTGGCCTGTGTCAAGAAAAAATAAAGAGCTTGATCATTTTTAATTTTGAAAAGCTATCCATTTCTTTATAGTTAACTACTATTACAACAGTAGCTGATGGGAAGTTCTAAAATATCATAATCATCGGCCATTTCCAGATACTGTTTGGTTTCATTTAAGTTCAGGAGCAAAGAAGGTAACGAAACGAAGACATGATCCAAGAGTGGTGAATTGCCTTTCGTCAGTTCTCAAGAGAAACTACAAAGTGTACGTAATTACCTTCTTTTAAAAAAAGTCAAAATTTACGCGTCAATAGAAACTTAATAGAAAGTTAATTGTTTTATGGGTAACGCGTAAAACAAAACGCATGCAGTTACCCGCCTTCTTGTTATGCTTGTCAGTCAGCTGGACACAGACGAAAATATAGTTGATAGTTCCGATTTTTTTACACCAGAGAAAAAATCAAGTTGTAAAATTTTAAAACACATAAATAATAATAAGTTTACAACGGTGTAGTGATTTCAATATCTGAGAAATTTAAATCTAATTTTTTCGTAAAATTATAATTCATAAACCCCCCAATTACATAATGATTTATGAGTTACGAAATTTAGTTGCCGAAACCATTTTGGCATTTTCTCCCCCTTGGTTTTGTAAAATCCATGATGGCCGACTTAAGGCCATTGACCAATGAGAGACGAGAAAGAGTATTTTTGAGGAAGGGTGAGCAAACAGCCAAACACGAGCGCGAATAGTTTGAATTGGACTCGAAACCAATTCCGGAAGCCATGATCTGACGAATAGATTTCTTAGTTTGGTGTATTAAATCTGAGAGCTCCACTGTTCTTACTACTCATCAAAACTTTAATATCTGCTGACTAAACTATTTCTATAGGGAAACAGATGGGTTTGATTTTTATTCATTCAACAGATTCACAAATGAATTTCATTTCATACGTGTTATCGACGTCATACCATCTTCCACCGAAATAGAAAGAAATGTCAACGCTGAATCGCTCGGCATACGCTGGGTTACAGTCTCCAGCAATAATGCAGAAATCAGGTTGAGGGGGATTTGAAGTCTGCGACCAATTGGTGTAATTAAACGGCTCGTACGGCTGCGTTGTTGCCCACTCCCACAGGTTATTACCATTTCGAGAATATCGTCCCGCTGTCCAGTAGATGTCTTGAGTTATTTCTGTAATTCATTTGTCAAATGGAAAGAGAAAAAATCAAATTCATTTTTCGGTTCTCCAATAATTTCGTTGCGATCACTTACCAGGTCTGGCTAAATAGTGATTGTAGATCATATCATTTTCTTGATCGCTTTCAATTTGGAGTAGAGTCATGTCTCCTCCTCGACAGAAACTATCCGCTCCCGCCCAGTCTCTTTCCTTGAATACATCAGTTAATAAAATCAAACTTCTTGAAGCTTATGTACATGAATGAACAACTTGTCTTAAACTTACCAATTGGGAATAGCAATAGCATTTACTGCCTAGCGTCCAGCAGGGTACCCCAGTGTTGCCTTGCAGATAGGTGGGGCAGATAACTATAATTAAATTCAAAATCATATTGGTAGTAAATAATCATACATGAAATCACAGGTAAGATGCGACAAATTAAACGCTCCATATGCAAAGAAAGTTATTTTATTTGTTTGAATAGCTTAACGTAAGTGGAATTTCAATATAAATTATGTTTTAATTTGTGCTAGTCTTTTCCTTAATTCAATCGTACGTGGAGCTTCGGTTGTTATCGTGGGCGTGGTTGTTTCTGTAGTAGTTGACGGTGTAGTAGTTGACGGTGTAGTAGTTGACGGTGTAGTAGTTGACGGTGTAGTGGTCGAAGGTGTAGTGGTCGACGGTGTAGTTGTAGTTGTTGCCGTTACACCATCGATGGACTCGCAAATGAAAAGGATATAGGCGGAACCGATTTCGTCGAACCAAAATCCTTGGTCGCTGGCAAAATTGAAATTGATGTAGGCGAAGCTTCCGATTTGGCTGTTGGAAGGTTCTCCCTCGTACCAATTCGTGTAAGTCAGCGGTTGAAAAGGTTCAGTAGACGCCCATTCCCAACGATTGTTTGAAAATTGTCCCGAAGTCCAGTAGTAGTCGACGCCTGTCGTTTGAAATTCAGTTCAAGTAGCTAGCTGCTATTAAATATAGTAATACATTACTTGACATTGATTTGACTTGGCTGAAGACAATCTGATCTTCTTCGTAAGTTTCAACGGTGAGCAGGCGCATGTTTTCATCTCTGCAGAATGCGTCTGCTTTCACCCAATCAAGACGCTAATATAAGGCATCACATCAGAAATTAATTAATTTCAATTTTAAGTAAGGGAATTTGTAAACTTAATTACGTTATATGTTGAAAAACAATAGCATTTGCCATTCATCAAAGTCCAACAAGGCAATGTGGGATCATTCTGGAGAAACACAGGACAAGTAGCTGTCGGATATCAAAATGTGCAGGTTGGGTTAATTTTATTAAGAAAATTTTTTTACCAAAATTTTTTACCTTTTGATTCGTGTTTTTCTATTAATGTTGAATGAACTATACCGGCCTGGGAAGTGGCAATTGTAGTGAACATCAGGAAAATATTGAACAGTAAATTTGGGTTCATTTCGTTTCCGGTTTTTTTTAAATTAGGATTCGATTTTGACAGTCAAACTAGACAACTGCTGATGTGATCACGGGACACTTTACCATTTTATACCGACCGTTATCATCCTCTCAGCTATTGAAAGGTTTCACAAATACTATATGATAAGTAATAAACTTTTTCTCTCTTTATCTATAGTTTCATTATATTACCTACGTCAAACGTCGCTCGTGAGTTTTGACCCAAATTCTATGCAGTTATAAGCTAAATAAATATATAAAGCCACATAAAGAATAAAAATAATTTAAGTGAGCATTTATAAGATCAATTTTGTTTGATTCTTCCTATTTCAATGTTAATTCATCGTTATTGGTATCTTTCGCAACATTTTGTTTTTCGAAAAGTTTTCCCGTTTTTCTAAAAAGGGGAATCCCCGCTCGATTATATGTTTACTTATACTGACTACGTTTTATCAGCTTATCCTTTTTAGACAACACTAGATATGCAACGCATATAGAAATGATGTAAGGTTCAGTTTGAATTTCTAGACGTACAATCGTACATTTAAGTTTGATTTTAATTGCTGACGGACAGCAAGTGACTAACTCATTATGATATAGCGAACCAATTTCTCTTTTAATTTGATTTGATATTAACTTGTTTTAAATGCGTTTCAATATAAATAGATTGTCTTCAAGTTATTGAAATTGAAAGCGCATTGTCGAGCGCAATGTATCACGTCACCTTGGCTTTCTTCTGTAAAAATCTCCGTACACAATAAAGAAAAGTAGAATAACAGATGCGTAAAAAATTTTTATTTGATATTCAAATTCATTTTAGCTATTCTCACCTTCTCGCAATGTACGATAAGTCACCATGGCGTCATACCAGACGTCCGTCCTTGATTGACGATGCGGGCTGAAATGAATCCGGCCTGTGACTTGAACTCCCAGCACGCCCAATAAAAAGTTAATATCGCTAAGATTCGATTGGGGATAGGTGAGTCCCTTGTTGATGATTAGCCTCTTTATTTAGGGTAAACTGGTATTAGGAATCAAAGTCTTTGTGAAAGTCAACCTACCTGAATTTGGAGAACTAAGGCACGGGACGATTCAACTTATTCCCTGAAGAGTTAAATGGATAAGATGAAATTCGCACACTGACAGAGCCGTCTGTCCACTTTACAAACACCTTACTACCTCCCAAAGAATAACCGAATCCAAACAAAAAATTGTTTGGCTCTTCTAATCAATTAACGTCTTTCATTGTCATGGTGACAAAAGTTGTTGACATCACGGCAGTCCGGCACACACTGAAAAAGTAGATTCTTTGGACATTCGCAACCCGTTAAAGGGTCCTGTAATGAAGGAATCACCTATATTCGCGATTAAATAGATTGAATTGTGTTAATACTTAAGTTTCTGTTCAAATAAAGTAAATAGATTATCTGTAGACAAAATTAGAAAAACCGACAAATGTATAGCTCGCCAAACTGCACTACAATTTCTGTTGAGTCTCTTTCGGGATCTCATCGTTTTTTTTTTTTCAAAAGAAGTTAGTTATTTCAAGAAAGGGGACTTTAAGGGAAATATATTGTGTGTTTCTTCTTGGTCCCATCAGCAGAAGTAAAATGTAACACAATGGATTCTATTGTGTTTCCAGTACTTTCAGCATATTTGAGAACTGCATTCTTCAACTCGATCAGGGCTGGATCTTCCAAGTCAGTTATTGCCTCCTCTATTTCCACCTGTGGATCATCCACTTTATTGAAAAACAAAATTAATTTCATATTTGAAATGGAATTGAAAATAAATCTTACTGGAATCATCATAGTAGTTGTAGGCTGCTTCGTCATCATCATAGTAGTCTTCATCATCATCATAGTAGGCTTCATCATCATCACTATAATCTTCATCATCATCATAGTCATCATCATAGTCATCATCATAGTCATCATAAGCATCTTGTGCATCATCATAAGCATCTTGTGCACCATGTGCATTTGATTGAGAACCTAATGATGAACAAAATTCCATTAAGCCTATTTCACTAGTAAAGCTTGTAAAAAGGGTAAATGATCTTTGAACTTGCTT